>OY804546.1:13773455-14373455 GCA_963680865.1 Spergularia marina | reverse complement strand
GACATTTGGTTTACTTATATGACAACCCTAACACATATAATCGTTTCCGTGTCATTAGAATTCAAGAATAAGCTTTGAATTAAAGAATAAGCTTAAAAGTAGAATAGAAGCATGCATAGTTTGTTTTACAAGTTTGATTCAAATGTGTGAATGTTGTGGAATGAGTGTGCTTAGAAATGACATTTGGTTTACTTATATGACAACCCTAACACATATAATCATCTCCATGTCATTAGAATTCAAGAATAAGCTTAGAATTAAAGAATAAGCTTAAAAGTAGAATAGAAGCATGCATAGTTTGTTTTACAAGTTTGATTCAAATGTGTGAATGTTGTGGAATGAGTGTGGTTAGAAATGACATTTGGTTTACTTATATGAAAACCCTAACACATATAATCGTCTCCGTATCATTAGAATTCAAAAATAAGCTTATAATTAAAGAAAAAGCTTAAAAGTAGAATAGAAGCATGCACAGTTCGTTTTACAAGTTTGTTTCAAATGTGGGAATGTTGTGGAATGAGTGTGGTTAGAAATGACATTTGGTTTACTTATATGACCACCCTAACACATATAATCCTCTCCGTGTCATTAGAATTCAAGAATAAGATTAGAATTAAAGAATAAGCTTAAAATTAGAATAGAAGCATGCATAGTTTGTTTTACAAGTTTGATTCAAATGTGTGAATGTTGTGGAATGAATGTGTGGTTAGAAATGACATTTGGTTTACTTATATGAAAACCCTACAATATATAATCGCCTCCGTGTCATTAAAATTCAAAAATAAGCTTACAATTAAAGAAAAAGCTTAAAAGTAGAATATAAGCATGCACAGTTCGTTTTACAAGTTTGATTCAAATGTGGGAATGTTGTGGAATGTGTGTGGTTAGAAATGACATTTGGTTTACTTATATGACCACCCTAACACATATAATCCTCTCTGTGTCATTAGAATTCAAGAATAAGACTAGAATTAAAGAATAAGATTAAAAGTAGAATAGAAGCATGCATAGTTTGTTTTACAAGTTTGATTCAAATGTGTGAATGTTGTGGAATGAGTGTGCTTAGAAATGACATTTGGTTTACTTATATGACAACCCTAACACATATAATCATCTCCATGTCATTAGAATTCAAGAATAAGCTTAGAATTAAAGAATAAGCTTAAAAGTAGAATAGAAGCATGCATAGTTTGTTTTACAAGTTTGATTCAAATGTGTGAATGTTGTGGAATGAGTGTGGTTAGAAATGACATTTGGTTTACTTATATGAAAACCCTAACACATATAATCGTCTCCGTATCATTAGAATTCAAAAATAAGCTTATAATTAAAGAAAAAGCTTAAAAGTAGAATAGAAGCATGCACAGTTCGTTTTACAAGTTTGTTTCAAATGTGGGAATGTTGTGGAATGAGTGTGGTTAGAAATGACATTTGGTTTACTTATATGACCACCCTAACACATATAATCCTCTCCGTGTCATTAGAATTCAAGAATAAGATTAGAATTAAAGAATAAGCTTAAAATTAGAATAGAAGCATGCATAGTTTGTTTTACAAGTTTGATTCAAATGTGTGAATGTTGTGGAATGAATGTGTGGTTAGAAATGACATTTGGTTTACTTATATGAAAACCCTACAACATATAATCGCCTCCGTGTCATTAAAATTCAAAAATAAGCTTACAATTAAAGAAAAAGCTTAAAAGTAGAATATAAGCATGCACAGTTCGTTTTACAAGTTTGATTCAAATGTGGGAATGTTGTGGAATGTGTGTGGTTAGAAATGACATTTGGTTTACTTATATGACCACCCTAACACATATAATCCTATCCGTGTCATTAGAATTCAAAAATAAGTTTAGAATTAAAGAATAAGCTTAAAAGTAGAATAGAAGCATGCACAGTTCGTTTTACAAGTTTGATTCAAATGTGTGAATGTTGTGGAATGAGTGTGGTTAGAAATGACATTTGGTTTACTTATATGACAACCCTAACACATATAATCGTCTCCGTGTCATTAGAGTTCAAAAATAAGCTTAGAATCAAAGATTAAGCTTAAAAAAAGAATAGAAGCATGCATAGTTGGTTTTACAAGTTTGATTCAAATGTGTGAAGGTTGTGGAATGAGTGTGGTTAGAAATGACATTTGGTTTACTTATATGACAACCCTAACACATATAATCGTCTTCGTGTCATTAGAATTCAAAAATAAGCTTAGAATCAAAGATTAAGCTTAAAAAAACAATAGAAGCATGCACAGTTCGTTTTACAAGTTTGATTCAAATGTGTGAATGTTGTGGAATGAGTATGGTTAGAAATGATATTTGGTTTACTTATACGACAACCCTAACACAAATAATCGTCTCCGTGTCATTAGAATTCAAAAATAAGCTTAGAATTAAAGAATAAGCTTAAAAGTAGAATAGAAGCATGCACAGTTCGTTTTACAAGTTTGATTCAAATGTGTGAATGTTGTGGAATGAGTGCGGTAAGAAATGATATTTGGTTTACTTATACGACAACCCTAACACAAATAATCGTCTCCGTGTCATTAGAATTCAAAAATAAGCTTAGAATTAAAGAATAAGCTTAAAAGTAGAATAGAAGCATGCACAGTTCGTTTTACAAGTTTGATTCAAATGTGTGAATGTTGTGGAATGAGTGTGGTTAGAAATGACATTTGGTTTACTTATATGACAGCCCTAACACATATAATCGTCTCCGTGTCATTAGAATTCAAAAATAAGCTTAGAATCAAAGATTAAGCTTAAAAAAAGAATAGAAGCATGCATAGTTCGTTTTACAAGTTTGATTCAAATGTGTGAATGTTGTGGAATGAGTGTGGTTAGAAATAACATTTGGTTTACTTATATGACAACCGTAACACATATAATCGTCTCCGTGTCATTAGAATTCAAAAATAAGCTTAGAATCAAAGATTAAGCTTAAAAAAAGAATAGAAGCATGCACAGTTCGTTTTACAAGTTTGATTCAAATGTGTGAATGTTGTGGAATGAGTATGGTTAGAAATGACATTTGGTTTGCTTATATGACAACTCTAACACATATAATAGTCTCCGTGTCATTAGAATTCAAAAATAAGCTTAGAATTAAAGAATAAGCTTAAAAGTAGAATAGAAGCATGCACAGTTCGTTTTACAAGTTTGATTCAAATGTGTGAATGTTGTGGAATGAATGTGTGGTTAGAAATGACATTTGGTTTACTTATATGAAAACCCTACAACATATAATCGCCTCCGTGTCATTAAAATTCAAAAATAAGCTTACAATTAAAGAAAAAGCTTAAAAGTAGAATATAAGCATGCACAGTTCGTTTTACAAGTTTGATTCAAATGTGGGAATGTTGTGGAATGTGTGTGGTTAGAAATGACATTTGGTTTACTTATATGACCACCCTAACACATATAATCCTATCCGTGTCATTAGAATTCAAAAATAAGTTTAGAATTAAAGAATAAGCTTAAAAGTAGAATAGAAGCATGCACAGTTCGTTTTACAAGTTTGATTCAAATGTGTGAATGTTGTGGAATGAGTGTGGTTAGAAATGACATTTGGTTTACTTATATGACAACCCTAACACATATAATCGTCTCCGTGTCATTAGAGTTCAAAAATAAGCTTAGAATCAAAGATTAAGCTTAAAAAAAGAATAGAAGCATGCATAGTTGGTTTTACAAGTTTGATTCAAATGTGTGAAGGTTGTGGAATGAGTGTGGTTAGAAATGACATTTGGTTTACTTATATGACAACCCTAACACATATAATCGTCTTCGTGTCATTAGAATTCAAAAATAAGCTTAGAATCAAAGATTAAGCTTAAAAAAACAATAGAAGCATGCACAGTTCGTTTTACAAGTTTGATTCAAATGTGTGAATGTTGTGGAATGAGTATGGTTAGAAATGATATTTGGTTTACTTATACGACAACCCTAACACAAATAATCGTCTCCGTGTCATTAGAATTCAAAAATAAGCTTAGAATTAAAGAATAAGCTTAAAAGTAGAATAGAAGCATGCACAGTTCGTTTTACAAGTTTGATTCAAATGTGTGAATGTTGTGGAATGAGTGCGGTAAGAAATGATATTTGGTTTACTTATACGACAACCCTAACACAAATAATCGTCTCCGTGTCATTAGAATTCAAAAATAAGCTTAGAATTAAAGAATAAGCTTAAAAGTAGAATAGAAGCATGCACAGTTCGTTTTACAAGTTTGATTCAAATGTGTGAATGTTGTGGAATGAGTGTGGTTAGAAATGACATTTGGTTTACTTATATGACAGCCCTAACACATATAATCGTCTCCGTGTCATTAGAATTCAAAAATAAGCTTAGAATCAAAGATTAAGCTTAAAAAAAGAATAGAAGCATGCATAGTTCGTTTTACAAGTTTGATTCAAATGTGTGAATGTTGTGGAATGAGTGTGGTTAGAAATAACATTTGGTTTACTTATATGACAACCGTAACACATATAATCGTCTCCGTGTCATTAGAATTCAAAAATAAGCTTAGAATCAAAGATTAAGCTTAAAAAAAGAATAGAAGCATGCACAGTTCGTTTTACAAGTTTGATTCAAATGTGTGAATGTTGTGGAATGAGTATGGTTAGAAATGACATTTGGTTTGCTTATATGACAACTCTAACACATATAATAGTCTCCGTGTCATTAGAATTCAAAAATAAGCTTAGAATTAAAGAATAAGCTTAAAAGTAGAATAGAAGCATGCACAGTTCGTTTTACAAGTTTGATTCAAATCTGTGAATGTTGTGGAATGAGTGTGGTTAGAAATGACATTTGGTTTACTTATATGACAACCCTAACACATATAATCGTCTCCGTGTCATTAGAATTCAAAAATAAGCTTAGAATTAAAGAATAAGCTTAAAAGTAGAATTGAAGCATGCACAGTTCGTTTTACAAGTTTGATTCAAATGTGTGAATGTTGTGGAATGAGTGCGGTTAGAAATGATATTTGGTTTACTTATACGACAACCCTAACACAAATAATCGTCTCCGTGTCATTAGATTTCAAAAATAAGCTTAGAATTAAAGAATAAGCTTAAAAGTAGAATAGAAGCATGCACAGTTCGTTTTACAAGTTTGATTCAAATGTGTGAATGTTGTGGAATGAGTGTGGTTAGAAATGACATTTGGTTTACTTATATGACAACCCTAACACATATAATCGTCTCCGTGTCATTAGAGTTCAAAAATAAGCTTAGAATCAAAGATTAAGCTTAAAAAAAGAATAGAAGCATGCATAGTTGGTTTTACAAGTTTGATTCAAATGTGTGAAGGTTGTGGAATGAGTGTGGTTAGAAATGACATTTGGTTTACTTATATGACAACCCTAACCCATATAATCGTCTTCGTGTCATTAGAATTCAAAAATAAGCTTAGAATCAAAGATTAAGCTTAAAAAAACAATAGAAGCATGCACAGTTCGTTTTACAAGTTTGATTCAAATGTGTGAATGTTGTGGAATGAGTATGGTTAGAAATGATATTTGGTTTACTTATACGACAACCCTAACACAAATAATCGTCTCCGTGTCATTAGAATTCAAAAATAAGCTTAGAATTAAAGAATAAGCTTAAAAGTAGAATAGAAGCATGCACAGTTCGTTTTACAAGTTTGATTCAAATGTGTGAATGTTGTGGAATGAGTGTGGTTAGAAATGACATTTGGTTTACTTATATGACAGCCCTAACACATATAATCGTCTCCGTGTCATTAGAATTCAAAAATAAGCTTAGAATCAAAGATTAAGCTTAAAAAAAGAATAGAAGCATGCATAGTTCGTTTTACAAGTTTGATTCAAATGTGTGAATGTTGTGGAATGAGTATGGTTAGAAATGACATTTGGTTTACTTATATGACAACCCTAACACATATAATCGTCTCCGTGTCATTAGAATTCAAAAATAAGCTTTGAATCAAAGATTAAGCTTAAAAAAAGAATAGAAGCATGCACAGTTCGTTTTACAAGTTTGATTCAAATGTGTGAATGTTGTGGAATGAGTATGGTTAGAAATGACATTTGGTTTGCTTATATGACAACTCTAACACATATAATAGTCTCCGTGTCATTAGAATTCAAAAATAAGCTTAGAATTAAAGAATAAGCTTAAAAGTAGAATAGAAGCATGCACAGTTCGTTTTACAAGTTTGATTCAAATCTGTGAATGTTGTGGAATGAGTGTGGTTAGAAATGACATTTGGTTTACTTATATGACAACCCTAACACATATAATCGTCTCCGTGTCATTAGAATTCAAAAATAAGCTTAGAATCAAAGATTAAGCTTAAAAAAAGAATAGAAGCATGCACAGTTCGTTTTACAAGTTTGATTCAAATGTGTGAATGTTGTGGAATGAGTATGGTTAGAAATGACATTTGGTTTACTTATATGACAACCCTAACACATATAATCGTCTCCGTGTCATTAGAATTCAAAAATAAGCTTAGAATTAAAGAATAAGCTTAAAAGTAGAATAGAAGCATGCACAGTTCGTTTTACAAGTTTGATTCAAATGTGTGAATGTTGTGGAATGAGTGCGGTTAGAAATGATATTTGGTTTACTTATACGACAACCCTAACACAAATAATCGTCTCCGTGTCATTAGAATTCAAAAATAAGCTTAGAATTAAAGAATAAGCTTAAAAGTAATATAGAAGCATGCACAGTTCGTTTTACAAGTTTGATTCAAATGTGTGAATGTTGTGGAATGAGTGTGGTTAGAAATGACATTTGGTTTACTTATATGACAACCCTAACACATATAATCGTCTCCGTGTCATTAGAGTTCAAAAATAAGCTTAGAATCAAAGATTAAGCTTAAAAAAAGAATAGAAGCATGCATAGTTGGTTTTACAAGTTTGATTCAAATGTGCGAAGGTTGTGGAATGAGTGTGGTTAGAAATGACATTTGGTTTACTTATATGACAACCCTAACACATATAATCGTCTTCGTGTCATTAGAATTCAAAAATAAGCTTAGAATCAAAGATTAAGCTTAAAAAAACAATAGAAGCATGCACAGTTCGTTTTACAAGTTTGATTCAAATGTGTGAATGTTGTGGAATGAGTATGGTTAGAAATGATATTTGGTTTACTTATACGACAACCCTAACACAAATAATCGTCTCCGTGTCATTAGAATTCAAAAATAAGCTTAGAATTAAAGAATAAGCTTAAAAGTAGAATAGAAGCATGCACAGTTCGTTTTACAAGTTTGATTCAAATGTGTGAATGTTGTGGAATGAGTGTGGTTAGAAATGACATTTGGTTTACTTATATGACAGCCCTAACACATATAATCGTCTCCGTGTCATTAGAATTCAAAAATAAGCTTAGAATCAAAGATTAAGCTTAAAAAAAGAATAGAAGCATGCATAGTTCGTTTTACAAGTTTGATTCAAATGTGTGAATGTTGTGGAATGAGTATGGTTAGAAATGACATTTGGTTTACTTATATGACAACCCTAACACATATAATCGTCTCCGTGTCATTAGAATTCAAAAATAAGCTAAGAATTAAAGAATAAGCTTAAAAGTAGAATAGAAGCATGCACAGTTCGTTTTACAAGTTTGATTCAAATCTGTGAATGTTGTGGAATGAGTGTGGTTAGAAATGACATTTGGTTTACTTATATGACAACCCTAACACATATAATCGTCTCCGTGTCATTAGAATTCAAAAATAAGCTTAGAATCAAAGATTAAGCTTAAAAAAAGAATAGAAGCATGCACAGTTCGTTTTACAAGTTTGATTCAAATGTGTGAATGTTGTGGAATGAGTATGGTTAGAAATGACATTTGGTTTACTTATATGACAACCCTAACACATATAATCGTCTCCGTGTCATTAGAATTCAAAAATAAGCTTAGAATTAAAGAATAAGCTTAAAAGTAGAATTGAAGCATGCACAGTTCGTTTTACAAGTTTGATTCAAATGTGTGAATGTTGTGGAATGAGTGCGGTTAGAAATGATATTTGGTTTACTTATACGACAACCCTAACACAAATAATCTTCTCCGTGTCATTAGAATTTAAAAATAAGCTTAGAATTAAAGAATAAGCTTAAAAGTAGAATAGAAGCATGCACAGTTCGTTTTACAAGTTTGATTCAAATGTGTGAATGTTGTGGAATGAGTGTGGTTAGAAATGACATTTGGTTTACTTATATGACAACCCTAACACATATAATCGTCTCCGTGTCATTAGAGTTCAAAAATAAGCTTAGAATCAAAGATTAAGCTTAAAAAAAGAATAGAAGCATGTATAGTTGGTTTTACAAGTTTGATTCAAATGTGTGAAGGTTGTGGAATGAGTGTGGTTAGAAATGACATTTGGTTTACTTATATGACAACCCTAACACATATAATCGTCTTCGTGTCATTAGAATTCAAAAATAAGCTTAGAATCAAAGATTAAGCTTAAAAAAACAATAGAAGCATGCACAGTTCGTTTTACAAGTTTGATTCAAATGTGTGAATGTTGTGGAATGAGTGCGGTTAGAAATGATATTTGGTTTACTTATACGACAACCCTAACACAAATAATCGTCTCCGTGTCATTAGAATTCAAAAATAAGCTTAGAATTAAAGAATAAGCTTAAAAGTAGAATAGAAGCATGCACAGTTCGTTTTACAAGTTTGATTCAAATGTGTGAATGTTGTGGAATGAGTGCGGTTAGAAATGATATTTGGTTTACTTATACGACAACCCTAACACAAATAATCGTCTCCGTGTCATTAGATTTCAAAAATAAGCTTAGAATTAAAGAATAAGCTTAAAAGTAGAATAGAAGCATGCACAGTTCGTTTTACAAGTTTGATTCAAATGTGTGAATGTTGTGGAATGAGTGTGGTTAGAAATGACATTTGGTTTACTTATATGACAACCCTAACACATATAATCGTCTCCGTGTCATTAGAGTTCAAAAATAAGCTTAGAATCAAAGATTAAGCTTAAAAAAAGAATAGAAGCATGCATAGTTGGTTTTACAAGTTTGATTCAAATGTGTGAAGGTTGTGGAATGAGTGTGGTTAGAAATGACATTTGGTTTACTTATATGACAACCCTAACCCATATAATCGTCTTCGTGTCATTAGAATTCAAAAATAAGCTTAGAATCAAAGATTAAGCTTAAAAAAACAATAGAAGCATGCACAGTTCGTTTTACAAGTTTGATTCAAATGTGTGAATGTTGTGGAATGAGTATGGTTAGAAATGATATTTGGTTTACTTATACGACAACCCTAACACAAATAATCGTCTCCGTGTCATTAGAATTCAAAAATAAGCTTAGAATTAAAGAATAAGCTTAAAAGTAGAATAGAAGCATGCACAGTTCGTTTTACAAGTTTGATTCAAATGTGTGAATGTTGTGGAATGAGTGTGGTTAGAAATGACATTTGGTTTACTTATATGACAGCCCTAACACATATAATCGTCTCCGTGTCATTAGAATTCAAAAATAAGCTTAGAATCAAAGATTAAGCTTAAAAAAAGAATAGAAGCATGCATAGTTCGTTTTACAAGTTTGATTCAAATGTGTGAATGTTGTGGAATGAGTATGGTTAGAAATGACATTTGGTTTACTTATATGACAACCCTAACACATATAATCGTCTCCGTGTCATTAGAATTCAAAAATAAGCTTTGAATCAAAGATTAAGCTTAAAAAAAGAATAGAAGCATGCACAGTTCGTTTTACAAGTTTGATTCAAATGTGTGAATGTTGTGGAATGAGTATGGTTAGAAATGACATTTGGTTTGCTTATATGACAACTCTAACACATATAATAGTCTCCGTGTCATTAGAATTCAAAAATAAGCTTAGAATTAAAGAATAAGCTTAAAAGTAGAATAGAAGCATGCACAGTTCGTTTTACAAGTTTGATTCAAATCTGTGAATGTTGTGGAATGAGTGTGGTTAGAAATGACATTTGGTTTACTTATATGACAACCCTAACACATATAATCGTCTCCGTGTCATTAGAATTCAAAAATAAGCTTAGAATCAAAGATTAAGCTTAAAAAAAGAATAGAAGCATGCACAGTTCGTTTTACAAGTTTGATTCAAATGTGTGAATGTTGTGGAATGAGTATGGTTAGAAATGACATTTGGTTTACTTATATGACAACCCTAACACATATAATCGTCTCCGTGTCATTAGAATTCAAAAATAAGCTTAGAATTAAAGAATAAGCTTAAAAGTAGAATAGAAGCATGCACAGTTCGTTTTACAAGTTTGATTCAAATGTGTGAATGTTGTGGAATGAGTGCGGTTAGAAATGATATTTGGTTTACTTATACGACAACCCTAACACAAATAATCGTCTCCGTGTCATTAGAATTCAAAAATAAGCTTAGAATTAAAGAATAAGCTTAAAAGTAATATAGAAGCATGCACAGTTCGTTTTACAAGTTTGATTCAAATGTGTGAATGTTGTGGAATGAGTGTGGTTAGAAATGACATTTGGTTTACTTATATGACAACCCTAACACATATAATCGTCTCCGTGTCATTAGAGTTCAAAAATAAGCTTAGAATCAAAGATTAAGCTTAAAAAAAGAATAGAAGCATGCATAGTTGGTTTTACAAGTTTGATTCAAATGTGCGAAGGTTGTGGAATGAGTGTGGTTAGAAATGACATTTGGTTTACTTATATGACAACCCTAACACATATAATCGTCTTCGTGTCATTAGAATTCAAAAATAAGCTTAGAATCAAAGATTAAGCTTAAAAAAACAATAGAAGCATGCACAGTTCGTTTTACAAGTTTGATTCAAATGTGTGAATGTTGTGGAATGAGTATGGTTAGAAATGATATTTGGTTTACTTATACGACAACCCTAACACAAATAATCGTCTCCGTGTCATTAGAATTCAAAAATAAGCTTAGAATTAAAGAATAAGCTTAAAAGTAGAATAGAAGCATGCACAGTTCGTTTTACAAGTTTGATTCAAATGTGTGAATGTTGTGGAATGAGTGTGGTTAGAAATGACATTTGGTTTACTTATATGACAGCCCTAACACATATAATCGTCTCCGTGTCATTAGAATTCAAAAATAAGCTTAGAATCAAAGATTAAGCTTAAAAAAAGAATAGAAGCATGCATAGTTCGTTTTACAAGTTTGATTCAAATGTGTGAATGTTGTGGAATGAGTATGGTTAGAAATGACATTTGGTTTACTTATATGACAACCCTAACACATATAATCGTCTCCGTGTCATTAGAATTCAAAAATAAGCTAAGAATTAAAGAATAAGCTTAAAAGTAGAATAGAAGCATGCACAGTTCGTTTTACAAGTTTGATTCAAATCTGTGAATGTTGTGGAATGAGTGTGGTTAGAAATGACATTTGGTTTACTTATATGACAACCCTAACACATATAATCGTCTCCGTGTCATTAGAATTCAAAAATAAGCTTAGAATCAAAGATTAAGCTTAAAAAAAGAATAGAAGCATGCACAGTTCGTTTTACAAGTTTGATTCAAATGTGTGAATGTTGTGGAATGAGTATGGTTAGAAATGACATTTGGTTTACTTATATGACAACCCTAACACATATAATCGTCTCCGTGTCATTAGAATTCAAAAATAAGCTTAGAATTAAAGAATAAGCTTAAAAGTAGAATTGAAGCATGCACAGTTCGTTTTACAAGTTTGATTCAAATGTGTGAATGTTGTGGAATGAGTGCGGTTAGAAATGATATTTGGTTTACTTATACGACAACCCTAACACAAATAATCTTCTCCGTGTCATTAGAATTTAAAAATAAGCTTAGAATTAAAGAATAAGCTTAAAAGTAGAATAGAAGCATGCACAGTTCGTTTTACAAGTTTGATTCAAATGTGTGAATGTTGTGGAATGAGTGTGGTTAGAAATGACATTTGGTTTACTTATATGACAACCCTAACACATATAATCGTCTCCGTGTCATTAGAGTTCAAAAATAAGCTTAGAATCAAAGATTAAGCTTAAAAAAAGAATAGAAGCATGTATAGTTGGTTTTACAAGTTTGATTCAAATGTGTGAAGGTTGTGGAATGAGTGTGGTTAGAAATGACATTTGGTTTACTTATATGACAACCCTAACACATATAATCGTCTTCGTGTCATTAGAATTCAAAAATAAGCTTAGAATCAAAGATTAAGCTTAAAAAAACAATAGAAGCATGCACAGTTCGTTTTACAAGTTTGATTCAAATGTGTGAATGTTGTGGAATGAGTGCGGTTAGAAATGATATTTGGTTTACTTATACGACAACCCTAACACAAATAATCGTCTCCGTGTCATTAGAATTCAAAAATAAGCTTAGAATTAAAGAATAAGCTTAAAAGTAGAATAGAAGCATGCACAGTTCGTTTTACAAGTTTGATTCAAATGTGTGAATGTTGTGGAATGAGTGTGGTTAGAAATGACATTTGGTTTACTTATATGACAACCCTAACACATATAATCGTCTCCGTGTCATTAGAGTTCAAAAATAAGCTTAGAATCAAAGATTAAGCTTAAAAAAAGAATAGAAGCATGCATAGTTGGTTTTACAAGTTTGATTCAAATGTGTGAAGGTTGTGGAATGAGTGTGGTTAGAAATGACATTTGGTTTACTTATATGACAACCCTAACACATATAATCGTCTTCGTGTCATTAGAATTCAAAAATAAGCTTAGAATCAAAGATTAAGCTTAAAAAAACAATAGAAGCATGCACAGTTCGTTTTACAAGTTTGATTCAAATGTGTGAATGTTGTGGAATGAGTATGGTTAGAAATGATATTTGGTTTACTTATACGACAACCCTAACACATATAATCTTATCCGTGTAATTAGAATTCAAGAATAAGCGTAGAATTAAAGAATATGCTTAAAAGTAGAATTGAAGCATGCACAGTTCGTTTTACAAGTTTGATTCAAATGTGTGAATGTTGTGGAATGAGTGTGGTTAGAAATGACATTTGGTTTAGTTATATGACAACTCCAACACATATAATCGTCTCCGCGTTATTAGAATTCAAGAATAAGCTTAGAATTAAAGATTAAACTTAAAAAAACAATAGAAGCATGCACAATTCGTTTTACAAGTTTTATTCAAATGTGTGAATGTTGTGGAATGACTGTGGTTAGAAATGACATTTTGTTTACTTACATGACAACCCTAACACATATAATCGTCTCCGTGTCATTAGAATTCAAGAATAAGCTTAGAATTAAAGAATATGCTTAAAAGTAGAATAGAAGCATGCACAGTTCGTTTTACAAGTTTGATTCAAATGTGTGAATGTTGTGGAATGAGTGTGGTTAGAAATGACATTTGGTTTACTAATATGACAACTCCAACACATATAATCGTCTCCGTGTCATTAGAATTCAAAAATAAGCTTAGAATTAAAGAATAATCTTAAAAGTAGAATTGAAGCATGCACAGTTCGTTTTACAAGTTTGATTCAAATGTGGGAATGTTGTGGAATGAGTGTGGTTAGAAATGACATTTGGTTTACTTATATGACAACTGTAACACATATAATCGTCTCCGTGTCATTAGAATTCAAAAATAAGCTTAGAATTAAAGAATAAGCTTAAAAGTAGAATTGTAGCATGCACAGTTCGTTTTACAAGTTTGATTCAAATGTGTGAATGTTGTGGAATGAGTGTGGTTAGAAATGACATTTGGTTTACTTATATGACAACCATAACACATATAATCATCTCCATGTCATTAGAATTCAAGAATAAGCTTAGAATTAAAGAATAAGCTTAAAAGTAGAATAGAAGCATGCAGAGTTTGTTTTACAAGTTTGATTCAATTGTGTGAATGTTGTTGAATGAGTGTGGTTAGAAATGACATTTGGTTTACTTACATGACAACCCTAACACATATAATCGTCTCCGTATCATTAGAATTCAAGAATAAGCTTTGAATTAAAGAATATGCTTAAAAGTAGAATAGAAGCATGCACAGTTCGTTTTACAAGTTTGATTCAAATGTGTGAATGTTGTGGAATGAGTGTGGTTAGAAATGACATTTGGTTTACTTATATGACAACCCTAACACATATAATCGTCTCCGTGTCATTAGAATTCAAAAATAAGCTTAGAATTCAAGAATATGCTTAAAAGTAGAATAGAAGCATGCACAGTTCGTTTTACAAGTTTGATTCAAATGTGTGAATGTTGTGGAATGAGTGTGGTTAGAAATGACATTTGGTTTACTTATATGACAACTGTAACACATATAATCGTCTCTGTGTCATTAGAATTCAAAAATAAGCTTAGAATTAAAGAATAAGCTTAAAAGTAGAATAGAAGCATGCACAGTTCGTTTTACAAGTTTGATTCAAATGTGTGAATGTTGTGGAATGAGTGTGGTTAGAAATGACATTTGGTTTACTTATATGACAACCCTAACACATATAATCATCTCCATGTCATTAGAATTCAAGAATAAGCTTAGAATTAAAGAATAAGCTTAAAAGTAGAATAGACGCATGCATAGTTTGTTTTACAAGTTTGATATAAATGTGTGAATGTTGTGGAATGAGTGTGCTTAGAAATGACATTTGGTTTACTTATATGACAACCCTAACACATAAAATCCTCTCCGTGTCATTAGAATTCAAGAATAAGATTAGAATTAAAGAATAAGCTTAAAAGTAGAATAGAAGCATGCATAGTTTGTTTTACAAGTTTGATTCAAATGTGTGAATGTTGTGGAATGAATGTGGTTAGAAATGACATTTGGTTTACTTATATGGCAACTCTAACACATATAATCGTCTCCGTGTCATTAGAATTCAAAAATAAGCTTAGAATTAAAGAATAAGCTTAAAAGTAGAATTGAAGCATGCACAGTTCGTTTTACAAGTTTGATTCAAATGTGTGAATGTTGTGGAATGAGTGTGGTTAGAAATGACATTTGGTTTACTTATATGACAGCCCTAACACATATAATCGTCTCCGTGTCATTAGAATTCAAAAATAAGCTTAGAATCAAAGATTAAGCTTAAAAAAAGAATAGAAGCATGCATAGTTCGTTTTACAAGTTTGATTCAAATGTGTGAATGTTGTGGAATGAGTATGGTTAGAAATGACATTTGGTTTACTTATATGACAACCCTAACACATATAATCGTCTCCGTGTCATTAGAATTCAAAAATAAGCTAAGAATTAAAGAATAAGCTTAAAAGTAGAATAGAAGCATGCACAGTTCGTTTTACAAGTTTGATTCAAATCTGTGAATGTTGTGGAATGAGTGTGGTTAGAAATGACATTTGGTTTACTTATATGACAACCCTAACACATATAATCGTCTCCGTGTCATTAGAATTCAAAAATAAGCTTAGAATCAAAGATTAAGCTTAAAAAAAGAATAGAAGCATGCACAGTTCGTTTTACAAGTTTGATTCAAATGTGTGAATGTTGTGGAATGAGTATGGTTAGAAATGACATTTGGTTTACTTATATGACAACCCTAACACATATAATCGTCTCCGTGTCATTAGAATTCAAAAATAAGCTTAGAATTAAAGAATAAGCTTAAAAGTAGAATTGAAGCATGCACAGTTCGTTTTACAAGTTTGATTCAAATGTGTGAATGTTGTGGAATGAGTGCGGTTAGAAATGATATTTGGTTTACTTATACGACAACCCTAACACAAATAATCTTCTCCGTGTCATTAGAATTTAAAAATAAGCTTAGAATTAAAGAATAAGCTTAAAAGTAGAATAGAAGCATGCACAGTTCGTTTTACAAGTTTGATTCAAATGTGTGAATGTTGTGGAATGAGTGTGGTTAGAAATGACATTTGGTTTACTTATATGACAACCCTAACACATATAATCGTCTCCGTGTCATTAGAGTTCAAAAATAAGCTTAGAATCAAAGATTAAGCTTAAAAAAAGAATAGAAGCATGTATAGTTGGTTTTACAAGTTTGATTCAAATGTGTGAAGGTTGTGGAATGAGTGTGGTTAGAAATGACATTTGGTTTACTTATATGACAACCCTAACACATATAATCGTCTTCGTGTCATTAGAATTCAAAAATAAGCTTAGAATCAAAGATTAAGCTTAAAAAAACAATAGAAGCATGCACAGTTCGTTTTACAAGTTTGATTCAAATGTGTGAATGTTGTGGAATGAGTGCGGTTAGAAATGATATTTGGTTTACTTATACGACAACCCTAACACAAATAATCGTCTCCGTGTCATTAGAATTCAAAAATAAGCTTAGAATTAAAGAATAAGCTTAAAAGTAGAATAGAAGCATGCACAGTTCGTTTTACAAGTTTGATTCAAATGTGTGAATGTTGTGGAATGAGTGTGGTTAGAAATGACATTTGGTTTACTTATATGACAACCCTAACACATATAATCGTCTCCGTGTCATTAGAGTTCAAAAATAAGCTTAGAATCAAAGATTAAGCTTAAAAAAAGAATAGAAGCATGCATAGTTGGTTTTACAAGTTTGATTCAAATGTGTGAAGGTTGTGGAATGAGTGTGGTTAGAAATGACATTTGGTTTACTTATATGACAACCCTAACACATATAATCGTCTTCGTGTCATTAGAATTCAAAAATAAGCTTAGAATCAAAGATTAAGCTTAAAAAAACAATAGAAGCATGCACAGTTCGTTTTACAAGTTTGATTCAAATGTGTGAATGTTGTGGAATGAGTATGGTTAGAAATGATATTTGGTTTACTTATACGACAACCCTAACACATATAATCTTATCCGTGTAATTAGAATTCAAGAATAAGCGTAGAATTAAAGAATATGCTTAAAAGTAGAATTGAAGCATGCACAGTTCGTTTTACAAGTTTGATTCAAATGTGTGAATGTTGTGGAATGAGTGTGGTTAGAAATGACATTTGGTTTAGTTATATGACAACTCCAACACATATAATCGTCTCCGCGTTATTAGAATTCAAGAATAAGCTTAGAATTAAAGATTAAACTTAAAAAAACAATAGAAGCATGCACAATTCGTTTTACAAGTTTTATTCAAATGTGTGAATGTTGTGGAATGACTGTGGTTAGAAATGACATTTTGTTTACTTACATGACAACCCTAACACATATAATCGTCTCCGTGTCATTAGAATTCAAGAATAAGCTTAGAATTAAAGAATATGCTTAAAAGTAGAATAGAAGCATGCACAGTTCGTTTTACAAGTTTGATTCAAATGTGTGAATGTTGTGGAATGAGTGTGGTTAGAAATGACATTTGGTTTACTAATATGACAACTCCAACACATATAATCGTCTCCGTGTCATTAGAATTCAAAAATAAGCTTAGAATTAAAGAATAATCTTAAAAGTAGAATTGAAGCATGCACAGTTCGTTTTACAAGTTTGATTCAAATGTGGGAATGTTGTGGAATGAGTGTGGTTAGAAATGACATTTGGTTTACTTATATGACAACTGTAACACATATAATCGTCTCCGTGTCATTAGAATTCAAAAATAAGCTTAGAATTAAAGAATAAGCTTAAAAGTAGAATTGTAGCATGCACAGTTCGTTTTACAAGTTTGATTCAAATGTGTGAATGTTGTGGAATGAGTGTGGTTAGAAATGACATTTGGTTTACTTATATGACAACCATAACACATATAATCATCTCCATGTCATTAGAATTCAAGAATAAGCTTAGAATTAAAGAATAAGCTTAAAAGTAGAATAGAAGCATGCAGAGTTTGTTTTACAAGTTTGATTCAATTGTGTGAATGTTGTTGAATGAGTGTGGTTAGAAATGACATTTGGTTTACTTACATGACAACCCTAACACATATAATCGTCTCCGTATCATTAGAATTCAAGAATAAGCTTTGAATTAAAGAATATGCTTAAAAGTAGAATAGAAGCATGCACAGTTCGTTTTACAAGTTTGATTCAAATGTGTGAATGTTGTGGAATGAGTGTGGTTAGAAATGACATTTGGTTTACTTATATGACAACCCTAACACATATAATCGTCTCCGTGTCATTAGAATTCAAAAATAAGCTTAGAATTCAAGAATATGCTTAAAAGTAGAATAGAAGCATGCACAGTTCGTTTTACAAGTTTGATTCAAATGTGTGAATGTTGTGGAATGAGTGTGGTTAGAAATGACATTTGGTTTACTTATATGACAACTGTAACACATATAATCGTCTCTGTGTCATTAGAATTCAAAAATAAGCTTAGAATTAAAGAATAAGCTTAAAAGTAGAATAGAAGCATGCACAGTTCGTTTTACAAGTTTGATTCAAATGTGTGAATGTTGTGGAATGAGTGTGGTTAGAAATGACATTTGGTTTACTTATATGACAACCCTAACACATATAATCATCTCCATGTCATTAGAATTCAAGAATAAGCTTAGAATTAAAGAATAAGCTTAAAAGTAGAATAGACGCATGCATAGTTTGTTTTACAAGTTTGATATAAATGTGTGAATGTTGTGGAATGAGTGTGCTTAGAAATGACATTTGGTTTACTTATATGACAACCCTAACACATAAAATCCTCTCCGTGTCATTAGAATTCAAGAATAAGATTAGAATTAAAGAATAAGCTTAAAAGTAGAATAGAAGCATGCATAGTTTGTTTTACAAGTTTGATTCAAATGTGTGAATGTTGTGGAATGAATGTGGTTAGAAATGACATTTGGTTTACTTATATGACAACCCTAACACATATAATCGTCTCCGTGTCATTAGAGTTCAAAAATAAGCTTAGAATCAAAGATTAAGCTTAAAAAAAGAATAGAAGCATGTATAGTTGGTTTTACAAGTTTGATTCAAATGTGTGAAGGTTGTGGAATGAGTGTGGTTAGAAATGACATTTGGTTTACTTATATGACAACCCTAACACATATAATCGTCTTCGTGTCATTAGAATTCAAAAATAAGCTTAGAATCAAAGATTAAGCTTAAAAAAACAATAGAAGCATGCACAGTTCGTTTTACAAGTTTGATTCAAATGTGTGAATGTTGTGGAATGAGTGCGGTTAGAAATGATATTTGGTTTACTTATACGACAACCCTAACACAAATAATCGTCTCCGTGTCATTAGAATTCAAAAATAAGCTTAGAATTAAAGAATAAGCTTAAAAGTAGAATAGAAGCATGCACAGTTCGTTTTACAAGTTTGATTCAAATGTGTGAATGTTGTGGAATGAGTGTGGTTAGAAATGACATTTGGTTTACTTATATGACAACCCTAACACATATAATCGTCTCCGTGTCATTAGAGTTCAAAAATAAGCTTAGAATCAAAGATTAAGCTTAAAAAAAGAATAGAAGCATGCATAGTTGGTTTTACAAGTTTGATTCAAATGTGTGAAGGTTGTGGAATGAGTGTGGTTAGAAATGACATTTGGTTTACTTATATGACAACCCTAACACATATAATCGTCTTCGTGTCATTAGAATTCAAAAATAAGCTTAGAATCAAAGATTAAGCTTAAAAAAACAATAGAAGCATGCACAGTTCGTTTTACAAGTTTGATTCAAATGTGTGAATGTTGTGGAATGAGTATGGTTAGAAATGATATTTGGTTTACTTATACGACAACCCTAACACATATAATCTTATCCGTGTAATTAGAATTCAAGAATAAGCGTAGAATTAAAGAATATGCTTAAAAGTAGAATTGAAGCATGCACAGTTCGTTTTACAAGTTTGATTCAAATGTGTGAATGTTGTGGAATGAGTGTGGTTAGAAATGACATTTGGTTTAGTTATATGACAACTCCAACACATATAATCGTCTCCGCGTTATTAGAATTCAAGAATAAGCTTAGAATTAAAGATTAAACTTAAAAAAACAATAGAAGCATGCACAATTCGTTTTACAAGTTTTATTCAAATGTGTGAATGTTGTGGAATGACTGTGGTTAGAAATGACATTTTGTTTACTTACATGACAACCCTAACACATATAATCGTCTCCGTGTCATTAGAATTCAAGAATAAGCTTAGAATTAAAGAATATGCTTAAAAGTAGAATAGAAGCATGCACAGTTCGTTTTACAAGTTTGATTCAAATGTGTGAATGTTGTGGAATGAGTGTGGTTAGAAATGACATTTGGTTTACTAATATGACAACTCCAACACATATAATCGTCTCCGTGTCATTAGAATTCAAAAATAAGCTTAGAATTAAAGAATAATCTTAAAAGTAGAATTGAAGCATGCACAGTTCGTTTTACAAGTTTGATTCAAATGTGGGAATGTTGTGGAATGAGTGTGGTTAGAAATGACATTTGGTTTACTTATATGACAACTGTAACACATATAATCGTCTCCGTGTCATTAGAATTCAAAAATAAGCTTAGAATTAAAGAATAAGCTTAAAAGTAGAATTGTAGCATGCACAGTTCGTTTTACAAGTTTGATTCAAATGTGTGAATGTTGTGGAATGAGTGTGGTTAGAAATGACATTTGGTTTACTTATATGACAACCATAACACATATAATCATCTCCATGTCATTAGAATTCAAGAATAAGCTTAGAATTAAAGAATAAGCTTAAAAGTAGAATAGAAGCATGCAGAGTTTGTTTTACAAGTTTGATTCAATTGTGTGAATGTTGTTGAATGAGTGTGGTTAGAAATGACATTTGGTTTACTTACATGACAACCCTAACACATATAATCGTCTCCGTATCATTAGAATTCAAGAATAAGCTTTGAATTAAAGAATATGCTTAAAAGTAGAATAGAAGCATGCACAGTTCGTTTTACAAGTTTGATTCAAATGTGTGAATGTTGTGGAATGAGTGTGGTTAGAAATGACATTTGGTTTACTTATATGACAACCCTAACACATATAATCGTCTCCGTGTCATTAGAATTCAAAAATAAGCTTAGAATTCAAGAATATGCTTAAAAGTAGAATAGAAGCATGCACAGTTCGTTTTACAAGTTTGATTCAAATGTGTGAATGTTGTGGAATGAGTGTGGTTAGAAATGACATTTGGTTTACTTATATGACAACTGTAACACATATAATCGTCTCTGTGTCATTAGAATTCAAAAATAAGCTTAGAATTAAAGAATAAGCTTAAAAGTAGAATAGAAGCATGCACAGTTCGTTTTACAAGTTTGATTCAAATGTGTGAATGTTGTGGAATGAGTGTGGTTAGAAATGACATTTGGTTTACTTATATGACAACCCTAACACATATAATCATCTCCATGTCATTAGAATTCAAGAATAAGCTTAGAATTAAAGAATAAGCTTAAAAGTAGAATAGACGCATGCATAGTTTGTTTTACAAGTTTGATATAAATGTGTGAATGTTGTGGAATGAGTGTGCTTAGAAATGACATTTGGTTTACTTATATGACAACCCTAACACATAAAATCCTCTCCGTGTCATTAGAATTCAAGAATAAGATTAGAATTAAAGAATAAGCTTAAAAGTAGAATAGAAGCATGCATAGTTTGTTTTACAAGTTTGATTCAAATGTGTGAATGTTGTGGAATGAATGTGGTTAGAAATGACATTTGGTTTACTTATATGGCAACTCTAACACATATAATCGTCTCCGTGTCATTAGAATTCAAAAATAAGCTTAGAATTAAAGAATAAGCTTAAAAGTAGAATTGAAGCATGCACAGTTCGTTTTACAAGTTTGATTCAAATGTGTGAATGTTGTGGAATGAGTGTGGTTAGAAATGACATTTGGTTTACTTATATGACAACCCTAACACATATAATCGTCTCCGTGTCATTAGAATTCAACAATAAGCTTAGAATTCAAGAATATGCTTAAAAGTAGAGTAGAAGCATGCACAGTTCGTTTTACAAGTTTGATTCAAATGTGTGAATGTTGTGGAATGAGTGTGGTTAGAAATGACATTTGGTTTACTTATATGACAACTGTAACACATATAATCGTCTCTGTGTCATTAGAATTCAAAAATAAGCTTAGAATTAAAGAATAAGCTTAAAAGTAGAATAGAAGCATGCACAGTTCGTTTTACAAGTTTGATTCAAATGTGTGAATGTTGTGGAATGAGTGTGGTTAGAAATGACATTGGGTTTACTTATATGAAAACCCTAACACATATAATCGTCTCCGTGTCATTAGAATTCAAAAATAAGCTTACAATTAAAGAAAAAGCTTAAAAGTAGAATAGAAGCATGCACAGTTCGTTTTACAAGTTTGATTCAAATGTGGGAATGTTGTGGAATGAGTGTGGTTAGAAATGACATTTGGTTTACTTATATGACAACCCTAACACATATAATCATCTCCATGTCATTAGAATTCAAGAATAAGCTTAGAATTAAAGAATAAGCTTAAAAGTAGAATAGACGCATGCATAGTTTGTTTTACAAGTTTGATATAAATGTGTGAATGTTGTGGAATGAGTGTGCTTAGAAATGACATTTGGTTTACTTATATGACAACCCTAACACATAAAATCCTCTCCGTGTCATTAGAATTCAAGAATAAGATTAGAATTAAAGACTAAGCTTAAAAGTAGAATAGAAGCATGCATAGTTTGTTTTACAAGTTTGATTCAAATGTGTGAATGTTGTGGAATGAATGTGGTTAGAAATGACATTTGGTTTACTTATATGGCAACTCTAACACATATAATCGTCTCCGTGTCATTAGAATTCAAAAATAAGCTTAGAATTAAAGAATAAGCTTAAAAGTAGAATAGACGCATGCATAGTTTGTTTTACAAGTTTGATATAAATGTGTGAATGTTGTGGAATGAGTGTGGTTAGAAATGACATTTGGTTTACTTATATGACAACCCTAACACATATAATCATCTCCATGTCATTAGAATTCAAGAATAAGCTTAGAATTAAAGAATAAGCTTAAAAGTAGAATAGACGCATGCATAGTTTGTTTTACAAGTTTGATATAAATGTGTGAATGTTGTGGAATGAGTGTGCTTAGAAATGACATTTGGTTTACTTATATGACAACCCTAACACATAAAATCCTCTCCGTGTCATTAGAATTCAAGAATAAGATTAGAATTAAAGAATAAGCTTAAAAGTAGAATAGAAGCATGCACAGTTCGTTTTACAAGTTTGATTCAAATGTGTGAATGTTGTGGAATGAGTGTGGTTAGAAATGACATTTGGTTTACTTATATGACAACCCTAACACATATAATCGTCTCCGTGTCATTAGAGTTCAAAAATAAGCTTAGAATCAAAGATTAAGCTTAAAAAAAGAATAGAAGCATGCATAGTTGGTTTTACAAGTTTGATTCAAATGTGTGAAGGTTGTGGAATGAGTGTGGTTAGAAATGACATTTGGTTTACTTATATGACAACCCTAACACATATAATCGTCTTCGTGTCATTAGAATTCAAAAATAAGCTTAGAATCAAAGATTAAGCTTAAAAAAACAATAGAAGCATGCACAGTTCGTTTTACAAGTTTGATTCAAATGTGTGAATGTTGTGGAATGAGTATGGTTAGAAATGATATTTGGTTTACTTATACGACAACCCTAACACATATAATCTTATCCGTGTAATTAGAATTCAAGAATAAGCGTAGAATTAAAGAATATGCTTAAAAGTAGAATTGAAGCATGCACAGTTCGTTTTACAAGTTTGATTCAAATGTGTGAATGTTGTGGAATGAGTGTGGTTAGAAATGACATTTGGTTTAGTTATATGACAACTCCAACACATATAATCGTCTCCGCGTTATTAGAATTCAAGAATAAGCTTAGAATTAAAGATTAAACTTAAAAAAACAATAGAAGCATGCACAATTCGTTTTACAAGTTTTATTCAAATGTGTGAATGTTGTGGAATGACTGTGGTTAGAAATGACATTTTGTTTACTTACATGACAACCCTAACACATATAATCGTCTCCGTGTCATTAGAATTCAAGAATAAGCTTAGAATTAAAGAATATGCTTAAAAGTAGAATAGAAGCATGCACAGTTCGTTTTACAAGTTTGATTCAAATGTGTGAATGTTGTGGAATGAGTGTGGTTAGAAATGACATTTGGTTTACTAATATGACAACTCCAACACATATAATCGTCTCCGTGTCATTAGAATTCAAAAATAAGCTTAGAATTAAAGAATAATCTTAAAAGTAGAATTGAAGCATGCACAGTTCGTTTTACAAGTTTGATTCAAATGTGGGAATGTTGTGGAATGAGTGTGGTTAGAAATGACATTTGGTTTACTTATATGACAACTGTAACACATATAATCGTCTCCGTGTCATTAGAATTCAAAAATAAGCTTAGAATTAAAGAATAAGCTTAAAAGTAGAATTGTAGCATGCACAGTTCGTTTTACAAGTTTGATTCAAATGTGTGAATGTTGTGGAATGAGTGTGGTTAGAAATGACATTTGGTTTACTTATATGACAACCATAACACATATAATCATCTCCATGTCATTAGAATTCAAGAATAAGCTTAGAATTAAAGAATAAGCTTAAAAGTAGAATAGAAGCATGCAGAGTTTGTTTTACAAGTTTGATTCAATTGTGTGAATGTTGTTGAATGAGTGTGGTTAGAAATGACATTTGGTTTACTTACATGACAACCCTAACACATATAATCGTCTCCGTATCATTAGAATTCAAGAATAAGCTTTGAATTAAAGAATATGCTTAAAAGTAGAATAGAAGCATGCACAGTTCGTTTTACAAGTTTGATTCAAATGTGTGAATGTTGTGGAATGAGTGTGGTTAGAAATGACATTTGGTTTACTTATATGACAACCCTAACACATATAATCGTCTCCGTGTCATTAGAATTCAAAAATAAGCTTAGAATTCAAGAATATGCTTAAAAGTAGAATAGAAGCATGCACAGTTCGTTTTACAAGTTTGATTCAAATGTGTGAATGTTGTGGAATGAGTGTGGTTAGAAATGACATTTGGTTTACTTATATGACAACTGTAACACATATAATCGTCTCTGTGTCATTAGAATTCAAAAATAAGCTTAGAATTAAAGAATAAGCTTAAAAGTAGAATAGAAGCATGCACAGTTCGTTTTACAAGTTTGATTCAAATGTGTGAATGTTGTGGAATGAGTGTGGTTAGAAATGACATTTGGTTTACTTATATGACAACCCTAACACATATAATCATCTCCATGTCATTAGAATTCAAGAATAAGCTTAGAATTAAAGAATAAGCTTAAAAGTAGAATAGACGCATGCATAGTTTGTTTTACAAGTTTGATATAAATGTGTGAATGTTGTGGAATGAGTGTGCTTAGAAATGACATTTGGTTTACTTATATGACAACCCTAACACATAAAATCCTCTCCGTGTCATTAGAATTCAAGAATAAGATTAGAATTAAAGAATAAGCTTAAAAGTAGAATAGAAGCATGCATAGTTTGTTTTACAAGTTTGATTCAAATGTGTGAATGTTGTGGAATGAATGTGGTTAGAAATGACATTTGGTTTACTTATATGGCAACTCTAACACATATAATCGTCTCCGTGTCATTAGAATTCAAAAATAAGCTTAGAATTAAAGAATAAGCTTAAAAGTAGAATTGAAGCATGCACAGTTCGTTTTACAAGTTTGATTCAAATGTGTGAATGTTGTGGAATGAGTGTGGTTAGAAATGACATTTGGTTTACTTATATGACAACCCTAACACATATAATCGTCTCCGTGTCATTAGAATTCAACAATAAGCTTAGAATTCAAGAATATGCTTAAAAGTAGAGTAGAAGCATGCACAGTTCGTTTTACAAGTTTGATTCAAATGTGTGAATGTTGTGGAATGAGTGTGGTTAGAAATGACATTTGGTTTACTTATATGACAACTGTAACACATATAATCGTCTCTGTGTCATTAGAATTCAAAAATAAGCTTAGAATTAAAGAATAAGCTTAAAAGTAGAATAGAAGCATGCACAGTTCGTTTTACAAGTTTGATTCAAATGTGTGAATGTTGTGGAATGAGTGTGGTTAGAAATGACATTGGGTTTACTTATATGAAAACCCTAACACATATAATCGTCTCCGTGTCATTAGAATTCAAAAATAAGCTTACAATTAAAGAAAAAGCTTAAAAGTAGAATAGAAGCATGCACAGTTCGTTTTACAAGTTTGATTCAAATGTGGGAATGTTGTGGAATGAGTGTGGTTAGAAATGACATTTGGTTTACTTATATGACAACCCTAACACATATAATCATCTCCATGTCATTAGAATTCAAGAATAAGCTTAGAATTAAAGAATAAGCTTAAAAGTAGAATAGACGCATGCATAGTTTGTTTTACAAGTTTGATATAAATGTGTGAATGTTGTGGAATGAGTGTGCTTAGAAATGACATTTGGTTTACTTATATGACAACCCTAACACATAAAATCCTCTCCGTGTCATTAGAATTCAAGAATAAGATTAGAATTAAAGAATAAGCTTAAAAGTAGAATAGAAGCATGCATAGTTTGTTTTACAAGTTTGATTCAAATGTGTGAATGTTGTGGAATGAATGTGGTTAGAAATGACATTTGGTTTACTTATATGGCAACTCTAACACATATAATCGTCTCCGTGTCATTAGAATTCAAAAATAAGCTTAGAATTAAAGAATAAGCTTAAAAGTAGAATAGAAGCATGCATAGTTTGTTTTACAAGTTTGATTCAAATGTGGGAATGTTGTGGAATGAGTGTGGTTAGAAATGACATTTGGTTTACTTATATGACCACCCTAACACATATAATCCTCTCCGTGTCATTAGAATTCAAGAATAAGATTAGAATTAAAGAATAAGCTTAAAAGTAGAATAGAAGCATGCATAGTTTGTTTTACAAGTTTGATTCAAATGTGTGAATGTTGTGGAATGAATGTGTGGTTAGAAATGACATTTGGTTTACTTATATGAAAACCCTAACACATATAATCGCCTCTGTGTCATTAGAATTCAAAAATAAGCTTACAATTAAAGAAAAAGCTTAAAAGTAGAATAGAAGCATGCACAGTTCGTTTTACGAGTTTGATTCAAATGTGGGAATGTTGTGGAATGAGTGTGGTTAGAAATGACATTTGGTTTACTTATATGACCACCCTAACACATATAATCCTCTCCGTGTCATTAGAATTCAAGAATAAGATTAGAATTAAAGAATAAGCTTAAAAGTAGAATAGAAGCATGCATAGTTTGTTTTATAAGTTTGATTCAAATGTGTGAATGTTGTGGAATGAATGTGTGGTTAGAAATGACATTTGGTTCACTTATACGAAAACCCTAACATATATAATCGTCTCCGTGTCATTAGAGTTAAAAAATAAGCTTAGAATAAAAAAATAAACTTAAAAGTAGAATAGAAGCATGCACAGTTCGTTTTACACGTTTGATTCAAATGTGTGAATGTTGTGGAATGAGTGTGGTTAGAAATGACATTTGGTTTACTTATACGACAACCCTAACACATATAATCATCTCCGTGTCATTAGAGTTCAAAAATAAGCTTAGAATCGAAGAATAAGCTTAAAAGTAGAATAGAAGCATGCACAGTTCGTTTTACAAGTTTGATTCAAATGTGTGAATGTTGTAGAATGAGTGTGGTTAGAAATGACATTTGGTTTACTTATATGACAATCCTAACACATATAATCGTCTCCGTGTTATTAGAATTCAAGAATAACCTTAGAATTAAAGATTAAGCTTAAAAAAACAATAGAAGCATGCACAGTTCATTTTACAAGTTTTAGTCAAATGTGTGAATGTTGTGGAATGAGTGTGGTTAGAAATGACATTTTGTTTACTTACATGACAACCCTAACACATATAATCTTATCCGTGTCATTAGAATTCAAAAATAAGCTTAGAATTAAAGAATAAGCTTAAAAGTAGAATAGAAGCATGCACAGTTCGTTTTACAAGTTTGATTCAAATGTGTGAATGTTGTGGAATATGTGTGGTTAGAAATGACATTTGGTTTACTTATATGAAAACCCTAACACATATAATCGTCTCCGTGTCATTAGAATTCAAGAATAAGCTTAGAATTCAAGAATAATCTTAAAAGTAGAATTGAAGCATGCACAGTTCTTTTACAAGTTTGATTCAAATGTGGGAATGTTGTGGAATGAGTGTGGTTAGAAATGACATTTGTTTACTTATATGACCACTGTAACACATATAATCGTATCCGTGTCATTAGAATTAAAAAATAAGCTTAGAATTAAAGAATAAGCTTAAAAGTAGAATTGAAGCATGCACAGTTCGTTTTACAAGTTTGATTCAAATGTATGAATGTT
This sequence comes from Spergularia marina, assembly GCA_963680865.1. NCBI lineage: Eukaryota > Viridiplantae > Streptophyta > Magnoliopsida > Caryophyllales > Caryophyllaceae > Spergularia > Spergularia marina. Next base: position 14,345,168 of record OY804546.1, on the reverse strand, counting down.
GTGGAATGAGTGTGGTTAGAAATGACATTTGGTTTACTTATATGTCAACTCTAACACATATAATCGTCTCCGTGTCATTAGTATTCAAAAATAAGCTTAGAATTAAAGAATAAGCTTAAAAGTAGAATTGAAGTATGCATAGTTTGTTTTACAAGTCTGATTCAAATGTGTGAATGTTGTGGAATGAATGTGGTTAGAAATGACATTTGGTTTACTTATATGACAACCCTAACACATAAAATCCTCTCCGTGTCATTAGAATTCAATAATAAGATTAGAATTAAAAAATAAGCTGAAAAGTAGAATAGAAGCATGCATAGTTTGTTTTACAAGTTTGATTCAAATGTGTGAATGTTGTGGAATGAATGTGGTTAGAAATGACAATTGGTTTACTTATATGACAACTCTAACACATATAATCGTCTCCGTGTCATTAGAATTCAAAAATAAGCTTAGAAATAAAGAATAAGCTTAAAAGTAGAATTGAAGCATACACAATTCGTTTTACAAGTTTGATTCAAATGTGTGAATGTTGTGGAATGAGTGTGGTTAGAAATGACATTTGGTTTACTTATATGACAACCCTAACACATATAATCGTCTCCGTGTCATTAGAATTCAAGAATAAGCTTAGAATTCAAGAATATGCTTAAAAGTAGAATAGAAGCATGCACAGTTCGTTTTACAAGTATGATTCAAATGTGTGAATGTTGTGGAATGAGTGTGGTTAGAAATGACATTTGGTTTACTTATATGACAACTGTAACACATATAATCGTCTCTGTGTCATTAGAATTCAAAAATAAGCTTAGAATTAAAGAATAAGCTTAAAAGTAGAATAGAAGCATGCACAGTTCGTTTTACAAGTTTGATTCAAATGTGTGAATGTTGTGGAATGAATGTGTGGTTAGAAATGACATTTGGTTTACTTATATGAAAACCCTAACACATATAATCGCCTCCGTGTCATTAGAATTCAAGAATAAGCTTTGAATTAAAGAAAAAGCTTAAAAGTAGAATAGAAGCATGCACAGTTCGTTTTACAAGTTTGATTCAAATGTGGGAATGTTGTGGAATGAGTGTGGTTAGAAATGACATTTGTTTACTTATATGACCACTGTAACACATATAATCGTATCCGTGTCATTAGAATTAAAAAATAAGCTTAGAATTAAAGAATAAGCTTAATAGTAGAATTGAAGCATGCACAGTTCGTTTTACAAGTTTGATTCAAATGTATGAATGTTGTGGAATGAGTGTGGTTAGAAATGACATTTGGTTTACTTATATGTCAACTCTAACACATATAATCGTCTCCGTGTCATTAGTATTCAAAAATAAGCTTAGAATTAAAGAATAAGCTTAAAAGTAGAATTGAAGTATGCATAGTTTGTTTTACAAGTCTGATTCAAATGTGTGAATGTTGTGGAATGTGTGTGCTTAGAAATGACATTTGGTTTACTTATATGACAACCCTAACACATAAAATCCTCTCCGTGTCATTAGAGTTCAAGAATAAGATTAGAATTAAAGAATAAGCTTAAAAGTAGAATAGAAGCATGCATAGTTTGTTTTACAAGTTTGATTCAAATGTGTGAATGTTGTGGAATGAATGTGGTTAGAAATGACATTTGGTTTACTTATATGACAACCCTAACACATAAAATCCTCTCCGTGTCATTAGAATTCAATAATAAGATTAGAATTAAAAAATAAGCTTAAAAGTAGAATAGAAGCATGCATAGTTTGTTTTACAAGTTTGATTCAAATGTGTGAATGTTGTGGAATGAATGTGGTTAGAAATGACAATTGGTTTACTTATATGACAACTCTAACACATATAATCGTCTCCGTGTCATTAGAATTCAAAAATAAGCTTAGAAATAAAGAATAAGCTTAAAAGTAGAATTGAAGCATACACAATTCGTTTTACAAGTTTGATTCAAATGTGTGAATGTTGTGGAATGAGTGTGGTTAGAAATGACATTTGGTTTACTTATATGACAACCCTAACACATATAATCGTCTCCGTGTCATTAGAATTCAAGAATAAGCTTAGAATTCAAGAATATGCTTAAAAGTAGAATAGAAGCATGCACAGTTCGTTTTACAAGTATGATTCAAATGTGTGAATGTTGTGGAATGAGTGTGGTTAGAAATGACATTTGGTTTACTTATATGACAACTGTAACACATATAATCGTCTCTGTGTCATTAGAATTCAAAAATAAGCTTAGAATTAAAGAATAAGCTTAAAAGTAGAATAGAAGCATGCACAGTTCGTTTTACAAGTTTGATTCAAATGTGTGAATGTTGTGGAATGAATGTGTGGTTAGAAATGACATTTGGTTTACTTATATGAAAACCCTAACACATATAATCGCCTCCGTGTCATTAGAATTCAAGAATAAGCTTTGAATTAAAGAAAAAGCTTAAAAGTAGAATAGAAGCATGCACAGTTCGTTTTACAAGTTTGATTCAAATGTGGGAATGTTGTGGAATGAGTGTGGTTAGAAATGACATTTGGTTTACTTATATGACCACCCTAACACATATAATCCTCTCCGTGTCATTAGAATTCAATAATAAGATTAGAATTAAAGAATAAGCTTAAAAGTAGAATAGAAGCATGCATAGTTTGTTTTACAAGTTTGATTCAAATGTGTGAATGTTGTGGAATGAGTGTGCTTAGAAATGACATTTGGTTTACTTATATGACAACCCTAACACATAAAATCCTCTCCGTGTCATTAGAATTCAATAATAAGATTAGAATTAAAGAATAAGCTTAAAAGTAGAATAGAAGCATGCATAGTTTGTTTTACAAGTTTGATTCAAATGTGTGAATGTTGTGGAATGAATGTGGTTAGAAATGACATTTGGTTTACTTATATGACAACCCTAACACATAAAATCCTCTCCGTGTCATTAGAATTCAATAATAAGATTAGAATTAAAAAATAAGCTTAAAAGTAGAATAGAAGCATGCATAGTTTGTTTTACAAGTTTGATTCAAATGTGTGAATGTTGTGGAATGAATGTGGTTAGAAATGACATTTGGTTTACTTATATGACAACTTCAACACATATAATCGTCTCCGTGTCATTAGAATTCAAAAATAAGCTTAGAATTAAAGAATAAGCTTAAAAGTAAAATTGAAGCATGCACAATTCGTTTTACAAGTTTGATTCAAATGTGTGAATGTTGTGGAATGAGTGTGGTTAGAAATGACATTTGGTTTACTTATATGACAACCCTAACACATATAATCGTCTCCGTGTCATTAGAATTCAAGAATAAGCTTAGAATTCAAGAATATGCTTAAAAGTAGAATAGAAGCATGCACAGTTCGTTTTACAAGTATGATTCAAATGTGTGAATGTTGTGGAATGAGTGTGGTTAGAAATGACATTTGGTTTACTTATATGACAACTGTAACACATATAATCGTCTCTGTGTCATTAGAATTCAAAAATAAGCTTAGAATTAAAGAATAAGCTTAAAAGTAGAATAGAAGCATGCACAGTTCGTTTTACAAGTTTGATTCAAATGTGTGAATGTTGTGCAATGAGTGTGGTTAGAAATGACATTTGGTTTACATATATAAAAACCCTAACACATATAATCGTTTCCGTGTCATTAGAATTCAAAAATAAGCTTAGAATTAAAGATTAAGCTTAAAAGTAGAATTGAAGCATGCACAATTCGTTTTACAAGTTTGATTCAAATGTGTGAATGTTGTGGAATGAGTGTGGTTAGAAATGACATTTGGTTTACTTATATGACAACCCTAACACATATAATCGTCTCCGTGTCATTAGAATTCAAGAATAAGCTTAGAATTAAAGAATATGCTTAAAAGTAGAATAGAAGCATGCACAGTTCGTTTTACAAGTATGATTCAAATGTGTGAATGTTGTGGAATGAGTGTGGTTAGAAATGACATTTGGTTTACTTATATGACAACTGTAACACATATAATCGTCTCTGTGTCATTAGAATTCAAAAATAAGCTTAGAATTAAAGAATAAGCTTAAAAGTAGAATAGAAGCATGCACAGTTTGTTTTACAAGTTTGATTCAAATGTGTGAATGTTGTGGAATGAGTGTGGTTAGAAATGACATTTGGTTTACATATATAAAAACCCTAACACATATAATCGTTTCCGTGTCATTAGAATTCAAAAATAAGCTTACAATTAAAGAAAAAGCTTAAAAGTAGAATAGAAGCATGCACAGTTCGTTTTACAAGTTTGATTCAAATGTGGGAATGTTGTGGAATGAGTGTGGTTAGAAATGACATTTGGTTTACTTATATGACCACCCTAACACATATAATCCTCTCCGTGTCATTAGAATTCAAGAATAAGATTAGAATTAAAGAATAAGCTTAAAAGTAGAATAGAAGCATGCATAGTTTGTTTTACAAGTTTGATTCAAATGTGTGAATGTTGTGGAATGAATGTGTGGTTAGAAATGACATTTGGTTTACTTATATGAAAACCCTAACACATATAATTGCCTCCGTGTCATTAGAATTCAAAAATAAGCTTACAATTAAAGAAAAAGCTTAAAAGTAGAATAGAAGCATGCACAGTTCGTTTTACAAGTTTGATTCAAATGTGGGAATGTTGTGCAATGAGTGTGGTTAGAAATGACATTTGGTTTACATATATAAAAACCCTAACACATATAATCGTTTCCGTGTCATTAGAATTCAAAAATAAGCTTACAATTAAAGAAAAAGCTTAAAAGTAGAATAGAAGCATGCACAGTTCGTTTTACAAGTTTGATTCAAATGTGTGAATGTTGTGGAATGAGTGTGGTTAGAAATGACATTTGGTTTACTTATATGACAACCCTAACACATATAATCGTCTCCGTGTCATTAGAATTCAAGAATATGCTTAGAATTCAAGAATATGCTTAAAAGTAGAATAGAAGCATGCACAGTTCGTTTTACAAGTATGATTCAAATGTGTGAATGTTGTGGAATGAGTGTGGTTAGAAATGACATTTGGTTTACTTATATGACAACTGTAACACATATAATCGCCTCTGTGTCATTAGAATTCAAAAATAAGCTTAGAATTAAAGAATAAGCTTAAAAGTAGAATAGAAGCATGCACAGTTCGTTTTACAAGTTTGATTCAAATGTGTGAATGTTGTGGAATGAATGTGTGGTTAGAAATGACATTTGGTTTACTTGTATGAAAACCCTAACACATATAATCGCCTCCGTGTCATTAGAATTCAAGAATAAGCTTTGAATTAAAGAAAAAGCTTAAAAGTAGAATAGAAGCATGCACAGTTCGTTTTACAAGTTTGATTCAAATGTGTGAATGTTGTGGAATGAATGTGGTTAGAAATGACATTTGGTTTACTTATATGACAACCCTAACACATAAAATCCTCTCCGTGTCATTAGAATTCAATAATAAGATTAGAATTAAAAAATAAGCTTAAAAGTAGAATAGAAGCATGCATAGTTTGTTTTACAAGTTTGATTCAAATGTGTGAATGTTGTGGAATGAATGTGGTTATAAATGACATTTGGTTTACTTATATGACAACCCTAACACATATAATCGTCTCCGTGTCTTTAGAATTCAAAAATAAGCTTAGAATTAAAGAATAAGCTTAAAAGTAGAATTGAAGCATGCACAATTCGTTTTACAAGTTTGATTCAAATGTGTGAATGTTGTGGAATGAGTGTGGTTATAAATGACATTTGGTTTACTTATATGACAACCCTAACACATATAATCGTCTCCGTGTCATTAGAATTCAAGAATAAGCTTAGAATTCAAGAATATGCGTAAAAGTAGAATAGAAGCATGCACAGTTCGTTTTACAAGTATGATTCAAATGTGTGAATGTTGTGGAATGAGTGTGGTTAGAAATGACATTTGGTTTACTTATATGACAACTGTAACACATATAATCGTCTTTGTGTCATTAGAATTCAAAAATAAGCTTAGAATTAAAGAATAAGCTTAAAAGTAGAATAGAAGCATGCACAGTTCGTTTTACAAGTTTGATTCAAATGTGTGAATGTTGTGGAATGAGTGTGGTTAGAAATGATATTTGGTTTACATATATAAAAACCCTAACACATATAATCGTTTCCGTGTCATTAGAATTCAAAAATAAGCTTACAATTAAAGAAAAAGCTTAAAAGTAGAATAGAAGCATGCACAGTTCGTTTTACAAGTTTGATTCAAATGTGTGAATGTTGTGGAATGAGTGTGGTTAGAAATGACATTTGGTTTACTTATATGACCACCCTAACACATATAATCCTCTCCGTGTCATTAGAATTCAAGAATAAGATTAGAATTAAAGAATAAGCTTAAAAGTAGAATAGAAGCATGCATAGTTTGTTTTACAAGTTTGATTCAAATGTGTGAATGTTGTGGAATGAATGTGTGGTTAGAAATGACATTTGGTTTACTTATATGAAAACCCTAACACATATAATCGCCTCCGTGTCATTAGAATTCAAAAATAAGCTTACAATTAAAGAAAAAGCTTAAAAGTAGAATAGAAGCATGCACAGTTCGTTTTACAAGTTTGATTCAAATGTGGGAATGCTGTGTAATGAGTGTGGTTAGAAATGACATTTGGTTTACTTATATGACCACCCTAACATATATAATCCTCTCCGTGTCATTAGAATTCAATAATAAGATTAGAATTAAAGAATAAGCTTAAAAGTAGAATAGAAGCATGCATAGTTTGTTTTACAAGTTTGATTCAAATGTGTGAATGTTGTGGAATGAGTGTGCTTAGAAATGACATTTTGTTTACTTATATGACAACCCTAACACATAAAATCCTCTCCGTGTCATTAGAATTCAATAATAAGATTAGAATTAAAGAATAAGCTTAAAAGTAGAATAGAAGCATGCATAGTTTGTTTTACAAGTTTGATTCAAATGTGTGAATGTTGTGGAATGAATGTGGTTAGAAATGACATTTGGTTTACTTATATGACAACCCTAACACATAAAATCCTCTCCGTGTCATTAGAATTCAATAATAAGATTAGAATTAAAAAATAAGCTTAAAAGTAGAATAGAAGCATGCATAGTTTGTTTTACAAGTTTGATTCAAATGTGTGAATGTTGTGAAATGAATGTGGTTAGAAATGACATTTGGTTTACTTATATGACAACTCTAACACATATAATCGTCTCTGTGTAATTAGAATTCAAAAATAAGCTTAGAATTAAAGAATAAGCTTAAAAGTAGAATTGAAGCATGCACAATTCCTTTTACAAGTTTGATTCAAATGTGTGAATGTTGTGGAATGAGTGTGGTTAGAAATGACATTTGGTTTACTTATATGACAACCCTAACACATATAATCGTCTCCGTGTCATTAGAATTCAAGAATAAGCTTAGAATTCAAGAATATGCTTAAAAGTAGAATAGAAGCATGCACAGTTCGTTTTACAAGTATGATTCAAATGTGTGAATCTTGTGGAATGAGTGTGGTTAGAAATGACATTTGGTTTACTTATATGACAACTGTAACACATATAATCGTCTCTGTGTCATTAGAATTCAAAAATAAGCTTAGAATTAAATAATAAGCTTAAAAGTAGAATAGAAGCATGCACAGTTCGTTTTAGAAGTTTGATTCAAATGTGTGAATGTTGTGGAATGAGTGTGGTTAGAAATGACATTTGGTTTACATATATAAAAACCCTAACACATATAATCGTTTCCGTGTCATTAGAATTCAAAAATAAGCTTACAATTAAAGAAAAAGCTTAAAAGTAGAATAGAAGCATGCACAGTTCGTTTTACAAGTTAGATTCAAATGTGGGAATGTTGTGGAATGAGTGTGGTTAGAAATGACATTTGGTTTACTTATATGACCACCCTAACACATATAATCCTCTCCGTGTCATTAGAATTCAAGAATAAGATTAGAATTAAAGAATAAGCTTAAAAGTAGAATAGAAGCATGCATAGTTTGTTTTACAAGTTTGATTCAAATGTGTGAATGTTGTGGAATGAGTGTGCTTAGAAATGACATTTGGTTTACTTATATGACAACTGTAACACATATAATCGTCTCTGTGTCATTAGAATTCAAAAATAAGCTTAGAATTAAAGAATAAGCTTAAAAGTAGAATAGAAGCATGCACAGTTCGTTTTACAAGTTTGATTCAAATGTGTGAATGTTGTGGAATGAGTGTGCTTAGAAATGACATTTGGTTTACTTATATGACAACCCTAACACATAAAATCCTCTCCGTGTCATTAGAATTCAATAATAAGATTAGAATTAAAGAATAAGCTTAAAAGTAGAATAGAAGCATGCATAGTTTGTTTTACAAGTTTGATTCAAATGTGTGAATGTTGTGGAATGAATGTGGTTAGAAATGACATTTGGTTTACTTATATGACAACCCTAACACATAAAATACTCTCCGTGTCATTAGAATTCAATAATAAGATTAGAATTAAAAAATAAGCTTAAAAGTAGAATAGAAGCATGCATAGTTTGTTTTACAAGTTTGATTCAAATGTGTGAATGTTGTGGAATGAATGTGGTTAGAAATGACATTTGGTTTACTTATATGACAACTCTAACACATATAATCGTCTCCGTGTCATTAGAATTCAAAAATAAGCTTAGAATTAAAGAATAAGCTTAAAAGTAGAATTGAAGCATGCACAATTCGTTTTACAAGTTTGATTCAAATGTGTGAATGTTGTGGAATGAGTGTGGTTAGAAATGACATTTGGTTTACTTATATGACAACCCTAACACATATAATCGTCTCCGTGTCATTAGAATTCAAGAATAAGCTTAGAATTCAAGAATATGCTTAAAAGTAGAATAGAAGCATGCACAGTTCGTTTTACAAGTATGATTCAAATGTGTGAATGTTGTGGAATGAGGGTGGTTAGAAATGAAATTTGGTTTACTTATATGACAACTGTAACACATATAATCGTCTCTGTGTCATTAGAATTCAAAAATAAGATTAGAATTAAAGAATAAGCTTAAAAGTAGAATAGAAGCATGCACAGTTCGTTTTACAAGTTTGATTCAAATGTGTGAATGTTGTGGAATGAGTGTGGTTAGAAATGACATTTGGTTTACATATATAAAAACCCTAACACATATAATCGTTTCCGTGTCATTAGAATTCAAAAATAAGCTTACAATTAAAGAAAAAGCTTAAAAGTAGAATAGAAGCATGCACAGTTCGTTTTACAAGTTTGATTCAAATGTGGGAATGTTGTGGAATGAGTGTGGTTAGAAATGACATTTGGTTTACTTATATGACCACCCTAACACATATAATCCTCTCCGTGTCATTAGAATTCAAGAATAAGATTAGAATTAAAGAATAAGCTTAAAAGTAGAATAGAAGCATGCATAGTTTGTTTTACAAGTTTGATTCAAATGTGTGAATGTTGTGGAATGAATGTGTGGTTAGAAATGACATTTGGTTTACTTATATGAAAACCCTAACACATATAATCGCCTCCGTGTCATTAGAATTCAAAAATAAGCTTACAATTAAAGAAAAAGCTTAAAAGTAGAATAGAAGCATGCACAGTTCGTTTTACAAGTTTGATTCAAATGTGGGAATGTTGTGGAATGAGTGTGGTTAGAAATGACATTTGGTTTACTTATATGACCACCCTAACACATATAATCCTCTCCGTGTCATTAGAATTCAATAATAAGATTAGAATTAAAGAATAAGCTTAAAAGTAGAATAGAAGCATGCATAGTTTGTTTTACAAGTTTGATTCAAATGTGTGAATGTTGTGGAATGAGTGTGCTTAGAAATGACATTTGGTTTACTTATATGACAACCCTAACACATAAAATCCTCTCCGTGTCATTAGAATTCAATAATAAGATTAGAATTAAAGAATAAGCTTAAAAGTAGAATAGAAGCATGCATAGTTTGTTTTACAAGTTTGATTCAAATGTGTGAATGTTGTGGAATGAATGTGGTTAGAAATGACATTTGGTTTACTTATATGACAACCCTAACACATAAAATCCTCTCCGTGTCATTAGAATTCAATAATAAGATTAGAATTAAAAAATAAGCTTAAAAGTAGAATAGAAGCATGCATAGTTTGTTTTACAAGTTTGATTCAAATGTGTGAATGTTGTGGAATGAATGTGGTTAGAAATGACATTTGGTTTACTTATATGACAACTCTAACACATATAATCGTCTCCGTGTCATTAAAATTCAAAAATAAGCTTAGAATTAAAGAATAAGCTTAAAAGTAGAATTGAAGCATGCACAATTCGTTTTACAAGTTTGATTCAAATGTGTGAATGTTGTGGAATGAGTGTGGTTAGAAATGACATTTGGTTTACTTATATGACAACCCTAACACATATAATCGTCTCCGTGTCATTAGAATTCAAGAATAAGCTTAGAATTCAAGAATATGCTTAAAAGTAGAATAGAAGCATGCACAGTTCGTTTTACAAGTATGATTCAAATGTGTGAATGTTGTGGAATGAGTGTGGTTAGAAATGACATTTGGTTTACTTATATGACAACTGTAACACATATAATCGTCTCTGTATCATTAGAATTCAAAAATAAGCTTAGAATTAAAGAATAAGCTTAAAAGTAGAATAGAAGCATGCACAGTTCGTTTTAGAAGTTTGATTCAAATGTGTGAATGTTGTGGAATGAGTGTGGTTAGAAATGACATTTGGTTTACATATATAAAAACCCTAACACATATAATCGTTTCCGTGTCATTAGAATTCAAAAATAAGCTTACAATTAAAGAAAAAGCTTAAAAGTAGAATAGAAGCATGCACAGTTCGTTTTACAAGTTTGTTTCAAATGTGGGAATGTTGTGGAATGAGTGTGGTTAGAAATGACATTTGGTTTACTTATATGACCACCCTAACACATATAATCCTCTCCGTGTCATTAGAATTCAAGAATAAGATTAGAATTAAAGAATAAGCTTAAAAGTAGAATAGAAGCATGCATAGTTTGTTTTACAAGTTTGATTCAAATGTGTGAATGTTGTGGAATGAATGTGTGGTTAGAAATGACATTTGGTTTACTTATATGAAAACCCTAACACATATAATCGCCTCCGTGTCATTAGAATTCAAAAATAAGATTACAATTAAAGAAAAAGCTTAAAAGTAGAATAGAAGCATGCACAGTTCGTTTTACAAGTTTGATTCAAATGTGGGAATGTTGTGGAATGAGTGTGCTTAGAAATGACATTTGGTTTACTTACATGACCACCCTAACACATATAAGCCTCTCCGTGTCATTAGAATTCAAGAATAAGATTAGAATTAAAGAATAAGCTTAAAAGTAGAATAGAAGCATGCATAGTTTGTTTTACAAGTTTGATTTAAATGTGTGAATGTTTTGGAATGAATGTGTGGTTAGAAATGACATTTGGTTCACTTATACGAAAAACCTAACACATATAATCGTCTCCGTGTCATTAGAGTTAAAAAATAAGCTTAGAATAAAAAAATAAACTTAAAAGTAGAATAGAAGCATGCACAGTTCGTTTTACACGTTTGATTCAAATGTGTGAATGTTGTGGAATGAGTGTGGTTAGAAATGACATTTGGTTTACTTATACGACAACCCTAACACATATAATCATCTCCGTGTCATTAGAGTTCAAAAATAAGCTTAGAATCGAAGAATAAGCTTAAAAGTAGAATAGAAGCATGCATAGTTCGTTTTACAAGTTTAATTCAAATGTGTGAATATTGTGGAATGAGTGTGGTTAGAAATGACATTTGGTTTACTTATATGACAACCCTAACACATATAATCGTTTCCGTGTCATTAGAATTCAAGAATAAGCTTTGAGTTAAAGAATATGCTTAAAAGTAGAATAGAAGCATGCATAGTTCGTTTTACAAGTTTGATTCAAATGTGTGAATGTTGTGGAATGAGTGTGGTTAGAAATGACATTTGGTTTACTTATATGACAACCCTAACACATATAATCATCTCCATGTCATTAGAATTCAAGAATAAGCTTAGAATTAAAGAATAAGCTTAAAAGTAGAATAGAAGCATGCATAGTTTGTTTTACAAGTTTGATTCAAATGTGTGAATGTTGTGGAATGAGTGTGCTTAGAAATGACATTTGGTTTACTTATATGACAACCCTAACACATAAAATCCTCTCCGTGTCATTAGAATTCAATAATAAGATTAGAATTAAAGAATAAGCTTAAAAGTAGAATAGAAGCATGCATAGTTTGTTTTACAAGTTTGATTCAAATGTGTGAATGTTGTGGAATGAATGTGGTTAGAAATGACATTTGGTTTACTTATATGACAACTCTAACACATATAATCGTCTCCGTGTCATTAGAATTCAAAAATAAGCTTAGAATTAAAGAATAAGCTTAAAAGTAGAATTGAAGCATGCACAGTTCGTTTTACACGTTTGATTCAAATGTGGGAATGTTGTGGAATGAGTGTGGTTAGAAATGACATTTGGTTTACTTATATGACCACCCTAACACATATAATCCTCTCCGTGTCATTAGAATTCAAGAATAAGATTAGAATTAAAGAATAAGCTTAAAAGTAGAATAGAAGCATGCATAGTTCGTTTTACAAGTTTGATTCAAATGTGTGAATGTTGTGGAATGAGTGTGGTTAGAAATGACATTTGGTTTACTTATATGACAACCCTAACACATATAATCATCTCCATGTCATTAGAATTCAAGAATAAGCTTAGAATTAAAGAATAAGCTTAAAAGTAGAATAGAAGCATGCATAGTTTGTTTTACAAGTTTGATTCAAATGTGTGAATGTTGTGGAATGAGTGTGCTTAGAAATGACATTTGGTTTACTTATATGACAACCCTAACACATAAAATCCTCTCCGTGTCATTAGAATTCAATAATAAGATTAGAATTAAAGAATAAGCTTAAAAGTAGAATAGAAGCATGCATAGTTTGTTTTACAAGTTTGATTCAAATGTGTGAATGTTGTGGAATGAATGTGGTTAGAAATGACATTTGGTTTACTTATATGACAACTCTAACACATATAATCGTCTCCGTGTCATTAGAAATCAAGAATAAGATTAGAATTAAAGAATAAGCTTAAAAGTAGAATAGAAGCATGCATAGTTTGTTTTACAAGTTTGATTCAAATGTGTGAATGTTTTGGAATGAATGTGTGGTTAGAAATGACATTTGGTTCAATTATACAAAAACCCTAACACATATAATCGTCTCCGTGTCATTAGAGTTAAAAAATAAGCTTAGAATAAAAAAATAAACTTAAAAGTAGAATAGAAGCATGCACAGTTCGTTTTACACGTTTGATTCAAATGTGTGAATGTTGTGGAATGAGTGTGGTTAGAAATGACATTTGGTTTACTTATACGACAACCCTAACACATATAATCATCTCCGTGTCATTAGAGTTCAAAAATAAGCTTAGAATCGAAGAATAAGCTTAAAAGTAGAATAGAAGCATGCATAGTTCGTTTTACAAGTTTGATTCAAATGTGTGAATGTTGTGGAATGAGTGTGGTTAGAAATGACATTTGGTTTACTTATATGACAACCCTAACACATATAATCGTTTCCGTGTCATTAGAATTCAAGAATAAGCTTTGAGTTAAAGAATATGCTTAAAAGTAGAATAGAAGCATGCATAGTTCGTTTTACAAGTTTGATTCAAATGTGTGAATGTTGTGGAATGAGTGTGGTTAGAAATGACATTTGGTTTAGTTATATGACAACTCCAACACATATAATCGTCTCCGTGTCATTAGAATTCAAGAATAAGCTTAGAATTAAAGAATAATCTTAAAAGTAGAATAGAAGCATGCACAGTTCGTTTTACAAGTTTGATTCAAATGTGTGAATGTTGTGGAATGAGTGTGGTTAGAAATGACATTTGGTTTACTTATATGACAACCCTAACACATATAATCATCTCCATGTCATTAGAATTCAAGAATAAGCTTAGAATTAAAGAATAAGCTTAAAAGTAGAATAGAAGCATGCATAGTTTGTTTTACAAGTTTGATTCAAATGTGTGAATGTTGTGGAATGAATGTGGTTAGAAATGACATTTGGTTTACTTATATGACAACTCTAACACATATAATCGTCTCCGTGTCATTAGAAATCAAGAATAAGATTAGAATTAAAGAATAAGCTTAAAAGTAGAATAGAAGCATGCATAGTTTGTTTTACAAGTTTGATTCAAATGTGTGAATGTTTTGGAATGAATGTGTGGTTAGAAATGACATTTGGTTCAATTATACAAAAACCCTAACACATATAATCGTCTCCGTGTCATTAGAGTTAAAAAATAAGCTTAGAATAAAAAAATAAACTTAAAAGTAGAATAGAAGCATGCACAGTTCGTTTTACACGTTTGATTCAAATGTGTGAATGTTGTGGAATGAGTGTGGTTAGAAATGACATTTGGTTTACTTATACGACAACCCTAACACATATAATCATCTCCGTGTCATTAGAGTTCAAAAATAAGCTTAGAATCGAAGAATAAGCTTAAAAGTAGAATAGAAGCATGCATAGTTCGTTTTACAAGTTTGATTCAAATGTGTGAATGTTGTGGAATGAGTGTGGTTAGAAATGACATTTGGTTTACTTATATGACAACCCTAACACATATAATCGTTTCCGTGTCATTAGAATTCAAGAATAAGCTTTGAGTTAAAGAATATGCTTAAAAGTAGAATAGAAGCATGCATAGTTCGTTTTACAAGTTTGATTCAAATGTGTGAATGTTGTGGAATGAGTGTGGTTAGAAATGACATTTGGTTTAGTTATATGACAACTCCAACACATATAATCGTCTCCGTGTCATTAGAATTCAAGAATAAGCTTAGAATTAAAGAATAATCTTAAAAGTAGAATAGAAGCATGCACAGTTCGTTTTACAAGTTTGATTCAAATGTGTGAATGTTGTGGAATGAGTGTGGTTAGAAATGACATTTGGTTTACTTATATGACAACCCTAACACATATAATCATCTCCATGTCATTAGAATTCAAGAATAAGCTTAGAATTAAAGAATAAGCTTAAAAGTAGAATAGAAGTATGCATAGTTTGTTTTACAAGTTTGATTCAAATGTGTGAATGTTGTGGAATGAGTGTGCTTAGAAATGACATTTGGTTTACTTATATGACAACCCTAACACATAAAATCCTCTCCGTGTCATTAGAATTCAATAATAAGATTAGAATTAAAAAATAAGCTTAAAAGTAGAATAGAAGCATGCATAGTTTGTTTTACAAGTTTGATTCAAATGTGTGAATGTTGTGGAATGAATGTGGTTAGAAATGACATTTGGTTTACTTATATGACAACTCTAACACATATAATCGTCTCCGTGTCATTAGTATTCAAAAATAAGCTTAGAATTAAAGAATAAGCTTAAAAGTAGAATTGAAGTATTCATAGTTTGTTTTACAAGTCTGATTCAAATGTGTTAATGTTGTGGAATGTGTGTGCTTAGAAATGACATTTGGTTTACTTATATGACAACCCTAACACATAAAATCCTCTCCGTGTCATTAGAGTTCAAGAATAAGATTAGAATTAAAGAATAAGCTTAAAAGTAGAATTGAAGTATGCATAGTTTGTTTTACAAGTCTGATTCAAATGTGTGAATGTTGTGGAATGTGTGTGCTTAGAAATGACATTTGGTTTACTTATATGACAACCCTAACACATAAAATCCTCTCCGTGTCATTAGAGTTCAAGAATAAGATTAGAATTAAAGAATAAGCTTAAAAGTAGAATAGAAGCATGCATAGTTTGTTTTACAAGTTTAATTCAAATGTGTGAATGTTGTGGAATGAGTGTGGTTAGAAATGACATTTGGTTTACTTATATGAAAATCCTAACACATATAATCGTCTCCGTGTCATTAGAATTCAAAAATAAGCTTACAATTAAAGAAAAAGCTTAAAAGTAGAATAGAAGCATGCACAGTTCGTTTTACAAGTTTGATTCAAATGTGTGAATGTTGTGGAATGAGTGTGGTTAGAAATGACATTTGGTTTACTTATACGACAACCCTAACACATATAATCATCTCCGTGTCATTAGAGTTCAAAAATAAGCTTAGAATCGAAGAATAAGCTTAAAAGTAGAATAGAAGCATGCATAGTTCGTTTTACAAGTTTGATTCAAATGTGTGAATGTTGTGGAATGAGTGTGGTTAGAAATGACATTTGGTTTACTTATATGACAACCCTAACACATATAATCGTTTCCGTGTCATTAGAATTCAAGAATAAGCTTTGAGTTAAAGAATATGCTTAAAAGTAGAATAGAAGCATGCATAGTTCGTTTTACAAGTTTGATTCAAATGTGTGAATGTTGTGGAATGAGTGTGGTTAGAAATGACATTTGGTTTACTTATATGACAACCCTAACACATATAATCATCTCCATGTCATTAGAATTCAAGAATAAGCTTAGAATTAAAGAATAAGCTTAAAAGTAGAATAGAAGTATGCATAGTTTGTTTTACAAGTTTGATTCAAATGTGTGAATGTTGTGGAATGAGTGTGCTTAGAAATGACATTTGGTTTACTTATATGACAACCCTAACACATAAAATCCTCTCCGTGTCATTAGAATTCAATAATAAGATTAGAATTAAAAAATAAGCTTAAAAGTAGAATAGAAGCATGCATAGTTTGTTTTACAAGTTTGATTCAAATGTGTGAATGTTGTGGAATGAATGTGGTTAGAAATGACATTTGGTTTACTTATATGACAACTCTAACACATATAATCGTCTCCGTGTCATTAGTATTCAAAAATAAGCTTAGAATTAAAGAATAAGCTTAAAAGTAGAATTGAAGTATGCATAGTTTGTTTTACAAGTCTGATTCAAATGTGTGAATGTTGTGGAATGTGTGTGCTTAGAAATGACATTTGGTTTACTTATATGACAACCCTAACACATAAAATCCTCTCCGTGTCATTAGAGTTCAAGAATAAGATTAGAATTAAAGAATAAGCTTAAAAGTAGAATAGAAGCATGCATAGTTTGTTTTACAAGTTTGATTCAAATGTGTGAATGTTGTGGAATGAATGTGGTTAGAAATGACATTTGGTTTACTTATATGACAACCCTAACACATAAAATCCTCTCCGTGTCATTAGAATTCAATAATAAGATTAGAATTAAAAAATAAGCTTAAAAGTAGAATAGAAGCATGCATAGTTTGTTTTACAAGTTTGATTCAAATGTGTGAATGTTGTGGAATGAATGTGGTTAGAAATGACATTTGGTTTACTTATATGACAACTCTAACACATATAATCGTCTCCGTGTCATTAGAAATCAAGAATAAGATTAGAATTAAAGAATAAGCTTAAAAGTAGAATAGAAGCATGCATAGTTTGTTTTACAAGTTTGATTCAAATGTGTGAATGTTGTGGAATGAGTGTGCTTAGAAATGACATTTGGTTTACTTATATGACAACCCTAACACATAAAATCCTCTCCGTGTCATTAGAATTCAATAATAAGATTAGAATTAAAGAATAAGCTTAAAAGTAGAATAGAAGCATGCATAGTTTGTTTTACAAGTTTGATTCAAATGTGTGAATGTTGTGGAATGAAAGTGGTTAGAAATGACATTTGGTTTACTTATATGACAACTCTAACACATATAATCGTCTCCGTGTCATTAGAAATCAAGAATAAGATTAGAATTAAAGAATAAGCTTAAAAGTAGAATAGAAGCATGCATAGTTTGTTTTACAAGTTTGATTCAAATGTGTGAATGTTTTGGAATGAATGTGTGGTTAGAAATGACATTTGGTTCACTTATACAAAAACCCTAACACATATAATCGTCTCCGTGTCATTAGAGTTAAAAAATAAGCTTAGAATAAAAAAATAAACTTAAAAGTAGAATAGAAGCATGCACAGTTCGTTTTACACGTTTGATTCAAATGTGTGAATGTTGTGGAATGAGTGTGGTTAGAAATGACATTTGGTTTACTTATATGACAACTCTAACACATATAATCGTCTCCGTGTCATTAGAAATCAAGAATAAGATTAGAATTAAAGAATAAGCTTAAAAGTAGAATAGAAGCATGCATAGTTTGTTTTACAAGTTTGATTCAAATGTGTGAATGTTTTGGAATGAATGTGTGGTTAGAAATGACATTTGGTTCACTTATACAAAAACCCTAACACATATAATCGTCTCCGTGTCATTAGAGTTAAAAAATAAGCTTAGAATAAAAAAATAAACTTAAAAGTAGAATAGAAGCATGCACAGTTCGTTTTACACGTTTGATTCAAATGTGTGAATGTTGTGGAATGAGTGTGGTTAGAAATGACATTTGGTTTACTTATACGACAACCCTAACACATATAATCATCTCCGTGTCATTAGAGTTCAAAAATAAGCTTAGAATCGAAGAATAAGCTTAAAAGTAGAATAGAAGCATGCATAGTTCGTTTTACAAGTTTGATTCAAATGTGTGAATGTTGTGGAATGAGTGTGGTTAGAAATGACATTTGGTTTACTTATATGACAACCCTAACACATATAATTGTTTCCGTGTCATTAGAATTCAAGAATAAGCTTTGAGTTAAAGAATATGCTTAAAAGTAGAATAGAAGCATGCATAGTTCGTTTTACAAGTTTGATTCAAATGTGTGAATGTTGTGGAATGAGTGTGGTTAGAAATGACATTTGGTTTACTTATATGACAACCCTAACACATATAATCATCTCCATGTCATTAGAATTCAAGAATAAGCTTAGAATTAAAGAATAAGCTTAAAAGTAGAATAGAAGTATGCATAGTTTGTTTTACAAGTTTGATTCAAATGTGTGAATGTTGTGGAATGAGTGTGCTTAGAAATGACATTTGGTTTACTTATATGACAACCCTAACACATAAAATCCTCTCCGTGTCATTAGAATTCAATAATAAGATTAGAATTAAAAAATAAGCTTAAAAGTAGAATAGAAGCATGCATAGTTTGTTTTACAAGTTTGATTCAAATGTGTGAATGTTGTGGAATGAATGTGGTTAGAAATGACATTTGGTTTACTTATATGACAACTCTAACACATATAATCGTCTCCGTGTCATTAGTATTCAAAAATAAGCTTAGAATTAAAGAATAAGCTTAAAAGTAGAATTGAAGTATGCATAGTTTGTTTTACAAGTCTGATTCAAATGTGTGAATGTTGTGGAATGTGTGTGCTTAGAAATGACATTTGGTTTACTTATATGACAACCCTAACACATAAAATCCTCTCCGTGTCATTAGAGTTCAAGAATAAGATTAGAATTAAAGAATAAGCTTAAAAGTAGAATAGAAGCATGCATAGTTTGTTTTACAAGTTTGATTCAAATGTGTGAGTGGTTTGGAATGAATGTGTGGTTAGAAATGACATTTGGTTCACTTATACGAAAAGCCTAACACATATAATCGTCTCCGTGTCATTAGAGTTAAAAAATAAGCTTAGAATAAAAAAATAAACTTAAAAGTAGAATAGAAGCATGCACAGTTCGTTTTACACGTTTGATTCAAATGTGTGAATGTTGTGGAATGAGTGTGGTTAGAAATGACATTTGGTTTACTTATACGACTACCCTAACACATATAATCATCTCCGTGTCATTAGAGTTCAAAAATAAGCTTAGAATCGAAGAATAAGCTCAAAAGTAGAATAGAAGCATGCATAGTTCGTTTTACAAGTTTGATTCAAATGTGTGAGTGTTGTGGAATGAGTGTGGTTAGAAATGACATTTGGTTTACTAATATGACAACCCTAACACATATAATCGTTTCCGTGTCATTAGAATTCAAGAATAAGCTTTGAGTTAAAGAATATGCTTAAAAGTAGAATAGAAGCATGCATAGTTCGTTTTACAAGTTTGATACAAATGTGTGAATGTTGTGGAATGAGTGTGGTTAGAAATGACATTTGGTTTTCTTATATGACAACCCTAACACATATAATCATCTCCATGTCATTAGAATTCAAGAATAAGCTTAGAATTAAAGAATAAGCTTAAAAGTTGAATAGAAGTATGCATAGTTTGTTTTACAAGTTTGATTCAAATGTGTGAATGTTGTGGAATGAGTGTGCTTAGAAATGACATTTGGTTTACTTATATGACAACCCTAACACATAAAATCCTCTCCGTGTCATTAGAATTCAATAATAAGATTAGAATTAAAAAATAAGCTTAAAAGTAGAATAGAAGCATGCATAGTTTGTTTTACAAGTTTGATTCAAATATGTGAATGTTGTGGAATGAATGTGGTTAGAAATGACATTTGGTTTACTTATATGACAACTCTAACACATATAATCGTCTCCGTGTCATTAGAATTCAAAAATAAGCTTAGAATTAAAGAATAAGCTTAAAAGTAGAATTGAAGCATGCACAGTTCGTTTTACAAGTTTGATTCAAATGTGGGAATGTTGTGGAATGAGTGTGGTTAGAAATGACATTTGGTTTACTTATATGACCACCCTAACACATATAATCCTCTCCGTGTCATTAGAATTCAAGAATAAGATTAGAATTAAAGAATAAGCTTAAAAGTAGAATAGAAGCATGCATAGTTCGTTTTACAAGTTTGATTCAAATGTGTGAATGTTGTGGAATGAGTGTGGTTAGAAATGACATTTGGTTTACTTATATGACAACCCTAACACATATAATCATCTCCATGTCATTAGAATTCAAGAATAAGCTTAGAATTAAAGAATAAGCTTAAAAGTAGAATAGAAGCATGCATAGTTTGTTTTACAAGTTTGATTCAAATGTGTGAATGTTGTGGAATGAGTGTGCTTAGAAATGACATTTGGTTTACTTATATGACAACCCTAACACATATAATCATCTCCATGTCATTAGAATTCAAGAATAAGCTTAGAATTAAAGAATAAGCTTAAAAGTAGAATAGAAGCATGCATAGTTTGTTTTACAAGTTTGATTCAAATGTGTGAATGTTGTGGAATGAATGTGGTTAGAAATGACATTTGGTTTACTTATATGACAACCCTAACACATATAATCGTCTCCGTGTCATTAGTATTCAAAAATAAGCTTAGAATTAAAGAATAAGCTTAAAAGTAGAATTGAAGTATGCATAGTTTGTTTTACAAGTCTGATTCAAATGTGTGAATGTTGTGGAATGTGTGTGCTTAGAAATGACATTTGGTTTACTTATATGACAACCCTAACACATAAAATCCTCTCCGTGTCATTAGAGTTCAAGAATAAGATTAGAATTAAAGAATAAGCTTAAAAGTAGAATAGAAGCATGCATAGTTTGTTTTACAAGTTTGATTCAAATGTGTGAATGTTGTGGAATGAATGTGGTTAGAAATGACATTTGGTTTACTTATATGACAACCCTAACACATAAAATCCTCTCCGTGTCATTAGAATTCAATAATAAGATTAGAATTAAAAAATAAGCTTAAAAGTAGAATAGAAGCATGCATAGTTTGTTTTACAAGTTTGATTCAAATGTGTGAATGTTGTGGAATGAATGTGGTTAGAAATGACATTTGGTTTACTTATATGACAACTCTAACACATATAATCGTCTCCGTGTCATTAGAAATCAAGAATAAGATTAGAATTAAAGAATAAGCTTAAAAGTAGAATAGAAGCATGCATAGTTTGTTTTACAAGTTTGATTCAAATGTGTGAATGTTGTGGAATGAGTGTGCTTAGAAATGACATTTGGTTTACTTATATGACAACCCTAACACATAAAATCCTCTCCGTGTCATTAGAATTCAATAATAAGATTAGAATTAAAGAATAAGCTTAAAAGTAGAATAGAAGCATGCATAGTTTGTTTTACAAGTTTGATTCAAATGTGTGAATGTTGTGGAATGAAAGTGGTTAGAAATGACATTTGGTTTACTTATATGACAACTCTAACACATATAATCGTCTCCGTGTCATTAGAAATCAAGAATAAGATTAGAATTAAAGAATAAGCTTAAAAGTAGAATAGAAGCATGCATAGTTTGTTTTACAAGTTTGATTCAAATGTGTGAATGTTTTGGAATGAATGTGTGGTTAGAAATGACATTTGGTTCACTTATACAAAAACCCTAACACATATAATCGTCTCCGTGTCATTAGAGTTAAAAAATAAGCTTAGAATAAAAAAATAAACTTAAAAGTAGAATAGAAGCATGCACAGTTCGTTTTACACGTTTGATTCAAATGTGTGAATGTTGTGGAATGAGTGTGGTTAGAAATGACATTTGGTTTACTTATATGACAACTCTAACACATATAATCGTCTCCGTGTCATTAGAAATCAAGAATAAGATTAGAATTAAAGAATAAGCTTAAAAGTAGAATAGAAGCATGCATAGTTTGTTTTACAAGTTTGATTCAAATGTGTGAATGTTTTGGAATGAATGTGTGGTTAGAAATGACATTTGGTTCACTTATACAAAAACCCTAACACATATAATCGTCTCCGTGTCATTAGAGTTAAAAAATAAGCTTAGAATAAAAAAATAAACTTAAAAGTAGAATAGAAGCATGCACAGTTCGTTTTACACGTTTGATTCAAATGTGTGAATGTTGTGGAATGAGTGTGGTTAGAAATGACATTTGGTTTACTTATACGACAACCCTAACACATATAATCATCTCCGTGTCATTAGAGTTCAAAAATAAGCTTAGAATCGAAGAATAAGCTTAAAAGTAGAATAGAAGCATGCATAGTTCGTTTTACAAGTTTGATTCAAATGTGTGAATGTTGTGGAATGAGTGTGGTTAGAAATGACATTTGGTTTACTTATATGACAACCCTAACACATATAATTGTTTCCGTGTCATTAGAATTCAAGAATAAGCTTTGAGTTAAAGAATATGCTTAAAAGTAGAATAGAAGCATGCATAGTTCGTTTTACAAGTTTGATTCAAATGTGTGAATGTTGTGGAATGAGTGTGGTTAGAAATGACATTTGGTTTACTTATATGACAACGCTAACACATATAATCATCTCCATGTCATTAGAATTCAAGAATAAGCTTAGAATTAAAGAATAAGCTTAAAAGTAGAATAGAAGTATGCATAGTTTGTTTTACAAGTTTGATTCAAATGTGTGAATGTTGTGGAATGAGTGTGCTTAGAAATGACATTTGGTTTACTTATATGACAACCCTAACACATAAAATCCTCTCCGTGTCATTAGAATTCAATAATAAGATTAGAATTAAAAAATAAGCTTAAAAGTAGAATAGAAGCATGCATAGTTTGTTTTACAAGTTTGATTCAAATGTGTGAATGTTGTGGAATGAATGTGGTTAGAAATGACATTTGGTTTACTTATATGACAACTCTAACACATATAATCGTCTCCGTGTCATTAGTATTCAAAAATAAGCTTAGAATTAAAGAATAAGCTTAAAAGTAGAATTGAAGTATGCATAGTTTGTTTTACAAGTCTGATTCAAATGTGTGAATGTTGTGGAATGTGTGTGCTTAGAAATGACATTTGGTTTACTTATATGACAACCCTAACACATAAAATCCTCTCCGTGTCATTAGAGTTCAAGAATAAGATTAGAATTAAAGAATAAGCTTAAAAGTAGAATAGAAGCATGCATAGTTTGTTTTACAAGTTTGATTCAAATGTGTGAGTGGTTTGGAATGAATGTGTGGTTAGAAATGACATTTGGTTCACTTATACGAAAAGCCTAACACATATAATCGTCTCCGTGTCATTAGAGTTAAAAAATAAGCTTAGAATAAAAAAATAAACTTAAAAGTAGAATAGAAGCATGCACAGTTCGTTTTACACGTTTGATTCAAATGTGTGAATGTTGTGGAATGAGTGTGGTTAGAAATGACATTTGGTTTACTTATACGACTACCCTAACACATATAATCATCTCCGTGTCATTAGAGTTCAAAAATAAGCTTAGAATCGAAGAATAAGCTCAAAAGTAGAATAGAAGCATGCATAGTTCGTTTTACAAGTTTGATTCAAATGTGTGAGTGTTGTGGAATGAGTGTGGTTAGAAATGACATTTGGTTTACTAATATGACAACCCTAACACATATAATCGTTTCCGTGTCATTAGAATTCAAGAATAAGCTTTGAGTTAAAGAATATGCTTAAAAGTAGAATAGAAGCATGCATAGTTCGTTTTACAAGTTTGATTCAAATGTGTGAATGTTGTGGAATGAAAGTGGTTAGAAATGACATTTGGTTTACTTATATGACAACTCTAACACATATAATCGTCTCCGTGTCATTAGAAATCAAGAATAAGATTAGAATTAAAGAATAAGCTTAAAAGTAGAATAGAAGCATGCATAGTTTGTTTTACAAGTTTGATTCAAATGTGTGAATGTTTTGGAATGAATGTGTGGTTAGAAATGACATTTGGTTCACTTATACAAAAACCCTAACACATATAATCGTCTCCGTGTCATTAGAGTTAAAAAATAAGCTTAGAATAAAAAAATAAACTTAAAAGTAGAATAGAAGCATGCACAGTTCGTTTTACACGTTTGATTCAAATGTGTGAATGTTGTGGAATGAGTGTGGTTAGAAATGACATTTGGTTTACTTATATGACAACTCTAACACATATAATCGTCTCCGTGTCATTAGAAATCAAGAATAAGATTAGAATTAAAGAATAAGCTTAAAAGTAGAATAGAAGCATGCATAGTTTGTTTTACAAGTTTGATTCAAATGTGTGAATGTTTTGGAATGAATGTGTGGTTAGAAATGACATTTGGTTCACTTATACAAAAACCCTAACACATATAATCGTCTCCGTGTCATTAGAGTTAAAAAATAAGCTTAGAATAAAAAAATAAACTTAAAAGTAGAATAGAAGCATGCACAGTTCGTTTTACACGTTTGATTCAAATGTGTGAATGTTGTGGAATGAGTGTGGTTAGAAATGACATTTGGTTTACTTATACGACAACCCTAACACATATAATCATCTCCGTGTCATTAGAGTTCAAAAATAAGCTTAGAATCGAAGAATAAGCTTAAAAGTAGAATAGAAGCATGCATAGTTCGTTTTACAAGTTTGATTCAAATGTGTGAATGTTGTGGAATGAGTGTGGTTAGAAATGACATTTGGTTTACTTATATGACAACCCTAACACATATAATTGTTTCCGTGTCATTAGAATTCAAGAATAAGCTTTGAGTTAAAGAATATGCTTAAAAGTAGAATAGAAGCATGCATAGTTCGTTTTACAAGTTTGATTCAAATGTGTGAATGTTGTGGAATGAGTGTGGTTAGAAATGACATTTGGTTTACTTATATGACAACGCTAACACATATAATCATCTCCATGTCATTAGAATTCAAGAATAAGCTTAGAATTAAAGAATAAGCTTAAAAGTAGAATAGAAGTATGCATAGTTTGTTTTACAAGTTTGATTCAAATGTGTGAATGTTGTGGAATGAGTGTGCTTAGAAATGACATTTGGTTTACTTATATGACAACCCTAACACATAAAATCCTCTCCGTGTCATTAGAATTCAATAATAAGATTAGAATTAAAAAATAAGCTTAAAAGTAGAATAGAAGCATGCATAGTTTGTTTTACAAGTTTGATTCAAATGTGTGAATGTTGTGGAATGAATGTGGTTAGAAATGACATTTGGTTTACTTATATGACAACTCTAACACATATAATCGTCTCCGTGTCATTAGTATTCAAAAATAAGCTTAGAATTAAAGAATAAGCTTAAAAGTAGAATTGAAGTATGCATAGTTTGTTTTACAAGTCTGATTCAAATGTGTGAATGTTGTGGAATGTGTGTGCTTAGAAATGACATTTGGTTTACTTATATGACAACCCTAACACATAAAATCCTCTCCGTGTCATTAGAGTTCAAGAATAAGATTAGAATTAAAGAATAAGCTTAAAAGTAGAATAGAAGCATGCATAGTTTGTTTTACAAGTTTGATTCAAATGTGTGAGTGGTTTGGAATGAATGTGTGGTTAGAAATGACATTTGGTTCACTTATACGAAAAGCCTAACACATATAATCGTCTCCGTGTCATTAGAGTTAAAAAATAAGCTTAGAATAAAAAAATAAACTTAAAAGTAGAATAGAAGCATGCACAGTTCGTTTTACACGTTTGATTCAAATGTGTGAATGTTGTGGAATGAGTGTGGTTAGAAATGACATTTGGTTTACTTATACGACTACCCTAACACATATAATCATCTCCGTGTCATTAGAGTTCAAAAATAAGCTTAGAATCGAAGAATAAGCTCAAAAGTAGAATAGAAGCATGCATAGTTCGTTTTACAAGTTTGATTCAAATGTGTGAGTGTTGTGGAATGAGTGTGGTTAGAAATGACATTTGGTTTACTAATATGACAACCCTAACACATATAATCGTTTCCGTGTCATTAGAATTCAAGAATAAGCTTTGAGTTAAAGAATATGCTTAAAAGTAGAATAGAAGCATGCATAGTTCGTTTTACAAGTTTGATACAAATGTGTGAATGTTGTGGAATGAGTGTGGTTAGAAATGACATTTGGTTTTCTTATATGACAACCCTAACACATATAATCATCTCCATGTCATTAGAATTCAAGAATAAGCTTAGAATTAAAGAATAAGCTTAAAAGTTGAATAGAAGTATGCATAGTTTGTTTTACAAGTTTGATTCAAATGTGTGAATGTTGTGGAATGAGTGTGCTTAGAAATGACATTTGGTTTACTTATATGACAACCCTAACACATAAAATCCTCTCCGTGTCATTAGAATTCAATAATAAGATTAGAATTAAAAAATAAGCTTAAAAGTAGAATAGAAGCATGCATAGTTTGTTTTACAAGTTTGATTCAAATATGTGAATGTTGTGGAATGAATGTGGTTAGAAATGACATTTGGTTTACTTATATGACAACTCTAACACATATAATCGTCTCCGTGTCATTAGAATTCAAAAATAAGCTTAGAATTAAAGAATAAGCTTAAAAGTAGAATTGAAGCATGCACAGTTCGTTTTACAAGTTTGATTCAAATGTGGGAATGTTGTGGAATGAGTGTGGTTAGAAATGACATTTGGTTTACTTATATGACCACCCTAACACATATAATCCTCTCCGTGTCATTAGAATTCAAGAATAAGATTAGAATTAAAGAATAAGCTTAAAAGTAGAATAGAAGCATGCATAGTTCGTTTTACAAGTTTGATTCAAATGTGTGAATGTTGTGGAATGAGTGTGGTTAGAAATGACATTTGGTTTACTTATATGACAACCCTAACACATATAATCATCTCCATGTCATTAGAATTCAAGAATAAGCTTAGAATTAAAGAATAAGCTTAAAAGTAGAATAGAAGCATGCATAGTTTGTTTTACAAGTTTGATTCAAATGTGTGAATGTTGTGGAATGAGTGTGCTTAGAAATGACATTTGGTTTACTTATATGACAACCCTAACACATATAATCATCTCCATGTCATTAGAATTCAAGAATAAGCTTAGAATTAAAGAATAAGCTTAAAAGTAGAATAGAAGCATGCATAGTTTGTTTTACAAGTTTGATTCAAATGTGTGAATGTTGTGGAATGAGTGTGCTTAGAAATGACATTTGGTTTACTTATATGACAACCTTAACACATAAAATCCTCTCCGTGTCATTAGAATTCAATAATAAGATTAGAATTAAAGAATAAGCTTAAAAGTAGAATAGAAGCATGCATAGTTTGTTTTACAAGTTTGATTCAAATGTGTGAATGTTGTGGAATGAATGTGGTTAGAAATGACATTTGGTTTACTTATATGACAACTCTAACACATATAATCGTCTCCGTGTCATTAGAATTCAAGAATAAGATTAGAATTAAAGAATAAGCTTAAAAGTAGAATAGAAGCATGCATAGTTTGTTTTACAAGTTTGATTCAAATGTGTGAATGTTTTGGAATGAATGTGTGGTTAGAAATGACATTTGGTTCACTTATACAAAAACCCTAACACATATAATCGTCTCCGTGTCATTAGAGTTAAAAAATAAGCTTAGAATAAAAAAATAAACTTAAAAGTAGAATAGAAGCATGCACAGTTCGTTTTACACGTTTGATTCAAATGTGTGAATGTTGTGGAATGAGTGTGGTTAGAAATGACATTTGGTTTACTTATACGACAACCCTAACACAAATAATCGTCTCCGTGTCATTAGAATTCAAGAATAAGATTAGAATTAAAGAATAAGCTTAAAAGTAGAATAGAAGCATGCATAGTTTGTTTTACAAGTTTGATTCAAATGTGTGAATGTTTTGGAATGAATGTGTGGTTAGAAATGACATTTGGTTCACTTATACAAAAACCCTAACACATATAATCGTCTCCGTGTCATTAGAGTTAAAAAATAAGCTTAGAATAAAAAAATAAACTTAAAAGTAGAATAGAAGCATGCACAGTTCGTTTTACACGTTTGATTCAAATGTGTGAATGTTGTGGAATGAGTGTGGTTAGAAATGACATTTGGTTTACTTATACGACAACCCTAACACATATAATCATCTCCGTGTCATTAGAGTTCAAAAATAAGCTTAGAATCGAAGAATAAGCTTAAAAGTAGAATAGAAGCATGCATAGTTCGTTTTACAAGTTTGATTCAAATGTGTGAATGTTGTGGAATGAGTGTGGTTAGAAATGACATTTGGTTTACTTATATGACAACCCTAACACATATAATTGTTTCCGTGTCATTAGAATTCAAGAATAAGCTTTGAGTTAAAGAATATGCTTAAAAGTAGAATAGAAGCATGCATAGTTCGTTTTACAAGTTTGATTCAAATGTGTGAATGTTGTGGAATGAGTGTGGTTAGAAATGACATTTGGTTTACTTATATGACAACCCTAACACATATAATCATCTCCATGTCATTAGAATTCAAGAATAAGCTTAGAATTAAAGAATAAGCTTAAAAGTAGAATAGAAGTATGCATTGTTTGTTTTACAAGTTTGATTCAAATGTGTGAATGTTGTGGAATGAGTGTGCTTAGAAATGACATTTGGTTTACTTATATGACAACCCTAACACATAAAATCCTCTCCGTGTCATTAGAATTCAATAATAAGATTAGAATTAAAAAATAAGCTTAAAAGTAGAATAGAAGCATGCATAGTTTGTTTTACAAGTTTGATTCAAATGTGTGAATGTTGTGGAATGAATGTGGTTAGAAATGACATTTGGTTTACTTATATGACAACTCTAACACATATAATCGTCTCCGTGTCATTAGTATTCAAAAATAAGCTTAGAATTAAAGAATAAGCTTAAAAGTAGAATTGAAGTATGCATAGTTTGTTTTACAAGTCTGATTCAAATGTGTGAATGTTGTGGAATGTGTGTGCTTAGAAATGACATTTGGTTTACTTATATGACAACCCTAACACATAAAATCCTCTCCGTGTCATTAGAGTTCAAGAATAAGATTAGAATTAAAGAATAAGCTTAAAAGTAGAATAGAAGCATGCATAGTTTGTTTTACAAGTTTGATTCAAATGTGTGAGTGGTTTGGAATGAATGTGTGGTTAGAAATGACATTTGGTTCACTTATACGAAAAGCCTAACACATATAATCGTCTCCGTGTCATTAGAGTTAAAAAATAAGCTTAGAATAAAAAAATAAACTTAAAAGTAGAATAGAAGCATGCACAGTTCGTTTTACACGTTTGATTCAAATGTGTGAATGTTGTGGAATGAGTGTGGTTAGAAATGACATTTGGTTTACTTATACGACTACCCTAACACATATAATCATCTCCGTGTCATTAGAGTTCAAAAATAAGCTTAGAATCGAAGAATAAGCTCAAAAGTAGAATAGAAGCATGCATAGTTCGTTTTACAAGTTTGATTCAAATGTGTGAGTGTTGTGGAATGAGTGTGGTTAGAAATGACATTTGGTTTACTAATATGACAACCCTAACACATATAATCGTTTCCGTGTCATTAGAATTCAAGAATAAGCTTTGAGTTAAAGAATATGCTTAAAAGTAGAATAGAAGCATGCATAGTTCGTTTTACAAGTTTGATACAAATGTGTGAATGTTGTGGAATGAGTGTGGTTAGAAATGACATTTGGTTTTCTTATATGACAACCCTAACACATATAATCATCTCCATGTCATTAGAATTCAAGAATAAGCTTAGAATTAAAGAATAAGCTTAAAAGTTGAATAGAAGTATGCATAGTTTGTTTTACAAGTTTGATTCAAATGTGTGAATGTTGTGGAATGAGTGTGCTTAGAAATGACATTTGGTTTACTTATATGACAACCCTAACACATAAAATCCTCTCCGTGTCATTAGAATTCAATAATAAGATTAGAATTAAAAAATAAGCTTAAAAGTAGAATAGAAGCATGCATAGTTTGTTTTACAAGTTTGATTCAAATATGTGAATGTTGTGGAATGAATGTGGTTAGAAATGACATTTGGTTTACTTATATGACAACTCTAACACATATAATCGTCTCCGTGTCATTAGAATTCAAAAATAAGCTTAGAATTAAAGAATAAGCTTAAAAGTAGAATTGAAGCATGCACAGTTCGTTTTACAAGTTTGATTCAAATGTGGGAATGTTGTGGAATGAGTGTGGTTAGAAATGACATTTGGTTTACTTATATGACCACCCTAACACATATAATCCTCTCCGTGTCATTAGAATTCAAGAATAAGATTAGAATTAAAGAATAAGCTTAAAAGTAGAATAGAAGCATGCATAGTTCGTTTTACAAGTTTGATTCAAATGTGTGAATGTTGTGGAATGAGTGTGGTTAGAAATGACATTTGGTTTACTTATATGACAACCCTAACACATATAATCATCTCCATGTCATTAGAATTCAAGAATAAGCTTAGAATTAAAGAATAAGCTTAAAAGTAGAATAGAAGCATGCATAGTTTGTTTTACAAGTTTGATTCAAATGTGTGAATGTTGTGGAATGAGTGTGCTTAGAAATGACATTTGGTTTACTTATATGACAACCCTAACACATATAATCATCTCCATGTCATTAGAATTCAAGAATAAGCTTAGAATTAAAGAATAAGCTTAAAAGTAGAATAGAAGCATGCATAGTTTGTTTTACAAGTTTGATTCAAATGTGTGAATGTTGTGGAATGAGTGTGCTTAGAAATGACATTTGGTTTACTTATATGACAACCTTAACACATAAAATCCTCTCCGTGTCATTAGAATTCAATAATAAGATTAGAATTAAAGAATAAGCTTAAAAGTAGAATAGAAGCATGCATAGTTTGTTTTACAAGTTTGATTCAAATGTGTGAATGTTGTGGAATGAATGTGGTTAGAAATGACATTTGGTTTACTTATATGACAACTCTAACACATATAATCGTCTCCGTGTCATTAGAATTCAAGAATAAGATTAGAATTAAAGAATAAGCTTAAAAGTAGAATAGAAGCATGCATAGTTTGTTTTACAAGTTTGATTCAAATGTGTGAATGTTTTGGAATGAATGTGTGGTTAGAAA
Organism: Spergularia marina; assembly: GCA_963680865.1. Taxonomy (NCBI): domain Eukaryota; kingdom Viridiplantae; phylum Streptophyta; class Magnoliopsida; order Caryophyllales; family Caryophyllaceae; genus Spergularia; species Spergularia marina. The sequence continues at coordinate 14,313,595 of OY804546.1, read as the reverse complement.
TGACATTTGGTTCACTTATACAAAAACCCTAACACATATAATCGTCTCCGTGTCATTAGAGTTAAAAAATAAGCTTAGAATAAAAAAATAAACTTAAAAGTAGAATAGAAGCATGCACAGTTCGTTTTACACGTTTGATTCAAATGTGTGAATGTTGTGGAATGAGTGTGGTTAGAAATGACATTTGGTTTACTTATACGACAACCCTAACACAAATAATCGTCTCCGTGTCATTAGAATTCAAGAATAAGATTAGAATTAAAGAATAAGCTTAAAAGTAGAATAGAAGCATGCATAGTTTGTTTTACAAGTTTGATTCAAATGTGTGAATGTTTTGGAATGAATGTGTGGTTAGAAATGACATTTGGTTCACTTATACAAAAACCCTAACACATATAATCGTCTCCGTGTCATTAGAGTTAAAAAATAAGCTTAGAATAAAAAAATAAACTTAAAAGTAGAATAGAAGCATGCACAGTTCGTTTTACACGTTTGATTCAAATGTGTGAATGTTGTGGAATGAGTGTGGTTAGAAATGACATTTGGTTTACTTATACGACAACCCTAACACATATAATCGTCTCCGTGTCATTAGAATTCAAGAATAAGATTAGAATTAAAGAATAAGCTTAAAAGTAGAATAGAAGCATGCATAGTTTGTTTTACAAGTTTGATTCAAATGTGTGAATGTTTTGGAATGAATGTGTGGTTAGAAATGACATTTGGTTCACTTATACAAAAACCCTAACACATATAATCGTCTCCGTGTCATTAGAGTTAAAAAATAAGCTTAGAATAAAAAAATAAACTTAAAAGTAGAATAGAAGCATGCACAATTCGTTTTACACGTTTGATTCAAATGTGTGAATGTTGTGGAATGAGTGTGGTTAGAAATGACATTTGGTTTACTTATACGACAACCCTAACACATATAATCATCTCCGTGTCATTAGATTTCAAAAATAAGCTTAGAATCGAAGAATAAGCTTAAAAGTAGAATAGAAGCATGCATAGTTCGTTTTACAAGTTTGATTCAAATGTGTGAATGTTGTGGAATGAGTGTGGTTAGAAATGACATTTGGTTTACTTATATGACAACCCTAACACATATAATCGTTTCCGTGTCATTAGAATTCAAGAATAAGCTTTGAGTTAAAGAATATGCTTAAAAGTAGAATAGAAGCATGCATAGTTCGTTTTACAAGTTTGATTCAAATGTGTGAATGTTGTGGAATGAGTGTGGTTAGAAATGACATTTGGTTTACTTATATGACAACCCTAACACATATAATCATCTCCATGTCATTAGAATTCAAGAATAAGCTTAGACTTAAAGAATAAGCTTAAAAGTAGAATAGAAGTATGCATAGTTTGTTTTACAAGTTTGATTCAAATGTGTGAATGTTGTGGAATGAGTGTGCTTAGAAATGACATTTGGTTTACTTATATGACAACCCTAACACATAAAATCCTCTCCGTGTCATTAGAATTCAATAATAAGATTAGAATTAAAAAATAAGCTTAAAAGTAGAATAGAAGCATGCATAGTTTGTTTTACAAGTTTGATTCAAATGTGTGAATGTTGTGGAATGAATGTGGTTAGAAATGACATTTGGTTTACTTATATGACAACTCTAACACATATAATCGTCTCTGTGTCATTAGTATTCAAAAATAAGCTTAGAATTAAAGAATAAGCTTAAAAGTAGAATTGAAGTATGCATAGTTTGTTTTACAAGTCTGATTCAAATGTGTGAATGTTGTGGAATGTGTGTGCTTAGAAATGACATTTGGTTTACTTATATGACAACCCTAACACATAAAATCCTCTCCGTGTCATTAGAGTTCAAGAATAAGATTAGAATTAAAGAATAAGCTTAAAAGTAGAATAGAAGCATGCATAGTTTGTTTTACAAGTTTGATTCAAATGTGTGAATGGTTTGGAATGAATGTGTGGTTAGAAATGACATTTGGTTCACTTATACGAAAACCCTAACACATATAATCGTCTCCGTGTCATTAGAGTTAAAAAATAAGCTTAGAATAAAAAAATAAACTTAAAAGTAGAATAGAAGCATGCACAGTTCGTTTTACACGTTTGATTCAAATGTGTGAATGTTGTGGAATGAGTGTGGTTAGAAATGACATTTTGTTTACTTATACGACTACCCTAACACATATAATCATCTCCGTGTCATTAGAGTTCAAAAATAAGCTTAGAATCGAAGAATAAGCTCAAAAGTAGAATAGAAGCATGCATAGTTCGTTTTACAAGTTTGATTCAAATGTGTGAGTGTTGTGGAATGAGTGTGGTTAGAAATGACATTTGGTTTACTTATATGACAACCCTAACACATATAATCGTTTCCGTGTCATTAGAATTCAAGAATAAGCTTTGAGTTAAAGAATATGCTTAAAAGTAGAATAGAAGCATGCATAGTTCGTTTTACAAGTTTGATACAAATGTGTGAATGTTGTGGAATGAGTGTGGTTAGAAATGACATTTGGTTTTCTTATATGACAACCCTAACACATATAATCATCTCCATGTCATTAGAATTCAAGAATAAGCTTAGAATTAAAGAATAAGCTTAAAAGTAGAATAGAAGTATGCATAGTTTGTTTTACAAGTTTGATTCAAATGTGTGAATGTTGTGGAATGAGTGTGCTTAGAAATGACATTTGGTTTACTTATATGACAACCCTAACACATAAAATCCTCTCCGTGTCATTAGAATTCAATAATAAGATTAGAATTAAAAAATAAGCTTAAAAGTAGAATAGAAGCATGCATAGTTTGTTTTACAAGTTTGATTCAAATATGTGAATGTTGTGGAATGAATGTGGTTAGAAATGACATTTGGTTTACTTATATGACAACTCTAACACATATAATCGTCTCCGTGTCATTAGAATTCAAAAATAAGCTTAGAATTAAAAAATAAGCTTAAAAGTAGAATTGAAGCATGCACAGTTCGTTTTACAAGTTTGATTCAAATGTGGGAATGTTGTGGAATGAGTGTGGTTAGAAATGACATTTGGTTTACTTATATGACCACCCTAACACATATAATCCTCTCCGTGTCATTAGAATTCAAGAATAAGATTAGAATTAAAGAATAAGCTTAAAAGTAGAATAGAAGCATGCATAGTTCGTTTTACAAGTTTGATTCAAATGTGTGAATGTTGTGGAATGAGTGTGGTTAGAAATGACATTTGGTTTACTTATATGACAACCCTAACACATATAATCATCTCCATGTCATTAGAATTCAAGAATAAGCTTAGAATTAAAGAATAAGCTTAAAAGTAGAATAGAAGCATGCATAGTTTGTTTTACAAGTTTGATTCAAATGTGTGAATGTTGTGGAATGAGTGTGGTTAGAAATGACATTTGGTTTACTTATATGACAACCCTAACACATATAATCGTTTCCGTGTCATTAGAATTCAAGAATAAGCTTTGAGTTAAAGAATATGCTTAAAAGTAGAATAGAAGCATGCATAGTTCGTTTTACAAGTTTGATTCAAATGTGTGAATGTTGTGGAATGAGTGTGGTTAGAAATGACATTTGGTTTACTTATATGACAACCCTAACACATATAATCATCTCCATGTCATTAGAATTCAAGAATAAGCTTAGAATTAAAGAATAAGCTTAAAAGTAGAATAGAAGTATGCATAGTTTGTTTTACAAGTTTGATTCAAATGTGTGAATGTTGTGGAATGAGTGTGCTTAGAAATGACATTTGGTTTACTTATATGACAACCCTAACACATAAAATCCTCTCCGTGTCATTAGAATTCAATAATAAGATTAGAATTAAAAAATAAGCTTAAAAGTAGAATAGAAGCATGCATAGTTTGTTTTACAAGTTTGATTCAAATGTGTGAATGTTGTGGAATGAATGTGGTTAGAAATGACATTTGGTTTACTTATATGACAACTCTAACACATATAATCGTCTCTGTGTCATTAGTATTCAAAAATAAGCTTAGAATTAAAGAATAAGCTTAAAAGTAGAATTGAAGTATGCATAGTTTGTTTTACAAGTCTGATTCAAATGTGTGAATGTTGTGGAATGTGTGTGCTTAGAAATGACATTTGGTTTACTTATATGACAACCCTAACACATAAAATCCTCTCCGTGTCATTAGAGTTCAAGAATAAGATTAGAATTAAAGAATAAGCTTAAAAGTAGAATAGAAGCATGCATAGTTTGTTTTACAAGTTTGATTCAAATGTGTGAATGGTTTGGAATGAATGTGTGGTTAGAAATGACATTTGGTTCACTTATACGAAAACCCTAACACATATAATCGTCTCCGTGTCATTAGAGTTAAAAAATAAGCTTAGAATAAAAAAATAAACTTAAAAGTAGAATAGAAGCATGCACAGTTCGTTTTACACGTTTGATTCAAATGTGTGAATGTTGTGGAATGAGTGTGGTTAGAAATGACATTTTGTTTACTTATACGACTACCCTAACACATATAATCATCTCCGTGTCATTAGAGTTCAAAAATAAGCTTAGAATCGAAGAATAAGCTCAAAAGTAGAATAGAAGCATGCATAGTTCGTTTTACAAGTTTGATTCAAATGTGTGAGTGTTGTGGAATGAGTGTGGTTAGAAATGACATTTGGTTTACTTATATGACAACCCTAACACATATAATCGTTTCCGTGTCATTAGAATTCAAGAATAAGCTTTGAGTTAAAGAATATGCTTAAAAGTAGAATAGAAGCATGCATAGTTCGTTTTACAAGTTTGATACAAATGTGTGAATGTTGTGGAATGAGTGTGGTTAGAAATGACATTTGGTTTTCTTATATGACAACCCTAACACATATAATCATCTCCATGTCATTAGAATTCAAGAATAAGCTTAGAATTAAAGAATAAGCTTAAAAGTAGAATAGAAGTATGCATAGTTTGTTTTACAAGTTTGATTCAAATGTGTGAATGTTGTGGAATGAGTGTGCTTAGAAATGACATTTGGTTTACTTATATGACAACCCTAACACATAAAATCCTCTCCGTGTCATTAGAATTCAATAATAAGATTAGAATTAAAAAATAAGCTTAAAAGTAGAATAGAAGCATGCATAGTTTGTTTTACAAGTTTGATTCAAATATGTGAATGTTGTGGAATGAATGTGGTTAGAAATGACATTTGGTTTACTTATATGACAACTCTAACACATATAATCGTCTCCGTGTCATTAGAATTCAAAAATAAGCTTAGAATTAAAAAATAAGCTTAAAAGTAGAATTGAAGCATGCACAGTTCGTTTTACAAGTTTGATTCAAATGTGGGAATGTTGTGGAATGAGTGTGGTTAGAAATGACATTTGGTTTACTTATATGACCACCCTAACACATATAATCCTCTCCGTGTCATTAGAATTCAAGAATAAGATTAGAATTAAAGAATAAGCTTAAAAGTAGAATAGAAGCATGCATAGTTCGTTTTACAAGTTTGATTCAAATGTGTGAATGTTGTGGAATGAGTGTGGTTAGAAATGACATTTGGTTTACTTATATGACAACCCTAACACATATAATCATCTCCATGTCATTAGAATTCAAGAATAAGCTTAGAATTAAAGAATAAGCTTAAAAGTAGAATAGAAGCATGCATAGTTTGTTTTACAAGTTTGATTCAAATGTGTGAATGTTGTGGAATGAGTGTGGTTAGAAATGACATTTGGTTTACTTATATGACAACCCTAACACATATAATCGTTTCCGTGTCATTAGAATTCAAGAATAAGCTTTGAGTTAAAGAATATGCTTAAAAGTAGAATAGAAGCATGCATAGTTCGTTTTACAAGTTTGATTCAAATGTGTGAATGTTGTGGAATGAGTGTGGTTAGAAATGACATTTGGTTTACTTATATGACAACCCTAACACATATAATCATCTCCATGTCATTAGAATTCAAGAATAAGCTTAGAATTAAAGAATAAGCTTAAAAGTAGAATAGAAGTATGCATAGTTTGTTTTACAAGTTTGATTCAAATGTGTGAATGTTGTGGAATGAGTGTGCTTAGAAATGACATTTGGTTTACTTATATGACAACCCTAACACATAAAATCCTCTCCGTGTCATTAGAATTCAATAATAAGATTAGAATTAAAAAATAAGCTTAAAAGTAGAATAGAAGCATGCATAGTTTGTTTTACAAGTTTGATTCAAATGTGTGAATGTTGTGGAATGAATGTGGTTAGAAATGACATTTGGTTTACTTATATGACAACTCTAACACATATAATCGTCTCTGTGTCATTAGTATTCAAAAATAAGCTTAGAATTAAAGAATAAGCTTAAAAGTAGAATTGAAGTATGCATAGTTTGTTTTACAAGTCTGATTCAAATGTGTGAATGTTGTGGAATGTGTGTGCTTAGAAATGACATTTGGTTTACTTATATGACAACCCTAACACATAAAATCCTCTCCGTGTCATTAGAGTTCAAGAATAAGATTAGAATTAAAGAATAAGCTTAAAAGTAGAATAGAAGCATGCATAGTTTGTTTTACAAGTTTGATTCAAATGTGTGAATGGTTTGGAATGAATGTGTGGTTAGAAATGACATTTGGTTCACTTATACGAAAACCCTAACACATATAATCGTCTCCGTGTCATTAGAGTTAAAAAATAAGCTTAGAATAAAAAAATAAACTTAAAAGTAGAATAGAAGCATGCACAGTTCGTTTTACACGTTTGCTTCAAATGTGTGAATGTTGTGGAATGAGTGTGGTTAGAAATGACATTTGGTTTACTTATACGACTACCCTAACACATATAATCATCTCCGTGTCATTAGAGTTCAAAAATAAGCTTAGAATCGAAGAATAAGCTCAAAAGTAGAATAGAAGCATGCATAGTTCGTTTTACAAGTTTGATTCAAATGTGTGAGTGTTGTGGAATGAGTGTGGTTAGAAATGACATTTGGTTTACTTATATGACAACCCTAACACATATAATCGTTTCCGTGTCATTAGAATTCAAGAATAAGCTTTGAGTTAAAGAATATGCTTAAAAGTAGAATAGAAGCATGCATAGTTCGTTTTACAAGTTTGATACAAATGTGTGAATGTTGTGGAATGAGTGTGGTTAGAAATGACATTTGGTTTTCTTATATGACAACCCTAACACATATAATCATCTCCATGTCATTAGAATTCAAGAATAAGCTTAGAATTAAAGAATAAGCTTAAAAGTAGAATAGAAGTATGCATAGTTTGTTTTACAAGTTTGATTCAAATGTGTGAATGTTGTGGAATGAGTGTGCTTAGAAATGACATTTGGTTTACTTATATGACAACCCTAACACATAAAATCCTCTCCGTGTCATTAGAATTCAATAATAAGATTAGAATTAAAAAATAAGCTTAAAAGTAGAATAGAAGCATGCATAGTTTGTTTTACAAGTTTGATTCAAATATGTGAATGTTGTGGAATGAATGTGGTTAGAAATGACATTTGGTTTACTTATATGACAACTCTAACACATATAATCGTCTCCGTGTCATTAGAATTCAAAAATAAGCTTAGAATTAAAAAATAAGCTTAAAAGTAGAATTGAAGCATGCACAGTTCGTTTTACAAGTTTGATTCAAATGTGGGAATGTTGTGGAATGAGTGTGGTTAGAAATGACATTTGGTTTACTTATATGACCACCCTAACACATATAATCCTCTCCGTGTCATTAGAATTCAAGAATAAGATTAGAATTAAAGAATAAGCTTAAAAGTAGAATAGAAGCATGCATAGTTCGTTTTACAAGTTTGATTCAAATGTGTGAATGTTGTGGAATGAGTGTGGTTAGAAATGACATTTGGTTTACTTATATGACAACCCTAACACATATAATCATCTCCATGTCATTAGAATTCAAGAATAAGCTTAGAATTAAAGAATAAGCTTAAAAGTAGAATAGAAGCATGCATAGTTTGTTTTACAAGTTTGATTCAAATGTGTGAATGTTGTGGAATGAGTGTGCTTAGAAATGACATTTGGTTTACTTATATGACAACCCTAACACATATAATCATCTCCCTGTCATTAGAATTCAAGAATAAGCTTAGAATTAAAGAATAAGCTTAAAAGTAGAATAGAAGTATGCATAGTTTGTTTTACAAGTTTGATTCAAATGTGTGAATGTTGTGGAATGAGTGTGCTTAGAAATGACATTTGGTTTACTTATATGACAACCCTAACACATAAAATCCTCTCCGTGTCATTAGAATTCAATAATAAGATTAGAATTAAAAAATAAGCTTAAAAGTAGAATAGAAGCATGCATAGTTTGTTTTACAAGTTTGATTCAAATGTGTGAATGTTGTGGAATGACTGTGGTTAGAAATGACATTTGGTTTACTTATATGACAACTCTAACACATATAATCGTCTCTGTGTCATTAGTATTCAAAAATAAGCTTAGAATTAAAGAATAAGCTTAAAAGTAGAATTGAAGTATGCATAGTTTGTTTTACAAGTCTGATTCAAATGTGTGAATGTTGTGGAATGTGTGTGCTTAGAAATGACATTTGGTTTACTTATATGACAACCCTAACACATAAAATCCTCTCCGTGTCATTAGAGTTCAAGAATAAGATTAGAATTAAAGAATAAGCTTAAAAGTAGAATAGAAGCATGCATAGTTTGTTTTACAAGTTTGATTCAAATGTGTGAATGGTTTGGAATGAATGTGTGGTTAGAAATGACATTTGGTTCACTTATACGAAAACCCTAACACATATAATCGTCTCCGTGTCATTAGAGTTAAAAAATAAGCTTAGAATAAAAAAATAAACTTAAAAGTAGAATAGAAGCATGCACAGTTCGTTTTACACGTTTGATTCAAATGTGTGAATGTTGTGGAATGAGTGTGGTTAGAAATGACATTTGGTTTACTTATACGACTACCCTAACACATATAATCATCTCCGTGTCATTAGAGTTCAAAAATAAGCTTAGAATCGAAGAATAAGCTCAAAAGTATAATAGAAGCATGCATAGTTCGTTTTACAAGTTTGATTCAAATGTGTGAGTGTTGTGGAATGAGTGTGGTTAGAAATGACATTTGGTTTACTTATATGACAACCCTAACACATATAATCGTTTCCGTGTCATTAGAATTCAAGAATAAGCTTTGAGTTAAAGAATATGCTTAAAAGTAGAATAGAAGCATGCATAGTTCGTTTTACAAGTTTGATACAAATGTGTGAATGTTGTGGAATGAGTGTGGTTAGAAATGACATTTGGTTTTCTTATATGACAACCCTAACACATATAATCATCTCCATGTCATTAGAATTCAAGAATAAGCTTAGAATTAAAGAATAAGCTTAAAAGTAGAATAGAAGTATGCATAGTTTGTTTTACAAGTTTGATTCAAATGTGTGAATGTTGTGGAATGAGTGTGCTTAGAAATGACATTTGGTTTACTTATATGACAACCCTAACACATAAAATCCTCTCCGTGTCATTAGAATTCAATAATAAGATTAGAATTAAAAAATAAGCTTAAAAGTAGAATAGAAGCATGCATAGTTTGTTTTACAAGTTTGATTCAAATATGTGAATGTTGTGGAATGAATGTGGTTAGAAATGACATTTGGTTTACTTATATGACAACTCTAACACATATAATCGTCTCCGTGTCATTAGAATTCAAAAATAAGCTTAGAATTAAAAAATAAGCTTAAAAGTAGAATTGAAGCATGCACAGTTCGTTTTACAAGTTTGATTCAAATGTGGGAATGTTGTGGAATGAGTGTGGTTAGAAATGACATTTGGTTTACTTATATGACCACCCTAACACATATAATCCTCTCCGTGTCATTAGAATTCAAGAATAAGATTAGAATTAAAGAATAAGCTTAAAAGTAGAATAGAAGCATGCATAGTTCGTTTTACAAGTTTGATTCAAATGTGTGAATGTTGTGGAATGAGTGTGGTTAGAAATGACATTTGGTTTACTTATATGACAACCCTAACACATATAATCATCTCCATGTCATTAGAATTCAAGAATAAGCTTAGAATTAAAGAATAAGCTTAAAAGTAGAATAGAAGCATGCATAGTTTGTTTTACAAGTTTGATTCAAATGTGTGAATGTTGTGGAATGAGTGTGCTTAGAAATGACATTTGGTTTACTTATATGACAACCCTAACACATATAATCATCTCCATGTCATTAGAATTCAAGAATAAGCTTAGAATTAAAGAATAAGCTTAAAAGTAGAATAGAAGTATGCATAGTTTGTTTTACAAGTTTGATTCAAATGTGTGAATGTTGTGGAATGAGTGTGCTTAGAAATGACATTTGGTTTACTTATATGACAACCCTAACACATAAAATCCTCTCCGTGTCATTAGAATTCAATAATAAGATTAGAATTAAAAAATAAGCTTAAAAGTAGAATAGAAGCATGCATAGTTTGTTTTACAAGTTTGATTCAAATATGTGAATGTTGTGGAATGAATGTGGTTAGAAATGACATTTGGTTTACTTATATGACAACTCTAACACATATAATCGTCTCCGTGTCATTAGAATTCAAAAATAAGCTTAGAATTAAAAAATAAGCTTAAAAGTAGAATTGAAGCATGCACAGTTCGTTTTACAAGTTTGATTCAAATGTGGGAATGTTGTGGAATGAGTGTGGTTAGAAATGACATTTGGTTTACTTATATGACCACCCTAACACATATAATCCTCTCCGTGTCATTAGAATTCAAGAATAAGATTAGAATTAAAGAATAAGCTTAAAAGTAGAATAGAAGCATGCATAGTTCGTTTTACAAGTTTGATTCAAATGTGTGAATGTTGTGGAATGAGTGTGGTTAGAAATGACATTTGGTTTACTTATATGACAACCCTAACACATATAATCATCTCCATGTCATTAGAATTCAAGAATAAGCTTAGAATTAAAGAATAAGCTTAAAAGTAGAATAGAAGCATGCATAGTTTGTTTTACAAGTTTGATTCAAATGTGTGAATGTTGTGGAATGAGTGTGCTTAGAAATGACATTTGGTTTACTTATATGACAACCCTAACACATATAATCATCTCCATGTCATTAGAATTCAAGAATAAGCTTAGAATTAAAGAATAAGCTTAAAAGTAGAATAGAAGTATGCATAGTTTGTTTTACAAGTTTGATTCAAATGTGTGAATGTTGTGGAATGAGTGTGCTTAGAAATGACATTTGGTTTACTTATATGACAACCCTAACACATAAAATCCTCTCCGTGTCATTAGAATTCAATAATAAGATTAGAATTAAAAAATTAGCTTAAAAGTAGAATAGAAGCATGCATAGTTTGTTTTACAAGTTTGATTCAAATATGTGAATGTTGTGGAATGAATGTGGTTAGAAATGACATTTGGTTTACTTATATGACAACTCTAACACATATAATCGTCTCCGTGTCATTAGAATTCAAAAATAAGCTTAGAATTAAAAAATAAGCTTAAAAGTAGAATTGAAGCATGCACAGTTCGTTTTACAAGTTTGATTCAAATGTGGGAATGTTGTGGAATGAGTGTGGTTAGAAATGACATTTGGTTTACTTATATGACCACCCTAACACATATAATCCTCTCCGTGTCATTAGAATTCAAGAATAAGATTAGAATTAAAGAATAAGCTTAAAAGTAGAATAGAAGCATGCATAGTTCGTTTTACAAGTTTGATTCAAATGTGTGAATGTTGTGGAATGAGTGTGGTTAGAAATGACATTTGGTTTACTTATATGACAACCCTAACACATATAATCATCTCCATGTCATTAGAATTCAAGAATAAGCTTAGAATTAAAGAATAAGCTTAAAAGTAGAATAGAAGCATGCATAGTTTGTTTTACAAGTTTGATTCAAATGTGTGAATGTTGTGGAATGAGTGTGCTTAGAAATGACATTTGGTTTACTTATATGACAACCCTAACACATATAATCATCTCCATGTCATTAGCATTCAAGAATAAGCTTAGAATTAAAGAATAAGCTTAAAAGTAGAATAGAAGCATGCATAGTTTGTTTTACAAGTTTGATTCAAATGTGTGAATGTTGTGGAATGAGTGTGCTTAGAAATGACATTTGGTTTACTTATATGACAACCTTAACACATAAAATCCTCTCCGTGTCATTAGAATTCAATAATAAGATTAGAATTAAAGAATAAGCTTAAAAGTAGAATAGAAGCATGCATAGTTTGTTTTACAAGTTTGATTCAAATGTGTGAATGTTGTGGAATGAATGTGGTTAGAAATGACATTTGGTTTACTTATATGACAACTCTAACACATATAATCGTCTCCGTGTCATTAGAATTCAAGAATAAGCTTAGAATTAAAGAATAAGCTTAAAAGTAGAATAGAAGCATGCATAGTTTGTTTTACAAGTTTGATTCAAATGTGTGAATGTTGTGGAATGAGTGTGCTTAGAAATGACATTTGGTTTACTTATATGACAACCCTAACACATATAATCATCTCCATGTCATTAGAATTCAAGAATAAGCTTAGAATTAAAGAATAAGCTTAAAAGTAGAATAGAAGCATGCATAGTTTGTTTTACAAGTTTGATTCAAATGTGTGAATGTTGTGGAATGAGTGTGCTTAGAAATGACATTTGGTTTACTTATATGACAACCTTAACACATAAAATCCTCTCCGTGTCATTAGAATTCAATAATAAGATTAGAATTAAAGAATAAGCTTAAAAGTAGAATAGAAGCATGCATAGTTTGTTTTACAAGTTTGATTCAAATGTGTGAATGTTGTGGAATGAATGTGGTTAGAAATGACATTTGGTTTACTTATATGACAACTCTAACACATATAATCGTCTCCGTGTCATTAGAATTCAAGAATAAGATTAGAATTAAAGAATAAGCTTAAAAGTAGAATAGAAGCATGCATAGTTTGTTTTACAAGTTTGATTCAAATGTGTGAATGTTTTGGAATGAATGTGTGGTTAGAAATGACATTTGGTTCACTTATACAAAAACCCTAACACATATAATCGTCTCCGTGTCATTAGAGTTAAAAAATAAGCTTAGAATAAAAAAATAAACTTAAAAGTAGAATAGAAGCATGCACAGTTCGTTTTACACGTTTGATTCAAATGTGTGAATGTTGTGGAATGAGTGTGGTTAGAAATGACATTTGGTTTACTTATACGACAACCCTAACACATATAATCGTCTCCGTGTCATTAGAATTCAAGAATAAGATTAGAATTAAAGAATAAGCTTAAAAGTAGAATAGAAGCATGCATAGTTTGTTTTACAAGTTTGATTCAAATGTGTGAATGTTTTGGAATGAATGTGTGGTTAGAAATGACATTTGGTTCACTTATACAAAAACCCTAACACATATAATCGTCTCCGTGTCATTAGAGTTAAAAAATAAGCTTAGAATAAAAAAATAAACTTAAAAGTAGAATAGAAGCATGCACAGTTCGTTTTACACGTTTGATTCAAATGTGTGAATGTTGTGGAATGAGTGTGGTTAGAAATGACATTTGGTTTACTTATACGACAACCCTAACACATATAATCATCTCCGTGTCATTAGAGTTCAAAAATAAGCTTAGAATCGAAGAATAAGCTTAAAAGTAGAATAGAAGCATGCATAGTTCGTTTTACAAGTTTGATTCAAATGTGTGAATGTTGTGGAATGAGTGTGGTTAGAAATGACATTTGGTTTACTTATATGACAACCCTAACACATATAATCGTTTCCGTGTCATTAGAATTCAAGAATAAGCTTTGAGTTAAAGAATATGCTTAAAAGTAGAATAGAAGCATGCATAGTTCGTTTTACAAGTTTGATTCAAATGTGTGAATGTTGTGGAATGAGTGTGGTTAGAAATGACATTTGGTTTACTTATATGACAACCCTAACACATATAATCATCTCCATGTCATTAGAATTCAAGAATAAGCTTAGAATTAAAGAATAAGCTTAAAAGTAGAATAGAAGTATGCATAGTTTGTTTTACAAGTTTGATTCAAATGTGTGAATGTTGTGGAATGAGTGTGCTTAGAAATGACATTTGGTTTACTTATATGACAACCCTAACACATAAAATCCTCTCCGTGTCATTAGAATTCAATAATAAGATTAGAATTAAAAAATAAGCTTAAAAGTAGAATAGAAGCATGCATAGTTTGTTTTACAAGTTTGATTCAAATGTGTGAATGTTGTGGAATGAATGTGGTTAGAAATGACATTTGGTTTACTTATATGACAACTCTAACACATATAATCGTCTCCGTGTCATTAGTATTCAAAAATAAGCTTAGAATTAAAGAATAAGCTTCAAAGTAGAATTGAAGTATGCATAGTTTGTTTTACAAGTCTGATTCAAATGTGTGAATGTTGTGGAATGTGTGTGCTTAGAAATGACATTTGGTTTACTTATATGACAACCCTAACACATAAAATCCTCTCCGTGTCATTAGAGTTCAAGAATAAGATTAGAATTAAAGAATAAGCTTAAAAGTAGAATAGAAGCATGCATAGTTTGTTTTACAAGTTTGATTCAAATGTGTGAATGGTTTGGAATGAATGTGTGGTTAGAAATGACATTTGGTTCACTTATACGAAAACCCTAACACATATAATCGTCTCCGTGTCATTAGAGTTAAAAAATAAGCTTAGAATAAAAAAATAAACTTAAAAGTAGAATAGAAGCATGCACAGTTCGTTTTACACGTTTGATTCAAATGTGTGAATGTTGTGGAATGAGTGTGGTTAGAAATGACATTTGGTTTACTTATACGACTACCCTAACACATATAATCATCTCCATGTCATTAGAATTCAAGAATAAGCTTAGAATTAAAGAATAAGCTTAAAAGTAGAATAGAAGCATGCATAGTTTGTTTTACAAGTTTGATTCAAATGTGTGAATGTTGTGGAATGAGTGTGCTTAGAAATGACATTTGGTTTACTTATATGACAACCCTAACACATATAATCATCTCCATGTCATTAGAATTCAAGAATAAGCTTAGAATTAAAGAATAAGCTTAAAAGTAGAATAGAAGCATGCATAGTTTGTTTTACAAGTTTGATTCAAATGTGTGAATGTTGTGGAATGAGTGTGCTTAGAAATGACATTTGGTTTACTTATATGACAACCTTAACACATAAAATCCTCTCCGTGTCATTAGAATTCAATAATAAGATTAGAATTAAAGAATAAGCTTAAAAGTAGAATAGAAGCATGCATAGTTTGTTTTACAAGTTTGATTCAAATGTGTGAATGTTGTGGAATGAATGTGGTTAGAAATGACATTTGGTTTACTTATATGACAACTCTAACACATATAATCGTCTCCGTGTCATTAGAATTCGAGAATAAGATTAGAATTAAAGAATAAGCTTAAAAGTAGAATAGAAGCATGCATAGTTTGTTTTACAAGTTTGATTCAAATGTGTGAATGTTTTGGAATGAATGTGTGGTTAGAAATGACATTTGGTTCACTTATACAAAAACCCTAACACATATAATCGTCTCCGTGTCATTAGAGTTAAAAAATAAGCTTAGAATAAAAAAATAAACTTAAAAGTAGAATAGAAGTATGCACAGTTCGTTTTACACGTTTGATTCAAATGTGTGAATGTTGTGGAATGAGTGTGGTTAGAAATGACATTTGGTTTACTTATACGACAACCCTAACACATATAATCATCTCCGTGTCATTAGAGTTCAAAAATAAGCTTAGAATCGAAGAATAAGCTTAAAAGTAGAATAGAAGCATGCATAGTTCGTTTTACAAGTTTGATTCAAATGTGTGAATGTTGTGGAATGAGTGTGGTTAGAAATGACATTTGGTTTACTTATATGACAACCCTAACACATATAATCGTTTCCGTGTCATTAGAATTCAAGAATAAGCTTTGAGTTAAAGAATATGCTTAAAAGTAGAATAGAAGCATGCATAGTTCGTTTTACAAGTTTGATTCAAATGTGTGAATGTTGTGGAATGAGTGTGGTTAGAAATGACATTTGGTTTACTTATATGACAACCCTAACACATATAATCATCTCCATGTCATTAGAATTCAAGAATAAGCTTAGAATTAAAGAATAAGCTTAAAAGTAGAATAGAAGTATGCATAGTTTGTTTTACAAGTTTGATTCAAATATGTGAATGTTGTGGAATGAGTGTGCTTAGAAATGACATTTGGTTTACTTATATGACAACCCTAACACATAAAATCCTCTCCGTGTCATTAGAATTCAATAATAAGATTAGAATTAAAAAATAAGCTTAAAAGTAGAATAGAAGCATGCATAGTTTGTTTTACAAGTTTGATTCAAATGTGTGAATGTTGTGGAATGAATGTGGTTAGAAATGACATTTGGTTTACTTATATGACAACTCTAACACATATAATCGTCTCCGTGTCATTAGTATTAAAAAATAAGCTTAGAATTAAAGAATAAACTTAAAAGTAGAATTGAAGTATGCATAGTTTGTTTTACAAGTCTGATTCAAATGTGTGAATGTTGTGGAATGTGTGTGCTTAGAAATGACATTTGGTTTACTTATATGACAACCCTAACACACAAAATCCTCTCCGTGTCATTAGAGTTCAAGAATAAGATTAGAATTAAAGAATAAGCTTAAAAGTAGAATAGAAGCATGCATAGTTTGTTTTACAAGTTTGATTCAAATGTGTGAATGTTGTGGAATGAATGTGGTTAGAAATGACATTTGGTTTACTTACATGACAACCCTAACACATAAAATCCTCTCCGTGTCATTAGAATTCAATAATAAGATTAGAATTAAAAAATAAGCTTAAAAGTAGAATAGAAGCATGCATAGTTTGTTTTACAAGTTTGATTCAAATGTGTGAATGTTGTGGAATGAATGTGGTTAGAAATGACATTTGGTTTACTTATATGACAACTCTAACACATATAATCGTCTCCGTGTCATTAGAATTCAAAAATAAGCTTAGAATTAAAGAATAAGCTTAAAAGTAGAATTGAAGCATACACAATTCGTTTTACAAGTTTGATTCAAATGTGTGAATGTTGTGGAATGAGTGTGGTTAGAAATGAAATTTGGTTTACTTATATGACCACCCTAACACATATAATCGTCTCCGTGTCATTAGAATTCAAGAATAAGCTTAGAATTCAAGAATATGCTTAAAAGTAGAATAGAAGCATGCACAGTTCGTTTTACAAGTATGATTCAAATGTGTGAATGTTGTGGAATGAGTGTGGTTAGAAATGACATTTGGTTTACTTATATGACAACTGTAACACATATAATCGTCTCTGTGTCATTAGAATTCAAAAATAAGCTTAGAATTAAAGAATAAGCTTAAAAGTAGAATAGAAGCATGCACAGTTCGTTTTACAAGTTTGATTCAAATATGTGAATGTTGTGGAATGAGTGTGGTTAGAAATGACATTTGGTTTACATATATAAAAACCCTAACACATATAATCGTTTCCGTGTCATTAGAATTCAAAAATAAGCTTACAATTAAAGAAAAAGCTTAAAAGTAGAATAGAAGCATGCACAGTTCGTTTTACAAGTTTGATTCAAATGTGGGAATGTTGTGGAATGAGTGTGGTTAGAAATGACATTTGGTTTACTTATATGACCACCCTAACACATATAATCCTCTCCGTGTCATTAGAATTCAAGAATAAGATTAGAATTAAAGAATAAGCTTAAAAGTAGAATAGAAGCATGCATAGTTTGTTTTACAAGTTTGATTCAAATGTGTGAATGTTGTGGAATGAATGTGTGGTTAGAAATGACATTTGGTTTACTTATATGAAAACCCTAACACATATAATCGCCTCCGTGTCATTAGAATTCAAAAATAAGCTTACAATTAAAGAAAAAGCTTAAAAGTAGAATAGAAGCATGCACAGTTCGTTTTACAAGTTTGATTCAAATGTGGGAATGTCGTGGAATGAGTGTGGTTAGAAATGACATTTGCTTTACTTATTTGACCACCCTAACACCTATAATCTTCCCCGTGTCATTAGAATTCAAGAATAAGATTAGAATTAAAGAATAAGCTTAAAAGTAGAATAGAAGCATGCATAGTTTGTTTTACAAGTTTGATTCAAATGTGTGAATGGTTTGGAATGAATGTGTGGTTAGAAATGACATTTGGTTCACTTATACGAAAACCCTAACACATATAATCGTCTCCGTGTCATTAGAGTTAAAAAATAAGCTTAGAATAAAAAAATAAACTTAAAAGTAGAATAGAAGCATGCACAGTTCGTTTTACACGTTTGATTCAAATGTGTGAATGTTGTGGAATGAGTGTGGTTAGAAATGACATTTGGTTTACTTATACGACAACCCTAACACATATAATCATCTCCGTGTCATTAGAGTTCAAAAATAAGCTTAGAATCGAAGAATAAGCTTAAAAGTAGAATAGAAGCATGCATAGTTCGTTTTACAAGTTTGATTCAAATGTGTGAATGTTGTGGAATGAGTGTGGTTAGAAATGACATTTGGTTTACTTATATGACAACCCTAACACATATAATCGTTTCCGTGTCATTAGAATTCAAGAATAAGCTTTGAGTTAAAGAATATGCTTAAAAGTAGAATAGAAGCATGCATAGTTCGTTTTACAAGTTTGATTCAAATGTGTGAATGTTGTGGAATGAGTGTGGTTAGAAATGACATTTGGTTTACTTATATGACAACCCTAACACATATAATCATCTCCATGTCATTAGAATTCAAGAATAAGCTTAGAATTAAAGAATAAGCTTAAAAGTAGAATAGAAGTATGCATAGTTTGTTTTACAAGTTTGATTCAAATATGTGAATGTTGTGGAATGAGTGTGCTTAGAAATGACATTTGGTTTACTTATATGACAACCCTAACACATAAAATCCTCTCCGTGTCATTAGAATTCAATAATAAGATTAGAATTAAAAAATAAGCTTAAAAGTAGAATAGAAGCATGCATAGTTTGTTTTACAAGTTTGATTCAAATGTGTGAATGTTGTGGAATGAATGTGGTTAGAAATGACATTTGGTTTACTTATATGACAACTCTAACACATATAATCGTCTCCGTGTCATTAGTATTAAAAAATAAGCTTAGAATTAAAGAATAAACTTAAAAGTAGAATTGAAGTATGCATAGTTTGTTTTACAAGTCTGATTCAAATGTGTGAATGTTGTGGAATGTGTGTGCTTAGAAATGACATTTGGTTTACTTATATGACAACCCTAACACACAAAATCCTCTCCGTGTCATTAGAGTTCAAGAATAAGATTAGAATTAAAGAATAAGCTTAAAAGTAGAATAGAAGCATGCATAGTTTGTTTTACAAGTTTGATTCAAATGTGTGAATGTTGTGGAATGAATGTGGTTAGAAATGACATTTGGTTTACTTACATGACAACCCTAACACATAAAATCCTCTCCGTGTCATTAGAATTCAATAATAAGATTAGAATTAAAAAATAAGCTTAAAAGTAGAATAGAAGCATGCATAGTTTGTTTTACAAGTTTGATTCAAATGTGTGAATGTTGTGGAATGAATGTGGTTAGAAATGACATTTGGTTTACTTATATGACAACTCTAACACATATAATCGTCTCCGTGTCATTAGAATTCAAAAATAAGCTTAGAATTAAAGAATAAGCTTAAAAGTAGAATTGAAGCATACACAATTCGTTTTACAAGTTTGATTCAAATGTGTGAATGTTGTGGAATGAGTGTGGTTAGAAATGAAATTTGGTTTACTTATATGACCACCCTAACACATATAATCGTCTCCGTGTCATTAGAATTCAAGAATAAGCTTAGAATTCAAGAATATGCTTAAAAGTAGAATAGAAGCATGCACAGTTCGTTTTACAAGTATGATTCAAATGTGTGAATGTTGTGGAATGAGTGTGGTTAGAAATGACATTTGGTTTACTTATATGACAACTGTAACACATATAATCGTCTCTGTGTCATTAGAATTCAAAAATAAGCTTAGAATTAAAGAATAAGCTTAAAAGTAGAATAGAAGCATGCACAGTTCGTTTTACAAGTTTGATTCAAATATGTGAATGTTGTGGAATGAGTGTGGTTAGAAATGACATTTGGTTTACATATATAAAAACCCTAACACATATAATCGTTTCCGTGTCATTAGAATTCAAAAATAAGCTTACAATTAAAGAAAAAGCTTAAAAGTAGAATAGAAGCATGCACAGTTCGTTTTACAAGTTTGATTCAAATGTGGGAATGTTGTGGAATGAGTGTGGTTAGAAATGACATTTGGTTTACTTATATGACCACCCTAACACATATAATCCTCTCCGTGTCATTAGAATTCAAGAATAAGATTAGAATTAAAGAATAAGCTTAAAAGTAGAATAGAAGCATGCATAGTTTGTTTTACAAGTTTGATTCAAATGTGTGAATGTTGTGGAATGAATGTGTGGTTAGAAATGACATTTGGTTTACTTATATGAAAACCCTAACACATATAATCGCCTCCGTGTCATTAGAATTCAAAAATAAGCTTACAATTAAAGAAAAAGCTTAAAAGTAGAATAGAAGCATGCACAGTTCGTTTTACAAGTTTGATTCAAATGTGGGAATGTCGTGGAATGAGTGTGGTTAGAAATGACATTTGCTTTACTTATTTGACCACCCTAACACCTATAATCTTCCCCGTGTCATTAGAATTCAAGAATAAGATTAGAATTAAAGAATAAGCTTAAAAGTAGAATAGAAGCATGCATAGTTTGTTTTACAAGTTTGATTCAAATGTGTGAATGGTTTGGAATGAATGTGTGGTTAGAAATGACATTTGGTTCACTTATACGAAAACCCTAACACATATAATCGTCTCCGTGTCATTAGAGTTAAAAAATAAGCTTAGAATAAAAAAATAAACTTAAAAGTAGAATAGAAGCATGCACAGTTCGTTTTACACGTTTGATTCAAATGTGTGAATGTTGTGGAATGAGTGTGGTTAGAAATGACATTTGGTTTACTTATACGACAACCCTAACACATATAATCATCTCCGTGTCATTAGAGTTCAAAAATAAGCTTAGAATCGAAGAATAAGCTTAAAAGTAGAATAGAAGCATGCATAGTTCGTTTTACAAGTTTGATTCAAATGTGTGAATGTTGTGGAATGAGTGTGGTTAGAAATGACATTTGGTTTACTTATATGACAACCCTAACACATATAATCGTTTCCGTGTCATTAGAATTCAAGAATAAGCTTTGAGTTAAAGAATATGCTTAAAAGTAGAATAGAAGCATGCATAGTTCGTTTTACAAGTTTGATTCAAATGTGTGAATGTTGTGGAATGAGTGTGGTTAGAAATGACATTTGGTTTACTTATATGACAACCCTAACACATATAATCATCTCCATGTCATTAGAATTCAAGAATAAGCTTAGAATTAAAGAATAAGCTTAAAAGTAGAATAGAAGTATGCATAGTTTGTTTTACAAGTTTGATTCAAATATGTGAATGTTGTGGAATGAGTGTGCTTAGAAATGACATTTGGTTTACTTATATGACAACCCTAACACATAAAATCCTCTCCGTGTCATTAGAATTCAATAATAAGATTAGAATTAAAAAATAAGCTTAAAAGTAGAATAGAAGCATGCATAGTTTGTTTTACAAGTTTGATTCAAATGTGTGAATGTTGTGGAATGAATGTGGTTAGAAATGACATTTGGTTTACTTATATGACAACTCTAACACATATAATCGTCTCCGTGTCATTAGTATTAAAAAATAAGCTTAGAATTAAAGAATAAACTTAAAAGTAGAATTGAAGTATGCATAGTTTGTTTTACAAGTCTGATTCAAATGTGTGAATGTTGTGGAATGTGTGTGCTTAGAAATGACATTTGGTTTACTTATATGACAACCCTAACACACAAAATCCTCTCCGTGTCATTAGAGTTCAAGAATAAGATTAGAATTAAAGAATAAGCTTAAAAGTAGAATAGAAGCATGCATAGTTTGTTTTACAAGTTTGATTCAAATGTGTGAATGTTGTGGAATGAATGTGGTTAGAAATGACATTTGGTTTACTTACATGACAACCCTAACACATAAAATCCTCTCCGTGTCATTAGAATTCAATAATAAGATTAGAATTAAAAAATAAGCTTAAAAGTAGAATAGAAGCATGCATAGTTTGTTTTACAAGTTTGATTCAAATGTGTGAATGTTGTGGAATGAATGTGGTTAGAAATGACATTTGGTTTACTTATATGACAACTCTAACACATATAATCGTCTCCGTGTCATTAGAATTCAAAAATAAGCTTAGAATTAAAGAATAAGCTTAAAAGTAGAATTGAAGCATACACAATTCGTTTTACAAGTTTGATTCAAATGTGTGAATGTTGTGGAATGAGTGTGGTTAGAAATGAAATTTGGTTTACTTATATGACCACCCTAACACATATAATCGTCTCCGTGTCATTAGAATTCAAGAATAAGCTTAGAATTCAAGAATATGCTTAAAAGTAGAATAGAAGCATGCACAGTTCGTTTTACAAGTATGATTCAAATGTGTGAATGTTGTGGAATGAGTGTGGTTAGAAATGACATTTGGTTTACTTATATGACAACTGTAACACATATAATCGTCTCTGTGTCATTAGAATTCAAAAATAAGCTTAGAATTAAAGAATAAGCTTAAAAGTAGAATAGAAGCATGCACAGTTCGTTTTACAAGTTTGATTCAAATATGTGAATGTTGTGGAATGAGTGTGGTTAGAAATGACATTTGGTTTACATATATAAAAACCCTAACACATATAATCGTTTCCGTGTCATTAGAATTCAAAAATAAGCTTACAATTAAAGAAAAAGCTTAAAAGTAGAATAGAAGCATGCACAGTTCGTTTTACAAGTTTGATTCAAATGTGGGAATGTTGTGGAATGAGTGTGGTTAGAAATGACATTTGGTTTACTTATATGACCACCCTAACACATATAATCCTCTCCGTGTCATTAGAATTCAAGAATAAGATTAGAATTAAAGAATAAGCTTAAAAGTAGAATAGAAGCATGCATAGTTTGTTTTACAAGTTTGATTCAAATGTGTGAATGTTGTGGAATGAATGTGTGGTTAGAAATGACATTTGGTTTACTTATATGAAAACCCTAACACATATAATCGCCTCCGTGTCATTAGAATTCAAAAATAAGCTTACAATTAAAGAAAAAGCTTAAAAGTAGAATAGAAGCATGCACAGTTCGTTTTACAAGTTTGATTCAAATGTGGGAATGTCGTGGAATGAGTGTGGTTAGAAATGACATTTGCTTTACTTATTTGACCACCCTAACACCTATAATCTTCCCCGTGTCATTAGAATTCAAGAATAAGATTAGAATTAAAGAATAAGCTTAAAAGTAGAATAGAAGCATGCATAGTTTGTTTTACAAGTTTGATTCAAATGTGTGAATGGTTTGGAATGAATGTGTGGTTAGAAATGACATTTGGTTCACTTATACGAAAACCCTAACACATATAATCGTCTCCGTGTCATTAGAGTTAAAAAATAAGCTTAGAATAAAAAAATAAACTTAAAAGTAGAATAGAAGCATGCACAGTTCGTTTTACACGTTTGATTCAAATGTGTGAATGTTGTGGAATGAGTGTGGTTAGAAATGACATTTGGTTTACTTATACGACTACCCTAACACATATAATCATCTCCGTGTCATTAGAGTTCAAAAATAAGCTTAGAATCGAAGAATAAGCTCAAAAGTAGAATAGAAGCATGCATAGTTCGTTTTACAAGTTTGATTCAAATGTGTGAGTGTTGTGGAATGAGTGTGGTTAGAAATGACATTTGGTTTACTTATATGACAACCCTAACACATATAATCGTTTCCGTGTCATTAGAATTCAAGAATAAGCTTTGAGTTAAAGAATATGCTTAAAAGTAGAATAGAAGCATGCATAGTTCGTTTTACAAGTTTGATACAAATGTGTGAATGTTGTGGAATGAGTGTGGTTAGAAATGACATTTGGTTTTCTTATATGACAACCCTAACACATATAATCATCTCCATGTCATTAGAATTCAAGAATAAGCTTAGAATTAAAGAATAAGCTTAAAAGTAGAATAGAAGTATGCATAGTTTGTTTTACAAGTTTGATTCAAATGTGTGAATGTTGTGGAATGAGTGTGCTTAGAAATGACATTTGGTTTACTTATATGACAACCCTAACACATAAAATCCTCTCCGTGTCATTAGAATTCAATAATAAGATTAGAATTAAAGAATAAGCTTAAAAGTAGAATAGAAGCATGCATAGTTTGTTTTACAAGTTTGATTCAAATGTGTGAATGTTGTGGAATGAATGTGGTTAGAAATGACATTTGGTTTACTTATATGACAACTCTAACACATATAATCGTCTCCGTGTCATTAGAATTCAAGAATAAGATTAGAATTAAAGAATAAGCTTAAAAGTAGAATAGAAGCATGCATAGTTTGTTTTACAAGTTTGATTCAAATGTGTGAATGTTTTGGAATGAATGTGTGGTTAGAAATGACATTTGGTTCACTTATACAAAAACCCTAACACATATAATCGTCTCCGTGTCATTAGAGTTAAAAAATAAGCTTAGAATAAAAAAATAAACTTAAAAGTAGAATAGAAGCATGCACAGTTTGTTTTACACGTTTGATTCAAATGTGTGAATGTTGTGGAATGAGTGTGGTTAGAAATGACATTTGGTTTACTTATACGACAACCCTAACACATATAATCATCTCCGTGTCATTAGAGTTCAAAAATAAGCTTAGAATCGAAGAATAAGCTTAAAAGTAGAATAGAAGCATGCATAGTTCGTTTTACAAGTTTGATTCAAATGTGTGAATGTTGTGGAATGAGTGTGGTTAGAAATGACATTTGGTTTACTTATATGACAACCCTAACACATATAATCGTTTCCGTGTCATTAGAATTCAAGAATAAGCTTTGAGTTAAAGAATATGCTTAAAAGTAGAATAGAAGCATGCATAGTTCGTTTTACAAGTTTGATTCAAATGTGTGAATGTTGTGGAATGAGTGTGGTTAGAAATGACATTTGGTTTACTTATATGACAACCCTAACACATATAATCATCTCCATGTCATTAGAATTCAAGAATAAGCTTAGAATTAAAGAATAAGCTTAAAAGTAGAATAGAAGTATGCATAGTTTGTTTTACAAGTTTGATTCAAATGTGTGAATGTTGTGGAATGAGTGTGCTTAGAAATGACATTTGGTTTACTTATATGACAACCCTAACACATAAAATCCTCTCCGTGTCATTAGAATTCAAAAATAAGATTAGAATTAAAAAATAAGCTTAAAAGTAGAATAGAAGCATGCATAGTTTGTTTTACAAGTTTGATTCAAATGTGTGAATGTTGTGGAATGAATGTGGTTAGAAATGACATTTGGTTTACTTATATGACAACTCTAACACATATAATCGTCTCCGTGTCATTAGTATTCAAAAATAAGCTTAGAATTAAAGAATAAGCTTAAAAGTAGAATTGAAGTATGCATAGTTTGTTTTACAAGTCTGATTCAAATGTGTGAATGTTGTGGAATGTGTGTGCTTAGAAATGACATTTGGTTTACTTATATGACAACCCTAACACATAAAATCCTCTCCGTGTCATTAGAGTTCAAGAATAAGATTAGAATTAAAGAATAAGCTTAAAAGTAGAATAGAAGCATGCATAGTTTGTTTTACAAGTTTGATTCAAATGTGTGAATGTTGTGGAATGAATGTGGTTAGAAATGACATTTGGTTTACTTATATGACAACCCTAACACATAAAATCCTCTCCGTGTCATTAGAATTCAATAATAAGATTAGAATTAAAAAATAAGCTTAAAAGTAGAATAGAAGCATGCATAGTTTGTTTTACAAGTTTGATTCAAATGTGTGAATGTTGTGGAATGAATGTGGTTAGAAATGACATTTGGTTTACTTATATGACAACCCTAACACATATAATCGTCTCCGTGTCATTAGAATTCAAAAATAAGCTTAGAATTAAAGAATAAGCTTAAAAGTAGAATTGAAGCATGCACAATTCGTTTTACAAGTTTGATTCAAATGTGTGAATGTTGTGGAATGAGTGTGGTTAGAAATGACATTTGGTTTACTTATATGACAACCCTAACACATATAATCGTCTCCGTGTCATTAGAATTCAAGAATAAGCTTAGAATTCAAGAATATGCTTAAAAGTAGAATAGAAGCATGCACAGTTCGTTTTACAAGTATGATTCAAATGTGCGAATGTTGTGGAATGAGTGTGGTTAGAAATGACATTTGGTTTACTTATATGACAACTGTAACACATATAATCGTCTCTGTGTCATTAGAATTCAAAAATAAGCTTAGAATTAAAGAATAAGCTTAAAAGTAGAATAGAAGCATGCACAGTTCGTTTTACAAGTTTGATTCAAATATGTGAATGTTGTGGAATGAGTGTGGTTAGAAATGACATTTGGTTTACATATATAAAAACCCTAACACATATAATCGTTTCCGTGTCATTAGAATTCAAAAATAAGCTTACAATTAAAGAAAAAGCTTAAAAGTAGAATAGAAGCATGCACAGTTCGTTTTACAAGTTTGATTCAAATGTGGGAATGTTGTGGAATGAGTGTGGTTAGAAATGACATTTGGTTTACTTATATGACCACCCTAACACATATAATCCTCTCCGTGTCATTAGAATTCAAGAATAAGATTAGAATTAAAGAATAAGCTTAAAAGTAGAATAGAAGCATGCATAGTTTGTTTTACAAGTTTGATTCAAATGTGTGAATGTTGTGGAATGAATGTGTGGTTAGAAATGACATTTGGTTTACTTATATGAAAATCTTAACACATATAATCGCCTCCGTGTCATTAGAATTCAAAAATAAGCTTACAATTAAAGAAAAAGCTTAAAAGTAGAATAGAAGCATGCACAGTTCGTTTTACAAGTTTGATTCAAATGTGGGAATGTTGTGGAATGAGTGTGGTTAGAAATGACATTTGGTTTACTTATATGACCACCCTAACACATATAATCCTTTCCGTGTCATTAGAATTCAAGAATAAGATTAGAATTAAAGAATAAGCTTAAAAGTAGAATAGAAGCATGCATAGTTTGTTTTACAAGTTTGATTCAAATGTGTGAATGTTGTGGAATGAATGTGTGGTTAGAAATGACATTTGGTTCACTTATACGAAAACCCTAACACATATAATCGTCTCCGTGTCATTAGAGTTAAAAAATAAGCTTAGAATAAAAAAATAAACTTAAAAGTAGAATAGAAGCATGCACAGTTCGTTTTACACGTTTGATTCAAATGTGTGAATGTTGTGGAATGAGTGTGGTTAGAAATGACATTTGGTTTACTTATACGACAACCCTAACACATATAATCATCTCCGTGTCATTAGAGTTCAAAAATAAGCTTAGAATCGAAGAATAAGCTTAAAAGTAGAATAGAAGCATGCACAGTTCGTTTTACAAGTTTGATTCAAATGTGTGAATGTTGTGGAATGAGTGTGGTTAGAAATGACATTTGGTTTACTTATATGACAATCCTAACACATATAATCGTCTCCGTGTTATTAGAATTCAAGAATAAGCTTAGAATTAAAGATTAAGCTTAAAAAAACAATAGAAGCATGCACAGTTCATTTTACAAGTTTTATTCAAATGTGTGAATGTTGTGGAATAAGTGTGGTTAGAAATGACATTTGGTTTACTTACATGACAACCCTAACACATATAATCTTATCCGTGTCATTAGAATTCAAGAATAAGCTTAGAATTAAAGAATATGCTTAAAAGTAGAATAGAAGTATGCACAGTTCGTTTTACAAGTTTGATTCAAATGTGTGAATGTTGTGGAATGAGTGTGGTTAGAAATGACATTTGGTTTAGTTATATGACAACTCCAACACATATAATCGTCTCCGTGTCATTAGAATTCAAGAATAAGCTTAGAATTAAAGAATAATCTTAAAAGTAGAATAGAAGCATGCACAGTTCGTTTTACAAGTTTGATTCAAATGTGTGAATGTTGTGGAATGAGTGTGGTTAGAAATGACATTTGGTTTACTTATATGACAACCCTAACACATATAATCATCTCCATGTCATTAGAATTCAAGAATAAGCTTAGAATTAAAGAATAAGCTTAAAAGTAGAATAGAAGCATGCATAGTTTGTTTTACAAGTTTGATTCAAATGTGAGAAGGTTGTGAAATGAGTGTGCTTAGAAATAACATTTGGTTTACTTATATGACAACCCTAACACATAAAATCCTCTCCGTGTCTTTAGAATTCAAGAATAAGATTAGACTTAAAGAATAAGCTTAAAAGTAGAATAGAAGCATGCATAGTTTGTTTTGCAAGTTTGATTCAAATGTGTGAATGTTGTGGAATGAATGTGGTTAGAAATGACATTTGGTTTACTTATATGACAACTCTAACACATATAATCGTCTCCGTGTCATTAGAATTCAAAAATAATTTTAGAATTAAAGAATAAGCTTAAAAGTAGAATAGAAGCATGCACAGTTCGTTTTACAAGTTTGATTCAAATGTGTGAATGTTGTGGAATGAGTGTGGTTAGAAATGACATTTGGTTTACTTATATGACAACCCTAACACATATAATCATCTCCATGTCATTAGAATTCAAGAATAAGCTTAGAATTAAAGAATAAGCTTAAAAGTAGAATAGAAGCATGCATAGTTTGTTTTACAAGTTTGATTCAAATGTGAGAAGGTTGTGAAATGAGTGTGCTTAGAAATAACATTTGGTTTACTTATATGACAACCCTAACACATGAAATCCTCTCCGTGTCTTTAGAATTCAAGAATAAGATTAGAATTAAAGAATAAGCTTAAAAGTAGAATAGAAGCATGCATAGTTCGTTTTACAAGTTTGATTCAAATGTGGGAATGTTGTGGAATGAGTGTGGTTCGAAATGACATTTGGTTTACTTATATGACAATCCTAACACATATAATCGTCTCCGTGTTATTAGAATTCAAGAATAAGTTTAGAATTAAAGATTAAGCTTAAAAAAACAATAGAAACATGCACAGTTCATTTTACAAGTTTTATTCAAGTGTGTGAATGTTGTGGAATGAGTGTGGTTAGAAATGACATTTGGTTTACTTATATGACAACTGTAACACATATAATCGTCTCTGTGTCATTAGAATTCAAAAATAAGCTTAGAATTAAAGAATAAGCTTAAAAGTAGAATAGAAGCATGCACAGTTCGTTTTACAAGTTTGACTCAAATGTGGGAATGTTGTGGAATGAGTGTGGTTAGAAATGACATTTGGTTTACTTATATGACCACCCTAACACATATAATCCTCTCCGTGTCATTAGAATTCAAGAATAAGATTAGAATTAAAGAATAAGCTTAAAAGTAGAATAGAAGCATGCATAGTTTGTTTTACAAGTTTGATTCAAATGTGTGAATGTTGTGGAATGAATGTGTGGTTAGAAATGACATTTGATTCACTTATACGAAAACCCTAACACATATAATCGTCTCCGTGTCATTAGAGTTAAAAAATAAGCTTAGAATAAAAAAATAAACTTAAAAGTAGAATAGAAGCATGCACAGTTCGTTTTACACGTTTGATTCAAATGTGTGAATGTTGTGGAATGAGTGTGGTTAGAAATGACATTTGGTTTACTTATACGACAACCCTAACACATATAATCATCTCCGTGTCATTAGAGTTCAAAAATAAGCTTAGAATCGAAGAATAAGCTTAAAAGTAGAATAGAAGCATGCACAGTTCGTTTTACAAGTTTGATTCAAATGTGTGAATGTTGTGGAATGAGTGTGGTTAGAAATGACATTTGGTTTACTTATATGACAATCCTAACACATATAATCGTCTCCGTGTTATTAGAATTCAAGAATAAGCTTAGAATTAAAGATTAAGCTTAAAAAAACAATAGAAGCATGCACAGTTCATTTTACAAGTTTTATTCAAATGTGTGAATGTTGTGGAATAAGTGTGGTTAGAAATGACATTTGGTTTACTTACATGACAACCCTAACACATATAATCTTATCCGTGTCATTAGAATTCAAGAATAAGCTTAGAATTAAAGAATAAGCTTAAAAGTAGAATAGAAGCATGCATAGTTTGTTTTACAAGTTTGATTCAAATGTGTGAATGTTGTGGAATGAATGTGTGGTTAGAAATGACATTTGGTTCACTTATACGAAAACCCTAACACATATAATCGTCTCCGTGTCATTAGAGTTAAAAAATAAGCTTAGAATAAAAAAATAAACTTAAAAGTAGAATAGAAGCATGCACAGTTCGTTTTACACGTTTGATTCAAATGTGTGAATGTTGTGGAATGAGTGTGGTTAGAAATGACATTTGGTTTACTTATACGACAACCCTAACACATATAATCATCTCCGTGTCATTAGAGTTCAAAAATAAGCTTAGAATCGAAGAATAAGCTTAAAAGTAGAATAGAAGCATGCATAGTTCGTTTTACAAGTTTGATTCAAATGTGTGAATGTTGTGGAATGAGTGTGGTTAGAAATGACATTTGGTTTACTTATATGACAACCCTAACACATATAATCGTTTCCGTGTCATTAGAATTCAAGAATAAGCTTTGAGTTAAAGAATATGCTTAAAAGTAGAATAGAAGCATGCATAGTTCGTTTTACAAGTTTGATTCAAATGTGTGAATGTTGTGGAATGAGTGTGGTTAGAAATGACATTTGGTTTACTTATATGACAACCCTAACACATATAATCATCTCCATGTCATTAGAATTCAAGAATAAGCTTAGAATTAAAGAATAAGCTTAAAAGTAGAATAGAAGTATGCATAGTTTGTTTTACAAGTTTGATTCAAATGTGTGAATGTTGTGGAATGAGTGTGCTTAGAAATGACATTTGGTTTACTTATATGACAACCCTAACACATAAAATCCTCTCCGTGTCATTAGAATTCAAAAATAAGATTAGAATTAAAAAATAAGCTTAAAAGTAGAATAGAAGCATGCATAGTTTGTTTTACAAGTTTGATTCAAATGTGTGAATGTTGTGGAATGAATGTGGTTAGAAATGACATTTGGTTTACTTATATGACAACTCTAACACATATAATCGTCTCCGTGTCATTAGTATTCAAAAATAAGCTTAGAATTAAAGAATAAGCTTAAAAGTAGAATTGAAGTATGCATAGTTTGTTTTACAAGTCTGATTCAAATGTGTGAATGTTGTGGAATGTGTGTGCTTAGAAATGACATTTGGTTTACTTATATGACAACCCTAACACATAAAATCCTCTCCGTGTCATTAGAGTTCAAGAATAAGATTAGAATTAAAGAATAAGCTTAAAAGTAGAATAGAAGCATGCATAGTTTGTTTTACAAGTTTGATTCAAATGTGTGAATGTTGTGGAATGAATGTGGTTAGAAATGACATTTGGTTTACTTATATGACAACCCTAACACATAAAATCCTCTCCGTGTCATTAGAATTCAATAATAAGATTAGAATTAAAAAATAAGCTTAAAAGTAGAATAGAAGCATGCATAGTTTGTTTTACAAGTTTGATTCAAATGTGTGAATGTTGTGGAATGAATGTGGTTAGAAATGACATTTGGTTTACTTATATGACAACCCTAACACATATAATCGTCTCCGTGTCATTAGAATTCAAAAATAAGCTTAGAATTAAAGAATAAGCTTAAAAGTAGAATTGAAGCATGCACAATTCGTTTTACAAGTTTGATTCAAATGTGTGAATGTTGTGGAATGAGTGTGGTTAGAAATGACATTTGGTTTACTTATATGACAACCCTAACACATATAATCGTCTCCGTGTCATTAGAATTCAAGAATAAGCTTAGAATTCAAGAATATGCTTAAAAGTAGAATAGAAGCATGCACAGTTCGTTTTACAAGTATGATTCAAATGTGCGAATGTTGTGGAATGAGTGTGGTTAGAAATGACATTTGGTTTACTTATATGACAACTGTAACACATATAATCGTCTCTGTGTCATTAGAATTCAAAAATAAGCTTAGAATTAAAGAATAAGCTTAAAAGTAGAATAGAAGCATGCACAGTTCGTTTTACAAGTTTGATTCAAATATGTGAATGTTGTGGAATGAGTGTGGTTAGAAATGACATTTGGTTTACATATATAAAAACCCTAACACATATAATCGTTTCCGTGTCATTAGAATTCAAAAATAAGCTTACAATTAAAGAAAAAGCTTAAAAGTAGAATAGAAGCATGCACAGTTCGTTTTACAAGTTTGATTCAAATGTGGGAATGTTGTGGAATGAGTGTGGTTAGAAATGACATTTGGTTTACTTATATGACCACCCTAACACATATAATCCTCTCCGTGTCATTAGAATTCAAGAATAAGATTAGAATTAAAGAATAAGCTTAAAAGTAGAATAGAAGCATGCATAGTTTGTTTTACAAGTTTGATTCAAATGTGTGAATGTTGTGGAATGAATGTGTGGTTAGAAATGACATTTGGTTTACTTATATGAAAATCTTAACACATATAATCGCCTCCGTGTCATTAGAATTCAAAAATAAGCTTACAATTAAAGAAAAAGCTTAAAAGTAGAATAGAAGCATGCACAGTTCGTTTTACAAGTTTGATTCAAATGTGGGAATGTTGTGGAATGAGTGTGGTTAGAAATGACATTTGGTTTACTTATATGACCACCCTAAGACATATAATCCTCTCCGTGTCATTAGAATTCAAGAATAAGATTAGAATTAAAGAATAAGCTTAAAAGTAGAATAGAAGCATGCATAGTTTGTTTTACAAATTTGATTCAAATGTGTGAATGTTGTGGAATGAGTGTGGTTAGAAATGACATTTGGTTTAATTATATGACAATCCTAACACATATAATCGTCTCCGTGTTATTAGAATTCAAGAATAAGCTTAGAATTAAAGATTAAGCTTAAAAAAACAATAGAAGCATGCACAGTTCATTTTACAAGTTTTATTCAAATGTGTGAATGTTGTGGAATAAGTGTGGTTAGAAATGACATTTGGTTTACTTACATGACAACCCTAACACATATAATCTTATCCGTGTCATTAGAATTCAAGAATAAGCTTAGAATTAAAGAATATGCTTAAAAGTAGAATAGAAGTATGCACAGTTCGTTTTACAAGTTTGATTCAAATGTGTGAATGTTGTGGAATGAGTGTGGTTAGAAATGACATTTGGTTTAGTTATATGACAACTCCAACACATATAATCGTCTCCGTGTCATTAGAATTCAAGAATAAGCTTAGAATTAAAGAATAATCTTAAAAGTAGAATAGAAGCATGCACAGTTCGTTTTACAAGTTTGATTCAAATGTGTGAATGTTGTGGAATGAGTGTGGTTAGAAATGACATTTGGTTTACTTATATGACAACCCTAACACATATAATCATCTCCATGTCATTAGAATTCAAGAATAAGCTTAGAATTAAAGAATAAGCTTAAAAGTAGAATAGAAGCATGCATAGTTTGTTTTACAAGTTTGATTCAAATGTGAGAAGGTTGTGAAATGAGTGTGCTTAGAAATAACATTTGGTTTACTTATATGACAACCCTAACACATAAAATCCTCTCCGTGTCTTTAGAATTCAAGAATAAGATTAGACTTAAAGAATAAGCTTAAAAGTAGAATAGAAGCATGCATAGTTTGTTTTGCAAGTTTGATTCAAATGTGTGAATGTTGTGGAATGAATGTGGTTAGAAATGACATTTGGTTTACTTATATGACAACTCTAACACATATAATCGTCTCCGTGTCATTAGAATTCAAAAATAATTTTAGAATTAAAGAATAAGCTTAAAAGTAGAATAGAAGCATGCACAGTTCGTTTTACAAGTTTGATTCAAATGTGTGAATGTTGTGGAATGAGTGTGGTTAGAAATGACATTTGGTTTACTTATATGACAACCCTAACACATATAATCATCTCCATGTCATTAGAATTCAAGAATAAGCTTAGAATTAAAGAATAAGCTTAAAAGTAGAATAGAAGCATGCATAGTTTGTTTTACAAGTTTGATTCAAATGTGAGAAGGTTGTGAAATGAGTGTGCTTAGAAATAACATTTGGTTTACTTATATGACAACCCTAACACATAAAATCCTCTCCGTGTCTTTAGAATTCAAGAATAAGATTAGAATTAAAGAATAAGCTTAAAAGTAGAATAGAAGCATGCATAGTTCGTTTTACAAGTTTGATTCAAATGTGGGAATGTTGTGGAATGAGTGTGGTTCGAAATGACAGTTGGTTTACTTATATGACAATCTTAACACATATAATCGTCTCCGTGTTATTAGAATTCAAGAATAAGTTTAGAATTAAAGATTAAGCTTAAAAAAACAATAGAAACATGCACAGTTCATTTTACAAGTTTTATTCAAGTGTGTGAATGTTGTGGAATGAGTGTGGTTAGAAATGACATTTGGTTTACTTATATGACAACTGTAACACATATAATCGTCTCTGTGTCATTAGAATTCAAAAATAAGCTTAGGATTAAAGAATAAGCTTAAAAGTAGAATAGAAGCATGCACAGTTCGTTTTACAAGTTTGATTCAAATGTGGGAATGTTGTGGAATGAGTGTGGTTAGAAATGACATTTGGTTTACTTATATGACCACCCTAACACATATAATCCTCTCCGTGTCATTAGAATTCAAGAATAAGATTAGAATTAAAGAATAAGCTTAAAAGTAGAATAGAAGCATGCATAGTTTGTTTTACAAGTTTGATTCAAATGTGTGAATGTTGTGGAATGAATGTGTGGTTAGAAATGACATTTGATTCACTTATACGAAAACCCTAACACATATAATCGTCTCCGTGTCATTAGAGTTAAAAAATAAGCTTAGAATAAAAAAATAAACTTAAAAGTAGAATAGAAGCATGCACAGTTCGTTTTACACGTTTGATTCAAATGTGTGAATGTTGTGGAATGAGTGTGGTTAGAAATGACATTTGGTTTACTTATACGACAACCCTAACACATATAATCATCTCCGTGTCATTAGAGTTCAAAAATAAGCTTAGAATCGAAGAATAAGCTTAAAAGTAGAATAGAAGCATGCACAGTTCGTTTTACAAGTTTGATTCAAATGTGTGAATGTTGTGGAATGAGTGTGGTTAGAAATGACATTTGGTTTACTTATATGACAATCCTAACACATATAATCGTCTCCGTGTTATTAGAATTCAAGAATAAGCTTAGAATTAAAGATTAAGCTTAAAAAAACAATAGAAGCATGCACAGTTCATTTTACAAGTTTTATTCAAATGTGTGAATGTTGTGGAATAAGTGTGGTTAGAAATGACATTTGGTTTACTTACATGACAACCCTAACACATATAATCTTATCCGTGTCATTAGAATTCAAGAATAAGCTTAGAATTAAAGAATAAGCTTAAAAGTAGAATAGAAGCATGCATAGTTTGTTTTACAAGTTTGATTCAAATGTGTGAATGTTGTGGAATGAATGTGTGGTTAGAAATGACATTTGGTTCACTTATACGAAAACCCTAACAAATATAATCGTCTCCGTGTCATTAGAGTTAAAAAATAAGCTTAGAATAAAAAAATAAACTTAAAAGTAGAATAGAAGCATGCAGAGTTCGTTTTACACGTTTGATTCAAATGTGTGAATGTTGTGGAATGAGTGTGGTTAGAAATGACATTTGGTTTACTTATACGACAACCCTAACACATATAATCATCTCCGTGTCATTAGAGTTCAAAAATAAGCTTAGAATCGAAGAATAAGCTTAAAAGTAGAATAGAAGCATGCATAGTTCGTTTTACAAGTTTGATTCAAATGTGTGAATGTTGTGGAATGAGTGTGGTTAGAAATGACATTTGGTTTACTTATATGACAACCCTAACACATATAATCGTTTCCGTGTCATTAGAATTCAAGAATAAGATTTGAGTTAAAGAATATGCTTAAAAGTAGAATAGAAGCATGCATAGTTCGTTTTACAAGTTTGATTCAAATGTGTGAATGTTGTGGAATGAGTGTGGTTAGAAATGACATTTGGTTTACTTATATGACAACCCTAACACATATAATCATCTCCATGTCATTAGAATTCAAGAATAAGCTTAGAATTAAAGAATAAGCTTAAAAGTAGAATAGAAGTATGCATAGTTTGTTTTACAAGTTTGATTCAAATGTGTGAATGTTGTGGAATGAGTGTGCTTAGAAATGACATTTGGTTTACTTATATGACAACCCTAACACATAAAATCCTCTCCGTGTCATTAGAATTCAAAAATAAGATTAGAATTAAAAAATAAGCTTAAAAGTAGAATAGAAGCATGCATAGTTTGTTTTACAAGTTTGATTCAAATGTGTGAATGTTGTGGAATGAATGTGGTTAGAAATGACATTTGGTTTACTTATATGACAACTCTAACACATATAATCGTCTCCGTGTCATTAGTATTCAAAAATAAGCTTAGAATTAAAGAATAAGCTTAAAAGTAGAATTGAAGTATGCATAGTTTGTTTTACAAGTCTGATTCAAATGTGTGAATGTTGTGGAATGTGTGTGCTTAGAAATGACATTTGGTTTACTTATATGACAACCCTAACACATAAAATCCTCTCCGTGTCATTAGAGTTCAAGAATAAGATTAGAATTAAAGAATAAGCTTAAAAGTAGAATAGAAGCATGCATAGTTTGTTTTACAAGTTTGATTCAAATGTGTGAATGTTGTGGAATGAATGTGGTTAGAAATGACATTTGGTTTACTTATATGACAACCCTAACACATAAAATCCTCTCCGTGTCATTAGAATTCAATAATAAGATTAGAATTAAAAAATAAGCTTAAAAGTAGAATAGAAGCATGCATAGTTTGTTTTACAAGTTTGATTCAAATGTGTGAATGTTGTGGAATGAATGTGGTTAGAAATGACATTTGGTTTACTTATATGACAACCCTAACACATATAATCGTCTCCGTGTCATTAGAATTCAAAAATAAGCTTAGAATTAAAGAATAAGCTTAAAAGTAGAATTGAAGCATGCACAATTCGTTTTACAAGTTTGATTCAAATGTGTGAATGTTGTGGAATGAGTGTGGTTAGAAATGACATTTGGTTTACTTATATGACAACCCTAACACATATAATCGTCTCCGTGTCATTAGAATTCAAGAATAAGCTTAGAATTCAAGAATATGCTTAAAAGTAGAATAGAAGCATGCACAGTTCGTTTTACAAGTATGATTCAAATGTGCGAATGTTGTGGAATGAGTGTGGTTAGAAATGACATTTGGTTTACTTATATGACAACTGTAACACATATAATCGTCTCTGTGTCATTAGAATTCAAAAATAAGCTTAGAATTAAAGAATAAGCTTAAAAGTAGAATAGAAGCATGCACAGTTCGTTTTACAAGTTTGATTCAAATATGTGAATGTTGTGGAATGAGTGTGGTTAGAAATGACATTTGGTTTACATATATAAAAACCCTAACACATATAATCGTTTCCGTGTCATTAGAATTCAAAAATAAGCTTACAATTAAAGAAAAAGCTTAAAAGTAGAATAGAAGCATGCACAGTTCGTTTTACAAGTTTGATTCAAATGTGGGAATGTTGTGGAATGAGTGTGGTTAGAAATGACATTTGGTTTACTTATATGACCACCCTAACACATATAATCCTCTCCGTGTCATTAGAATTCAAGAATAAGATTAGAATTAAAGAATAAGCTTAAAAGTAGAATAGAAGCATGCATAGTTTGTTTTACAAGTTTGATTCAAATGTGTGAATGTTGTGGAATGAATGTGTGGTTAGAAATGACATTTGGTTTACTTATATGAAAATCTTAACACATATAATCGCCTCCGTGTCATTAGAATTCAAAAATAAGCTTACAATTAATGAAAAAGCTTAAAAGTAGAATAGAAGCATGCACAGTTCGTTTTACAAGTTTGATTCAAATGTGGGAATGTTGTGGAATGAGTGTGGTTAGAAATGACATTTGGTTTACTTATATGACAATCCTAACACATATAATCGTCTCCGTGTTATTAGAATTCAAGAATAAGCTAAGAATTAAAGATTAAGCTTAAAAAAACAATAGAAGCATGCACAGTTCATTTTACAAGTTTTATTCAAATGTGTGAATGTTGTGGAATAAGTGTGGTTAGAAATGACATTTGGTTTACTTACATGACAACCCTAACACATATAATCTTATCCGTGTCATTAGAATTCAAGAATAAGCTTAGAATTAAAGAATATGCTTAAAAGTAGAATAGAAGTATGCACAGTTCGTTTTACAAGTTTGATTCAAATGTGTGAATGTTGTGGAATGAGTGTGGTTAGAAATGACATTTGGTTTAATTATATGACAACTCCAACACATATAATCGTCTCCGTGTCATTAGAATTCAAGAATAAGCTTAGAATTAAAGAATAATCTTAAAAGTAGAATAGAAGCATGCACAGTTCGTTTTACAAGTTTGATTCAAATGTGTGAATGTTGTGGAATGAGTGTGGTTAGAAATGACATTTGGTTTACTTATATGACAACCCTAACACATATAATCATCTCCATGTCATTAGAATTCAAGAATAAGCTTAGAATTAAAGAATAAGCTTAAAAGTAGAATAGAAGCATGCATAGTTTGTTTTACAAGTTTGATTCAAATGTGAGAAGGTTGTGAAATGAGTGTGCTTAGAAATAACATTTGGTTTACTTATATGACAACCCTAACACATAAAATCCTCTCCGTGTCTTTAGAATTCAAGAATAAGATTAGACTTAAAGAATAAGCTTAAAAGTAGAATAGAAGCATGCATAGTTTGTTTTGCAAGTTTGATTCAAATGTGTGAATGTTGTGGAATGAATGTGGTTAGAAATGACATTTGGTTTACTTATATGACAACTCTAACACATATAATCGTCTCCGTGTCATTAGAATTCAAAAATAATTTTAGAATTAAAGAATAAGCTTAAAAGTAGAATAGAAGCATGCACAGTTCGTTTTACAAGTTTGATTCAAATGTGTGAATGTTGTGGAATGAGTGTGGTTAGAAATGACATTTGGTTTACTTATATGACAACCCTAACACATATAATCATCTCCATGTCATTAGAATTCAAGAATAAGCTTAGAATTAAAGAATAAGCTTAAAAGTAGAATAGAAGCATGCATAGTTTGTTTTACAAGTTTGATTCAAATGTGAGAAGGTTGTGAAATGAGTGTGCTTAGAAATAACATTTGGTTTACTTATATGACAACCCTAACACATAAAATCCTCTCCGTGTCTTTAGAATTCAAGAATAAGATTAGAATTAAAGAATAAGCTTAAAAGTAGAATAGAAGCATGCATAGTTCGTTTTACAAGTTTGATTCAAATGTGGGAATGTTGTGGAATGAGTGTGGTTCGAAATGACATTTGGTTTACTTATATGACAATCCTAACACATATAATCGTCTCCGTGTTATTAGAATTCAAGAATAAGTTTAGAATTAAAGATTAAGCTTAAAAAAACAATAGAAGCATGCACAGTTCATTTTACAAGTTTTATTCAAATGTGTTAATGTTGTGGAATGAGTGTGGTTAGAAATGACATTTGGTTTACTTATATGACAACTGTAACACATATAATCGTCTCTGTGTCATTAGAATTCAAAAATAAGCTTAGAATTAAAGAATAAGCTTAAAAGTAGAATAGAAGCATGCACAGTTCGTTTTACAAGTTTGATTCAAATGTGGGAATGTTGTGGAATGAGTGTGGTTAGAAATGACATTTGGTTTACTTATATGACCACCCTAACACATATAATCCTCTCCGTGTCATTAGAATTCAAGAATAAGATTAGAATTAAAGAATAAGCTTAAAAGTAGAATAGAAGCATGCATAGTTTGTTTTACAAGTTTGATTCAAATGTGTGAATGTTGTGGAATGAATGTGTGGTTAGAAATGACATTTGATTCACTTATACGAAAACCCTAACACATATAATCGTCTCCGTGTCATTAGAGTTAAAAAATAAGCTTAGAATAAAAAAATAAACTTAAAAGTAGAATAGAAGCATGCACAGTTCGTTTTACACGTTTGATTCAAATGTGTGAATGTTGTGGAATGAGTGTGGTTAGAAATGACATTTGGTTTACTTATACGACAACCCTAACACATATAATCATCTCCGTGTCATTAGAGTTCAAAAATAAGCTTAGAATCGAAGAATAAGCTTAAAAGTAGAATAGAAGCATGCACAGTTCGTTTTACAAGTTTGATTCAAATGTGTGAATGTTGTGGAATGAGTGTGGTTAGAAATGACATTTGGTTTACTTATATGACAATCCTAACACATATAATCGTCTCCGTGTTATTAGAATTCAAGAATAAGCTTAGAATTAAAGATTAAGCTTAAAAAAACAATAGAAGCATGCACAGTTCATTTTACAAGTTTTATTCAAATGTGTGAATGTTGTGGAATAAGTGTGGTTAGAAATGACATTTGGTTTACTTACATGACAACCCTAACACATATAATCTTATCCGTGTCATTAGAATTCAAGAATAAGCTTAGAATTAAAGAATAAGCTTAAAAGTAGAATAGAAGCATGCATAGTTTGTTTTACAAGTTTGATTCAAATGTGTGAATGTTGTGGAATGAATGTGTGGTTAGAAATGACATTTGGTTCACTTATACGAAAACCCTAACACATATAATCGTCTCCGTGTCATTAGAGTTAAAAAATAAGCTTAGAATAAAAAAATAAACTTAAAAGTAGAATAGAAGCATGCACAGTTCGTTTTACACGTTTGATTCAAATGTGTGAATGTTGTGGAATGAGTGTGGTTAGAAATGACATTTGGTTTACTTATATGACAACCCTAACACATATAATCATCTCCATGTCATTAGAATTCAAGAATAAGCTTAGAATTAAAGAATAAGCTTAAAAGTAGAATAGAAGCATGCATAGTTTGTTTTACAAGTTTGATTCAAATGTGAGAAGGTTGTGAAATGGGTGTGCTTAGAAATAACATTTGGTTTACTTATATGACAACCCTAACACATAAAATCCTCTCCGTGTCTTTAGAATTCAAGAATAAGATTAGAATTAAAGAATAAGCTTAAAAGTAGAATAGAAGCATGCATAGTTTGTTTTGCAAGTTTGATTCAAATGTGTGAATGTTGTGGAATGAATGTGGTTAGAAATGACATTTGGTTTACTTATATGACAACTCTAACACATATAATCGTCTCCGTGTCATTAGAATTCAAAAATAATTTTAGAATTAAAGAATAAGCTTAAAAGTAGAATAGAAGCATGCACAGTTCGTTTTACAAGTTTGATTCAAATGTGTGAATGTTGTGGAATGAGTGTGGT
The DNA here is from genome assembly GCA_963680865.1 of Spergularia marina. NCBI lineage: Eukaryota > Viridiplantae > Streptophyta > Magnoliopsida > Caryophyllales > Caryophyllaceae > Spergularia > Spergularia marina. The sequence continues at coordinate 14,272,073 of OY804546.1, read as the reverse complement.
TAGAAATGACATTTGGTTTACTTATATGACAACCCTAACACATATAATCATCTCCATGTCATTAGAATTCAAGAATAAGCTTAGAATTAAAGAATAAGCTTAAAAGTAGAATAGAAGCATGCATAGTTTGTTTTACAAGTTTGATTCAAATGTGAGAAGGTTGTGAAATGAGTGTGCTTAGAAATAACATTTGGTTTACTTATATGACAACCCTAACACATAAAATCCTCTCCGTGTCTTTAGAATTCAAGAATAAGATTAGAATTAAAGAATAAGCTTAAAAGTAGAATAGAAGCATGCATAGTTCGTTTTACAAGTTTGATTCAAATGTGGGAATGTTGTGGAATGAGTGTGGTTCGAAATGACATTTGGTTTACTTATATGACAATCCTAACACATATAATCGTCTCCGTGTTATTAGAATTCAAGAATAAGTTTAGAATTAAAGATTAAGCTTAAAAAAACAATAGAAGCATGCACAGTTTATTTTACAAGTTTTATTCAAATGTGTGAATGTTGTGGAATGAGTGTGGTTAGAAATGACATTTGGTTTACTTATATGACAACTGTAACACATATAATCGTCTCTGTGTCATTAGAATTCAAAAATAAGCTTAGAATTAAAGAATAAGCTTAAAAGTAGAATAGAAGCATGCACAGTTCGTTTTACAAGTTTGATTCAAATGTGTGAATGTTGTGGAATGAGTGTGGTTAGAAATGACATTTGGTTTACTTATATGAAAACCCTAACACATATAATCGTCTCCGTGTCATTAGAATTCAAAAATAAGCTTACAATTAAAGAAAAAGCTTAAAAGTAGAATAAAAGCATGCACAGTTCGTTTTACAAGTTTGATTCAAATGTGGGAATGTTGTGGAATGAGTGTGGTTAGAAATGACATTTGGTTTACTTATATGACCACCCTAACACATATAATCCTCTCCGTGTCATTAGAATTCAAGAATAAGATTAGAATTAAAGAATAAGCTTAAAAGTAGAATAGAAGCATGCATAGTTTGTTTTACAAGTTTGATTCAAATGTGTGAATGTTGTGGAATGAATGTGTGGTTAGAAATGACATTTGGTTTACTTATATGACAACTCTAACACATATAATCGTCTCCGTGTCATTAGAATTCAAAAATAATCTTAGAATTAAAGAATAAGCTTAAAAGTAGAATAGAAGCATGCACAGTTCGTTTTACAAGTTTGATTCAAATGTGTGAATGTTGTTTAATGAGTGTGATTAGAAATGACATTTGGTTTACTTATACGACAAGCCTAACACATATAATCCTCCCCGTGTCATTAGAATTCAAAAATAAGCTTAGAATCGAAGAATAACTTAAAAGTAGAATAGAAGCATGCACAGTTCGTTTTACAAGTTTGATTCAAATGTGTGAGTGTGGTTAGAAATGACATTTGGTTTACTTATATGACAATCCTAACAAATATAATCGTCTCCGTGTTATTAGAATTCAAGAATAAGTTTAGAATTAAAGATTAAGCTTAAAAAAACAATAGAAGCATGCACAGTTTATTTTACAAGTTTTATTCAAATGTGTGAATGTTGTGGAATGAGTGTGGTTAGAAATGACATTTGGTTTACTTATATGACAACTGTAACACATATAATCGTCTCTGTGTCATTAGAATTCAAAAATAAGCTTAGAATTAAAGAATAAGCTTAAAAGTAGAATAGAAGCATGCACAGTTCGTTTTACAAGTTTGATTCAAATGTGTGAATGTTGTGGAATGAGTGTGGTTAGAAATGACATTTGGTTTACTTATATGAAAACCCTAACACATATAATCGTCTCCGTGTCATTAGAATTCAAAAATAAGCTTACAATTAAAGAAAAAGCTTAAAAGTAGAATAAAAGCATGCACAGTTCGTTTTACAAGTTTGATTCAAATGTGGGAATGTTGTGGAATGAGTGTGGTTAGAAATGACATTTGGTTTACTTATATGACCACCCTAACACATATAATCCTCTCCGTGTCATTAGAATTCAAGAATAAGATTAGAATTAAAGAATAAGCTTAAAAGTAGAATAGAAGCATGCATAGTTTGTTTTACAAGTTTGATTCAAATGTGTGAATGTTGTGGAATGAATGTGTGGTTAGAAATGACATTTGGTTTACTTATATGAAAATCCTAACACATATAATCGCCTCCGTGTCATTAGAATTCAAAAATAAGCTTACAATTAAAGAAAAAGCTTAAAAGTAGAATAGAAGCATGCACAGTTCGTTTTACAAGTTTGATTCAAATGTGGAAATGTTGTGGAATGAGTGTGGTTAGAAATGACATTTGGTTTACTTATATGACCACCCTAACACATATAATCCTCTCCGTGTCATTAGAATTCAAGAATAAGATTAGAATTAAAGAATAAGCTTAAAAGTAGAATAGAAGCATGCATAGTTTGTTTTACAAGTTTGATTCAAATGTGTGAATGTTGTGGAATGAATGTGTGGTTAGAAATGACATTTGGTTCACTTATACGAAAACCCTAACACATATAATCGTCTCCGTGTCATTAGAGTTAAAAAATAAGCTTAGAATAAAAAAATAAACTTAAAAGTAGAATAGAAGCATGCACAGTTCGTTTTACACGTTTGATTCAAATGTGTGAATGTTGTGGAATGAGTGTGGTTAGAAATGACATTTGGTTTACTTATATGACAACCCTAACACATATAATCATCTCCATGTCATTAGAATTCAAGAATAAGCTTAGAATTAAAGAATAAGCTTAAAAGTAGAATAGAAGCATGCATAGTTTGTTTTACAAGTTTGATTCAAATGTGAGAAGGTTGTGAAATGAGTGTGCTTAGAAATAACATTTGGTTTACTTATATGACAACCCTAACACATAAAATCCTCTCCGTGTCATTAGAATTCAAGAATAAGATTAGAATTAAAGAATAAGCTTAAAAGTAGAATAGAAGCATGCATAGTTTGTTTTACAAGTTTGATTCAAATGTGTGAATGTTGTGGAATGAGTGTGGTTAGAAATGACATTTGGTTTACTTATATGACAACCCTAACACATATAATCATCTCCATGTCATTAGAATTCAAGAATAAGCTTAGAATTAAAGAATAAGCTTAAAAGTAGAATAGAAGCATGCATAGTTTGTTTTACAAGTGTGATTCAAATGTGAGAAGGTTGTGAAATGAGTGTGCTTAGAAATAACATTTGGTTTACTTATATGACAACCCTAACACATAAAATCCTCTCCGTGTCTTTAGAATTCAAGAATAAGATTAGAATTAAAGAATAAGCTTAAAAGTAGAATAGAAGCATGCATAGTTCGTTTTACAAGTTTGATTCAAATGTGTGAATGTTGTGGAATGAGTGTGGTTAGAAATGACATTTGGTTTACTTATATGACAACCCTAACACATATAATCATCTCCATGTCATTAGAATTCAAGAATAAGCTTAGAATTAAAGAATAAGCTTAAAAGTAGAATAGAAGCATGCATAGTTTGTTTTACAAGTTTGATTCAAATGTGAGAAGGTTGTGAAATGAGTGTGCTTAGAAATGACATTTGGTTTACTTATATGACAACTCTAACACATATAATCGTCTCCGTGTCATTAGAATTCAAAAATAATTTTAGAATTAAAGAATAAGCTTAAAAGTAGAATAGAAGCATGCACAGTTCGTTTTACAAGTTTGATTCAAATGTGTGAATGTTGTGGAATGAGTGTGGTTAGAAATGACATTTGGTTTACTTATATGACAACCCTAACACATATAATCATCTCCATGTCATTAGAATTCAAGAATAAGCTTAGAATTAAAGAATAAGCTTAAAAGTAGAATAGAAGCATGCATAGTTTGTTTTACAAGTTTGATTCAAATGTGAGAAGGTTGTGAAATGAGTGTGCTTAGAAATAACATTTGGTTTACTTATATGACAACCCTAACACATAAAATCCTCTCCGTGTCTTTAGAATTCAAGAATAAGATTAGAATTAAAGAATAAGCTTAAAAGTAGAATAGAAGCATGCATAGTTCGTTTTACAAGTTTGATTCAAATGTGGGAATGTTGTGGAATGAGTGTGGTTCGAAATGACATTTGGTTTACTTATATGACAATCCTAACACATATAATCGTCTCCGTGTTATTAGAATTCAAGAATAAGTTTAGAATTAAAGATTAAGCTTAAAAAAACAATAGAAGCATGCACAGTTCATTTTACAAGTTTTATTCAAATGTGTGAATGTTGTGGAATGAGTGTGGTTAGAAATGACATTTGGTTTACTTATATGACAACTGTAACACATATAATCGTCTCTGTGTCATTAGAATTCAAAAATAAGCTTAGAATTAAAGAATAAGCTTAAAAGTAGAATAGAAGCATGCACAGTTCGTTTTACAAGTTTGATTCAAATGTGTGAATGTTGTGGAATGAGTGTGGTTAGAAATGACATTTGGTTTACTTATATGAAAACCCTAACACATATAATCGTCTCCGTGTCATTAGAATTCAAAAATAAGCTTACAATTAAAGAAAAAGCTTAAAAGTAGAATAAAAGCATGCACAGTTCGTTTTACAAGTTTGATTCAAATGTGGGAATGTTGTGGAATGAGTGTGGTTAGAAATGACATTTGGTTTACTTATATGACCACCCTAACACATATAATCCTCTCCGTGTCATTAGAATTCAAGAATAAGATTAGAATTAAAGAATAAGCTTAAAAGTAGAATAGAAGCATGCATAGTTTGTTTTACAAGTTTGATTCAAATGTGTGAATGTTGTGGAATGAATGTGTGGTTAGAAATGACATTTGGTTTACTTATATGAAAATCCTAACACATATAATCGCCTCCGTGTCATTAGAATTCAAAAATAAGCTTACAATTAAAGAAAAAGCTTAAAAGTAGAATAGAAGCATGCACAGTTCATTTTACAAGTTTGATTCAAATGTGGAAATGTTGTGGAATGAGTGTGGTTAGAAATGACATTTGGTTTACTTATATGACCACCCTAACACATATAATCCTCTCCGTGTCATTAGAATTCAAGAATAAGATTAGAATTAAAGAATAAGCTTAAAAGTAGAATAGAAGCATGCATAGTTTGTTTTACAAGTTTGATTCAAATGTGTGAATGTTGTGGAATGAATGTGTGGTTAGAAATGACATTTGGTTCACTTATACGAAAACCCTAACACATATAATCGTCTCCGTGTCATTAGAGTTAAAAAATAAGCTTAGAATAAAAAAATAAACTTAAAAGTAGAATAGAAGCATGCACAGTTCGTTTTACACGTTTGATTCAAATGTGTGAATGTTGTGGAATGAGTGTGGTTAGAAATGACATTTGGTTTACTTATATGACAACCCTAACACATATAATCATCTCCATGTCATTAGAATTCAAGAATAAGCTTAGAATTAAAGAATAAGCTTAAAAGTAGAATAGAAGCATGCATAGTTTGTTTTACAAGTTTGATTCAAATGTGAGAAGGTTGTGAAATGAGTGTGGTTAGAAATGACATTTGGTTTACTTATATGACAATCCTAACACATATAATCGTCTCCGTGTTATTAGAATTCAAGAATAAGCTTAGAATTAAAGATTAAGCTTAAAAAAACAATAGAAGCATGCACAGTTCATTTTACAAGTTTTATTCAAATGTGTGAATGTTGTGGAATAAGTGTGGTTAGAAATGACATTTGGTTTACTTACATGACAACCCTAACACATATAATCTTATCCGTGTCATTAGAATTCTAGAATAAGCTTAGAATTAAAGAATATGCTTAAAAGTAGAATAGAAGTATGCACAGTTCGTTTTACAAGTTTGATTCAAATGTGTGAATGTTGTGGAATGAGTGTGGTTAGAAATGACATTTGGTTTAGTTATATGACAACTCCAACACATATAATCGTCTCCGTGTCATTAGAATTCAAGAATAAGCTTAGAATTAAAGAATAATCTTAAAAGTAGAATAGAAGCATGCACAGTTCGTTTTACAAGTTTGATTCAAATGTGTGAATGTTGTGGAATGAGTGTGGTTAGAAATGACATTTGGTTTACTTATATGACAACCCTAACACATATAATCATCTTCATGTCATTAGAATTCAAGAATAAGCTTAGAATTAAAGAATAAGCTTAAAAGTAGAATAGAAGCATGCATAGTTTGTTTTACAAGTTTGATTCAAATGTGAGAAGGTTGTGAAATGAGTGTGCTTAGAAATAACATTTGGTTTACTTATATGACAACCCTAACACATAAAATCCTCTCCGTGTCTTTAGAATTCAAGAATAAGATTAGAATTAAAGAATAAGCTTATAAGTAGAATAGAAGCATGCATAGTTTGTTTTGCAAGTTTGATTCAAATGTGTGAATGTTGTGGAATGAATGTGGTTAGAAATGACATTTGGTTTACTTATATGACAACTCTAACACATATAATCGTCTCCGTGTCATTAGAATTCAAAAATAATCTTAGAATTAAAGAATAAGCTTAAAAGTAGAATAGAAGCATGCATAGTTCGTTTTACAAGTTTGATTCAAATGTGTGAATGTTGTTTAATGAGTGTGATTAGAAATGACATTTGGTTTACTTATACGACAAGCCTAACACATATAATCCTCCCCGTGTCATTAGAATTCAAAAATAAGCTTAGAATCGAAGAATAACTTAAAAGTAGAATAGAAGCATGCACAGTTCGTTTTACAAGTTTGATTCAAATGTGTGAGTGTGGTTAGAAATGACATTTGGTTTACTTATATGACAATCCTAACACATATAATCGTCTCCGTGTTATTAGAATTCAAGAATAAGCTTAGAATTAAAGATTAAGCTTAAAAAAACAATAGAAGCATGCACAGTTCATTTTACAAGTTTTATTCAAATGTGTGAATGTTGTGGAATGAGTGTGGTTAGAAATGACATTTGGTTTACTTATATGACCACCCTAACACATATAATCCTCTCCGTGTCATTAGAATTTAAGAATAAGATTAGAATTAAAGAATAAGCTTAAAAGTAGAATAGAAGCATGCATAGTTTGTTTTACAAGTTTGATTCAAATGTGTGAATGTTGTGGAATGAATGTGTGGTTAGAAATGACATTTGGTTCACTTATACGAAAACCCTAACACATATAATCGTCTCCGTGTCATTAGAGTTAAAAAATAAGCTTTGAATAAAAAAATAAACTTAAAAGTAGAATAGAAGCATGCACAGTTCGTTTTACACGTTTGATTCAAATGTGTGAATGTTGTGGAATGAGTGTGGTTAGAAATGACATTTGGTTTACTTATACGACAACCCTAACACATATAATCATCTCCGTGTCATTAGAGATCAAAAATAAGCTTAGAATCGAAGAATAAGCTTAAAAGTAGAATAGAAGCATGCACAGTTCGTTTTACAAGTTTGATTCAAATGTGTGAATGTTGACGCAACAAGTGTGGTTAGAAATGACATTTGGTTTACTTATATGACAATCCTAACACATATAATCGTCTCCGTGTTATTAGAATTCAAGAATAAGCTTAGAATTAAAGATTAAGCTTAAAAAAACAATAGAAGCATGCACAGTTCATTTTACAAGTTTTATTCAAATGTGTGAATGTTGTGGAATGAGTGTGGTTAGAAATGACATTTGGTTTACTTATATGACCACCCTAACACATATAATCCTCTCCGTGTCATTAGAATTTAAGAATAAGATTAGAATTAAAGAATAAGCTTAAAAGTAGAATAGAAGCATGCATAGTTTGTTTTACAAGTTTGATTCAAATGTGTGAATGTTGTGGAATGAATGTGTGGTTAGAAATGACATTTGGTTCACTTATACGAAAACCCTAACACATATAATCGTCTCCGTGTCATTAGAGTTAAAAAATAAGCTTTGAATAAAAAAATAAACTTAAAAGTAGAATAGAAGCATGCACAGTTCGTTTTACACGTTTGATTCAAATGTGTGAATGTTGTGGAATGAGTGTGGTTAGAAATGACATTTGGTTTACTTATACGACAACCCTAACACATATAATCATCTCCGTGTCATTAGAGATCAAAAATAAGCTTAGAATCGAAGAATAAGCTTAAAAGTAGAATAGAAGCATGCACAGTTCGTTTTACAAGTTTGATTCAAATGTGTGAATGTTGACGCAACAAGTGTGGTTAGAAATGACATTTGGTTTACTTATATGACAATCCTAACACATATAATCGTCTCCGTGTTATTAGAATTCAAGAATAAGCTTAGAATTAAAGATTAAGCTTAAAAAAACAATAGAAGCATGCACAGTTCATTTTACAAGTTTTATTCAAATGTGTGAATGTTGTGGAATGAGTGTGGTTAGAAATGACATTTGGTTTACTTATATGACAACTGTAACACATTTAATCGTCTCTGTGTCATTAGAATTCAAAAATAAGCTTAGAATTAAAGAATAAGCTTAAAAGTAGAATAGAAGCATGCACAGTTCGTTTTACAAGTTTGATTCAAATGTGTGAATGTTGTGGAATGAGTGTGGTTAGAAATGACATTTGGTTTACTTATATGAAAACCCTAACACATATAATCGTCTCCGTGTCATTAGAATTCAAAAATAAGCTTACAATTAAAGAAAAAGCTTAAAAGTAGAATAAAAGCATGCACAGTTCGTTTTACAAGTTTGATTCAAATGTGGGAATGTTGTGGAATGAGTGTGGTTAGAAATGACATTTGGTTTACTTATATGACCACCCTAACACATATAATCCTCTCTGTGTCATTAGAATTCAAGAATAAGATTAGAATTAAAGAATAAGCTTAAAAGTAGAATAGAAGCATGCATAGTTTGTTTTACAAGTTTGATTCAAATGTGTGAATGTTGTGGAATGAATGTGTGGTTAGAAATGACATTTGGTTTACTTATATGAAAATCCTAACACATATAATCGCCTCCGTGTCATTAGAATTCAAAAATAAGCTTACAATTAAAGAAAAAGCTTAAAAGTAGAATAGAAGCATGCACAGTTCGTTTTACAAGTTTGATTCAAATGTGGGAATGTTGTGGAATGAGTGTGGTTAGAAATGACATTTGGTTTACTTATATGACCACCCTAACACATATAATCCTCTCCGTGTCATTAGAATTCAAGAATAAGATTAGAATTAAAGAATAAGCTTAAAAGTAGAATAGAAGCATGCATAGTTTGTTTTACAAGTTTGATTCAAATGTGTGAATGTTGTGGATTGAATGTGTGGTTAGAAATGACATTTGGTTCACTTATACGAAAACCCTAACACATATAATCGTCTCCGTGTCATTAGAGTTAAAAAATAAGCTTAGAATAAAAAAATAAACTTAAAAGTAGAATAGAAGCATGCACAGTTCGTTTTACACGTTTGATTCAAATGTGTGAATGTTGTGGAATGAGTGTGGTTAGAAATGACATTTGGTTTACTTATACGACAACCCTAACACATATAATCATCTTCGTGTCATTAGAGTTCAAAAATAAGCTTAGAATCGAAGAATAAGCTTAAAAGTAGAATAGAAGCATGCACAGTTCGTTTTACAAGTTTGATTCAAATGTGTGAATGTTGTGGAATGAGTGTGGTTAGAAATGACATTTGTTTTACTTATATGACAATCCTAACACATATAATCGTCTCCGTGTTATTAGAATTCAAGAATAAGCTTAGAATTAAAGATTAAGCTTAAAAAAACAATAGAAGCATGCACAGTTCATTTTACAAGTTTTATTCAAATGTGTGAATGTTGTGGAATAAGTGTGGTTAGAAATGACATTTTGTTTACTTACATGACAACCCTAACACATATAATCTTATCCGTGTCATTAGAATTCAAGAATAAGCTTAGAATTAAAGAATATGCTTAAAAGTAGAATAGAAGTATGCACAGTTCGTTTTACAAGTTTGATTCAAATGTGTGAATGTTGTGGGATGAATGTGTGGTTAGAAATGACATTTGGTTTACTTATATGACAATCCTAACACATATAATCGTCTCCGTGTTATTAGAATTCAAGAATAAGCTTAGAATTAAAGATTAAGCTTAAAAAAACAATAGAAGCATGCACAATTTATTTTACAAGTTTTATTCAAATGTGTGAATGTTGTGGAATAAGTGTGGTTAGAAATGACATTTTGTTTACTTACATGACAACCCTAACACATATAATCTTATCCGTGTCATTAGAATTCAAAAATAAGCTTAGAATTAAAGAATATGCTTAAAAGTAGAATAGAAGTATGCACAGTTCGTTTTACAAGTTTGATTCAAATGTGTGAATGTTGTGGAATGAGTGTGGTTAGAAATGACATTTGGTTTAGTTATATGACAACTCCAACACATATAATCGTCTCCGTGTCATTAGAATTCAAGAATAAGCTTAGAATTAAAGAATAATCTTAAAAGTAGAATAGAAGCATGCACAGTTCGTTTTACAAGTTTGATTCAAATGTGTGAATGTTGTGGAATGAGTGTGGTTAGAAATGACATTTGGTTTACTTATATGACAACCCTAACACATATAATCATCTCCATGTCATTAGAATTCAAGAATAAGCTTAGAATTAAAGAATAAGCTTAAAAGTAGAATAGAAGCATGCATAGTTTGTTTTACAAGTTTGATTCAAATGTGAGAAGGTTGTGAAATGAGTGTGCTTAGAAATAACATTTGGTTTACTTATATGACAACCCTAACGCATAAAATCCTCTCCGTGTCTTTAGAATTCAAGAATAAGATTAGAATTAAAGAATAAGCTTAAAAGTAGAATAGAAGCATGCATAGTTTGTTTTGCAAGTTTGATTCAAATGTGTGAATGTTGTGGAATGAATGTGGTTAGAAATGACATTTGGTTTACTTATATGACAACTCTAACACATATAATCGTCTCCGTGTCATTAGAATTCAAAAATAATCTTAGAATTAAAGAATAAGCTTAAAAGTAGAATAGAAGCATGCACAGTTCGTTTTACAAGTTTGATTCAAATGTGTGAATGTTGTTTAATGAGTGTGATTAGAAATGACATTTGGTTTACTTATACGACAAGCCTAACACATATAATCCTCCCCGTGTGATTAGAATTCAAAAATAAGCTTAGAATCGAAGAATAACTTAAAAGTAGAATAGAAGCATGCACAGTTCGTTTTACAAGTTTGATTCAAATGTGTGAGTGTGGTTAGAAATGACATTTGGTTTACTTATATGACAATTCTAACACATATAATCGTCTCCCTGTTATTAGAATTCAAGAATAAGCTTAGAATTAAAGATTAAGCTTAAAAAAACAATAGAAGCATGCACAGTTCATTTTACAAGTTTTATTCAAATGTGTGAATGTTGTGGAATGAGTGTGGTTAGAAATGACATTTGGTTTACTTATATGACCACCCTAACACATATAATCCTCTCCGTGTCATTAGAATTCAAGAATAAGATTAGAATTAAAGAATAAGCTTAAAAGTAGAATAGAAGCATCCATAGTTTGTTTTACAAGTTTGATTCAAATGTGTGAATGTTGTGGAATGAATGTGTGGTTAGAAATGACATTTGCTTCACTTATACGAAAACCCTAACACATATAATCGTCTCCGTGTCATTAGAGTTAAAAAATAAGCTTTGAATAAAAAAATAAACTTAAAAGTAGAATAGAAGCATGCACAGTTCGTTTTACACGTTTGATTCAAATGTGTGAATGTTGTGGAATGAGTGTGGTTAGAAATGACATTTGGTTTACTTATACGACAACCCTAACACATATAATCATCTCCGTGTCATTAGAGATCAAAAATAAGCTTAGAATCGAAGAATAAGCTTAAAAGTAGAATAGAAGCATGCACAGTTCGTTTTACAAGTTTGATTCAAATGTGTGAATGTTGACGCAACAAGTGTGGTTAGAAATGACATTTGGTTTACTTATATGACAATCCTAACACATATAATCGTCTCCGTGTTATTAGAATTCAAGAATAAGCTTAGAATTAAAGATTAAGCTTAAAAAAACAATAGAAGCATGCACAGTTCATTTTACAAGTTTTATTCAAATGTGTGAATGTTGTGGAATGAGTGTGGTTAGAAATGACATTTGTTTTACTTATATGACAACTGTAACACATATAATCGTCTCTGTGTCATTAGAATTCAAAAATAAGCTTAGAATTAAAGAATAAGCTTAAAAGTAGAATAGAAGCATGCACAGTTCGTTTTACAAGTTTGATTCAAATGTGTGAATGTTGTGGAATGAGTGTGGTTAGAAATGACATTTGGTTTACTTATATGAAAACCCTAACACGTATAATCGTCTCCGTGTCATTAGAATTCAAAAATAAGCTTACAATTAAAGAAAAAGCTTAAAAGTAGAATAAAAGCATGCACAGTTCGTTTTACAAGTTTGATTCAAATGTGGGAATGTTGTGGAATGAGTGTGGTTAGAAATGACATTTGGTTTACTTATATGACCACCCTAACACATATAATCCTCTCCGTGTCATTAGAATTCAAGAATAAGATTAGAATTAAAGAATAAGCTTAAAAGTAGAATAGAAGCATGCATAGTTTGTTTTACAAGTTTGATTCAAATGTGTGAATGTTGTGGAATGAATGTGTGGTTAGAAATGACATTTGGTTTACTTATATGAAAATCCTAACACATATAATCGCCTCCGTGTCATTAGAATTCAAAAATAAGCTTACAATTAAAGAAAAAGCTTAAAAGTAGAATAGAAGCATGCACAATTCGTTTTACAAGTTTGATTCAAATGTGGGAATGTTGTGGAATGAGTGTGGTTAGAAATGACATTTGGTTTACTTATATGACCACCCTAACACATATAATCCTCTCCGTGTCATTAGAATTCAAGAATAAGATTAGAATTAAAGAATAAGCTTAAAAGTAGAATAGAAGCATGCATAGTTTGTTTTACAAGTTTGATTCAAATGTGTGAATGTTGTGTAATGAATGTGTGGTTAGAAATGACATTTGGTTCACTTATACGAAAACCCTAACACATATAATCGTCTCCGTGTCATTAGAGTTAAAAAATAAGCTTAGAATAAAAAAATAAACTTAAAAGTAGAATAGAAGCATGCACAGTTCGTTTTACACGTTTGATTCAAATGTGTGAATGTTGTGGAATGAGTGTGGTTAGAAATGACATTTGGTTTACTTATACGACAACCCTAACACATATAATCATCTCCGTGTCATTAGAGTTCAAAAATAAGCTTAGAATCGAAGAATAAGCTTAAAAGTAGAATAGAAGCATGCATAGTTCGTTTTACAAGTTTGATTCAAATGTGTGAATGTTGTGGAATGAGTGTGGTTAGAAATGACATTTGGTTTACTTATATGACAATCCTAACACATATAATCGTCTCCGTGTTATTAGAATTCAAGAATAAGCTTAGAATTAAAGATTAAGCTTAAAAAAACAATAGAAGCATGCACAGTTCATTTTACAAGTTTTATTCAAATGTGTGAATGTTGTGGAATAAGTGTGGTTAGAAATGACATTTTGTTTCCTTACATGACAACCCTAACATATATAATCTTATCCGTGTCATTAGAATTCAAGAATAAGCTTAGAATTAAAGAATATGCTTAAAAGTAGAATAGAAGTATGCACAGTTCGTTTTACAAGTTTGATTCAAATGTGTGAATGTTGTGGAATGAGTGTGGTTAGAAATGACATTTGGTTTAGTTATATGACAACTCCAACACATATAATCGTCTCCGTGTCATTAGAATTCAAGAATAAGATTAGAATTAAAGAATAATCTTAAAAGTAGAATAGAAGCATGCACAGTTCGTTTTACAAGTTTGATTCAAATGTGTGAATGTTGTGGAATGAGTGTGGTTAGAAATGACATTTGGTTTACTTATATGACAACCCTAACACATATAATCATCTCCATGTCATTAGAATTCAAAAATAAGCTTAGAATTAAAGAATAAGCTTAAAAGTAGAATAGAAGCATGCATAGTTTGTTTTACAAGTTTGATTCAAATGTGAGAAGGTTGTGAAATGAGTGTGCTTAGAAATAACATTTGGTTTACTTATATGACAACCCTAACACATAAAATCCTCTCCGTGTCTTTAGAATTCAAGAATAAGATTAGAATTAAAGAATAAGCTTAAAAGTAGAATAGAAGCATGCATAGTTTGTTTTGCAAGTTTGATTCAAATGTGTGAATGTTGTGGAATGAATGTGGTTAGAAATGACATTTGGTTTACTTATATGACAACTCTAACACATATAATCGTCTCCGTGTCATTAGAATTCAAAAATAAGCTTAGAATTAAAGAATAACCTTAAAAGTAGAATAGAAGCATGCACAGTTCGTTTTACAAGTTTGATTCAAATGTGTGAATGTTGTTTAATGAGTGTGATTAGAAATGACATTTGGTTTACTTATACGACAAGCCTAACACATATAATCCTCCCCGTGTCATTAGAATTCAAAAATAAGCTTAGAATCGAAGAATAACTTAAAAGTAGAATAGAAGCATGCACAGTTCGTTTTACAAGTTTGATTCAAATGTGTGAGTGTGGTTAGAAATGACATTTGGTTTACTTATATGACAATCCTAACACTTATAATCGTCTCCGTGTTATTAGAATTCAAGAATAAGCTTAGAATTAAAGATTAAGCTTAAAAAAACAATAGAAGCATGCACAGTTCATTTTACAAGTTTTATTCAAATGTGTGAATGTTGTGGAATGAGTGTGGTTAGAAATGACATTTGGTTTACTTATATGACCACCCTAACACATATAATCCTCTCCGTGTCATTAGAATTCAAGAATAAGATTAGAATTAAAGAATAAGCTTAAAAGTAGAATAGAAGCATGCATAGTTTGTTTTACAAGTTTGATTCAAATGTGTGAATGTTGTGGAATGAATGTGTGGTTAGAAATGACATTTGGTTCACTTATACGAAAACCCTAACACATATAATCGTCTCCGTGTCATTAGAGTTAAAAAATAAGCTTTGAATAAAAAAATAAACTTAAAAGTAGAATAGAAGCATGCACAGTTCGTTTTACACGTTTGATTCAAATGTGTGAATGTTGTGGAATGAGTGTGGTTAGAAATGACATTTGGTTTACTTATACGACAACCCTAACACATATAATCATCTCCGTGTCATTAGAGTTCAAAAATAAGCTTAGAATCGAAGAATAAGCTTAAAAGTAGAATAGAAACATGCACAGTTCGTTTTACAAGTTTGATTCAAATGTGTGAATGTTGTGGAATGAGTGTGGTTAGATATGACATTTGGTTTACTTATATGACAATCCTAACACATATAATCGTCTCCGTGTTATTAGAATTCAAGAATAAGCTTAGAATTAAAGATTAAGCTTAAAAAAACAATAGAAACATGCACAGTTCATTTTACAAGTTTTATTCAAATGTGTGAATGTTGTGGAATGAGTGTGGTTAGAAATGACATTTTGTTTACTTACATGACAACCCTAACACATATATTCTTATCCGTGTCATTAGAATTCAAGAATAAGGTTAGAATTAAAGAATATGCTTAAAAGTAGAATAGAAGCATGCACAGTTCGTTTTACAAGTTTGATTCAAATGTGTGAATGTTGTGGAATGAGTGTGGTTAGAAATGACATTTGGTTTAGTTATATGACAACTCCAACACATATAATCGTCTCCGTGTCATTAGAATTCAAAACTAAGCTTAGAATTAAAGAATAATCTTAAAAGTAGAATTGAAGCATGCACAGTTCGTTTTACAAGTTTGATTCAAATGTGGGAATGTTGTGGAATGAGTGTGGTTAGAAATGACATTTGGTTTACTTATATGACAACTCTAACACATATAATCGTCTCCGTGTCATTAGAATTCAAGAATAAGCTTTGAATTAAAGAATATGCTTAAACGTAGAATAGAAGCATGCACAGTTCGTTTTACAAGTTTGATTCAAATGTGTGAATGTTGTGGAATGAGTGTGGTTAGAAATGACATTTGGTTTAATTATATGACAACCCTAACACATATAATCATCTCCATGTCATTTGAATTCAAGAATAAGCTTAGAATAAAAGAATAAGCTTAAACGTAGAATAGAAGCATGCATAGTTTGTTTTACAAGTTTGATTCAAATGTGTAAATGATTTGAAATGAGTGTGCTTAGAAATAACATTTGGTTTACTTATATGACAACCCAAACACATAAAATCCTCTCCGTGTCATTAGAATTCAAGAATAAGATTAGAATTAAAAAATAAGCTTAAAAGTAGAATATAAGCATGCATAGTTTGTTTTACAAGTTTGATTCAAATGTGTGAATGTTGTGGAATGAATGTGGTTAGAAATGACATTTGGTTTACTTATATGACAACTCTAACACATATAATCGTCTCCGTGTCATTAGAATTCAAAAATAAGCTTAGAATTAAAGAATAAGCTTAAAAGTAGAATAGAAGTATGCATAGTTTGTTTTACAAGTTTGATTCAAATGTGTGAATGTTGTGGAATGAGTGTGCTTAGAAATGACATTTGGTTTACTTATATGACAACCCTAACACATAAAATCCTCTCCGTGTCATTAGAGTTCAAGAATAAGATTAGAATTAAAGAATAAGCTTAAAAGTAGAATAGAAGCAGGCATAGTTTGTTTTACAAGTTTGATTCAAATGTGTGAATGTTGTGGAATGAATGTGTGGTTAGAAATTACATTTGGTTTACTTATATGAAAACCCTAACACATATAATCGTCTCCGTGTCATTAGAATTCAAGAATAAGCTTACAATTAAAGAAAAAGCTTAAAAGTAGAATAGAAGCATGCACAGTTCGTTTTACAAGTTTGATTCAAATGTGTGAATGTTGTGGAATCAGTGTGGTTAGAAATGACATTTGGTTTACTTATATGACCACCCTAACACATATAATCCTCGCCGTGTCATTAGAATTCAAAAATAAGCTTAGAATTAAAGAATAAGCTTAAAAGTAGAATTTAAGCATGCACAGTTCGTTTTACAAGTTTGATTCAAATGTGTGAATGTTGTGGAATGAGTGTGGTTAGAAATGACATTTGGTTTACTTATATGACAACCCAAACACATATAATCATCTCCATGTCATTAGAATTCAAGAATAAACTTTGAATTAAAGAATAAGCTTAAAAGTAGAATAGAAGCATGCATAGTTTGTTTTACAAGTTTGATTCAAATGTGTGAATGTTTTGGAATGAGTGTGGTTAGAAATGACATTTGGTTTACTTATATGACAACCCTAACACATATAATCGTCTCCGTGTCATTAGAATTCAAAAATAAGCTTAGAATCAAAGATTAAGCTTAAAAAAAGAATAGAAACATGCACAGTTCGTTTTACAAGTTTGATTCAAATGTGTAAATGTTGTGGAATGAGTATGGTTAGAAATGACATTTGGTTTACTTATATGACAACCCTAACACATATAATCATCTCCATGTCATTAGAATTCAAGAATAAGCTTAGAATTAAAGAATAAGCTTAAAAGTAGAATAGAAGCATGCATAGTTTGTTTTACAAGTTTGATTCAAATGTGTGAATGTTGTGGAATGAATGTGGTTAGAAATGACATTTGGTTTACTTATATGACAACTCTAACACATATAATCGTCTCCGTGTCATTAGAATTCAAAAATAAGCTTAGAATTAAAGAATAAGCTTAAAAGTAGAATAGAAGTATGCATAGTTTGTTTTACAAGTTTGATTCAAATGTGTGAATGTTGTGGAATGAGTGTGCTTAGAAATGACATTTGGTTTACTTATATGACAACCCTAACACATAAAATCCTCTCCGTGTCATTAGAGTTCAAGAATAAGATTAGAATTAAAGAATAAGCTTAAAAGTAGAATAGAAGCAGGCATAGTTTGTTTTACAAGTTTGATTCAAATGTGTGAATGTTGTGGAATGAATGTGTGGTTAGAAATTACATTTGGTTTACTTATATGAAAACCCTAACACATATAATCATCTCCGTGTCATTAGAATTCAAGAATAAGCTTACAATTAAAGAAAAAGCTTAAAAGTAGAATAGAAGCATGCACAGTTCGTTTTACAAGTTTGATTCAAATGTGTGAATGTTGTGGAATCAGTGTGGTTAGAAATGACATTTGGTTTACTTATATGACCACCCTAACACATATAATCCTCGCCGTGTCATTAGAATTCAAAAATAAGCTTAGAATTAAAGAATAAGCTTAAAAGTAGAATTTAAGCATGCAAAGTTCGTTTTACAAGTTTGATTCAAATGTGTGAATGTTGTGGAATGAGTGTGGTTAGAAATGACATTTGGTTTACTTATATGACAACCCAAACACATATAATCATCTCCATGTCATTAGAATTCAAGAATAAACTTTGAATTAAAGAATAAGCTTAAAAGTAGAATAGAAGCATGCATAGTTTGTTTTACAAGTTTGATTCAAATGTGTGAATGTTGTGGAATGAGTGTGGTTAGAAATGACATTTGGTTTACTTATATGACAACCCTAACACATATAATCGTCTCCGTGTCATTAGAATTCAAAAATAAGCTTAGAATCAAAGATTAAGCTTAAAAAAAGAATAGAAACATGCACAGTTCGTTTTACAAGTTTGATTCAAATGTGTAAATGTTGTGGAATGAGTATGGTTAGAAATGACATTTGGTTTACTTATATGACAACCCTAACACATATAATCATCTCCATGTCATTAGAATTCAAGAATAAGCTTAGAATTAAAGAATAAGCTTAAAAGTAGAATAGAAGCATGCATAGTTTGTTTTACAAGTTTGATTCAAATGTGTGAATGTTGTGAAATGAGTGTGCTTAGAAATAACATTTGGTTTACTTATATGACAACCCTAACACATAAAATCCTCTCCGTGTCATTAGAATTCAAGAATAAGATTAGAATTAAAGAATAAGCTTAAAAGTAGAATAGAAGCATGCATAGTTTGTTTTACAAGTTTGATTCAAATGTGTGAATGTTGTGGAATGAATGTGGTTAGAAATGACATTTGGTTTACTTATATGACAACTCTAACACATATAATCGTCTCCGTGTCATTAGAATTCAAAAATAAGCTTAGAATTAAAGAATAAGCTTAAAAGTAGAATTGAAGCATGCACAGTTCGTTTTACAAGTTTGATTCAAATGTGTGAATGTTGTGGAATGAGTGTGGTTAGAAATGACATTTGGTTTACTTATATGACAACCCTAACACATATAATCGTCTCCGTGTCATTAGAATTCAAGAATAAGCTTAGAATTCAAGAATATCCTTAAAAGTAGAATAGAAGCATGCACAGTTCGTTTTACAAGTTTGATTCAAATGTGTGAATGTTGTGGAATGAGTGTGGTTAGAAATGACATTTGGTTTACTTATATGACAACTGTAACACATATAATCGTCTCTGTGTCATTAAAATTCAAAAATAAGCTTCGAATTAAAGAATAAGCTTAAAAGTAGAATAGAAGCATGCACAGTTCGTTTTACAAGTTTGATTCAAATGTGTGAATGTTGTGGAATGAGTGTGGTTAGAAATGACATTTGGTTTACTTATATGAAAACCCTAACACATATAATCGTCTCCGTGTCATTAGAATTCAAGAATAAACTTTGACTTAAAGAATATGCTTAAAAGTAGAATAGAAGCATGCACAGTTCGTTTTACAAGTTTGATTCAAATGTGTGAATGTTGTGGAATGAGTGTGGTTAGAAATGACATTTGGTTTACTTATATGACCACCCTAACTCATGTAATCGTCTCCGTGTCATTAGAATTCAACAATAAGATTAGAATTAAAGAATAAGCTTAAAAGTAGAATAGAAGCAGCATATTTTTTTGAGGCTTGATTTTTTTTTTTTTTTTTTTGCAAGAAAGTGGTTCTTTTATCCATCCTCATAGGGTAAAAGAA
Organism: Spergularia marina; assembly: GCA_963680865.1. Lineage (NCBI taxonomy): Eukaryota > Viridiplantae > Streptophyta > Magnoliopsida > Caryophyllales > Caryophyllaceae > Spergularia > Spergularia marina. The sequence continues at coordinate 14,252,138 of OY804546.1, read as the reverse complement.
CAGCTTGCACACAAAATGGACACCTATAGGGAATCCAACAGTACGGGAAGGCCTAATTACGAAGTCATTGCTTCAACTATTTCCTCCTGATTACAATTGTTAAAAAGTCAAAGGATGCGTCAAGGTCAGAAGAAGAGGAAGACAGAGAGACGGATGATGGCGAGGACGAAAAGTGAAGGTGAAGGTGAAGGTCGATGAATGTCGAAACGACTTTCCTTATGACCTAGCTTCTTCTCAGAGTATACAAATTCCAAGAGGCATGCCATTATCCTCTCAAGAATTCATCTCACAGATATCGTCTGAATGCAGATGAGTTCTACGGCGCTCGACAAGTACCGCAAAACACGATAATAAATCACTTTTTAAATATTTTAATTAATTTTTCTAAAAGGAAAAAATTATCAAATTATATTAGATATAGTTTGTACAATGTATACAATAGCATTATGCCATTATTCCAATATTCGATGAATGCCCGTGCATTGCACAGGTCTCTTAATAATGATATCTATTGTTAGACGATCCCAAATTATTTTGGGAATAAGACTTGATTGTTGTTGTTGTTGTGGTAGATGTAATAAATCTGAATTATACTCCTATCTTTATGTTCGATGAAAATCAACAATATAGATAGACTAAATTGTGCATGAAAAATTCTAGTGTACTCATCCATGAAGAATCCACTTTGTTAAATCCTTGATATTTTCAATATTGTACCATGCAATGTGGATATTTATGGCGTCTTTCTAAAATTCAAAGTCATATTACTTACAATTCAAACTATTTAATTAACAATGAAAAGTAGATTAATGATTATCTCTTGTTACCGTGGTGCCATGATGATTCTACAATATGTAGCGATATAATTATTATGTTCTATGATTTGATTATTATGTGTTTTACAGAATTGCTTAAATACTTAACATCGATGAGTCCTAAGGTTGGTAAAACTGATCAATGGGTCCTAAGATAGGTAAAACTGTGATACAAATTTAATTTAGATAGGACTATAAGAGTTACAAATTTAATTTGAGTAGGATTGTAATAGGGCCATATAATTAGAAGAAGTTCATCATATGATTAGAAGAAATTCATCAGTGAATTATATTAATTTAATTTAAAACCAATTTGTAATACCATGATAAGAGTGAGTTGTCTCCAAAAGAAGGAATACTATGACAATAAAAAGTAGATTATGGCTATGTTTGGTATGCACAATAAGCTAGCTTATTTGGCCAAAGTAACTTATTTGACTAGTTTTTTAAGCTCGTTGACCAAATCAATTGGTTTGGTAACACCACTAGCTTAAATAATAAGCTAGCTTATTTAAGAAGTTACCCCATGTAACTGATTTAAAATAAGCTAGCTTATCATAATTTTATTCTTAATTTACCCTCAATTATTTACTAAAATAAAATGAGATTAAAAATAAATAATGCATTTTTATGTCATTTTATATATATCAACTTCTATATCAGCTAATTCTGCCAAACACTCCTAATACTATCAGCTAAAAATTTTGCAGCTATTATTTCAGCTTTCATCTACTATTTCAGCGTGCAGCTACTATTTCAGCTAGTTTTACCAAACATAGCATATGATTGTCACTATTTATTTATTTACTCTTTGGTTCAAAAATATCTATATTTAATTAATATTATTTCAGTTAATAATATTTAATTATTTAAACTCTCTAAAAACAATCGGTCGTTATGGGTTGTGGAAGCTTAAAAAAAGCCTCCTTTTTCCTTTCTTGGCTTTCTAGCACAATTCGTCGTTTGGTTTGTTAGTCCCAATATAACGTAGAATGCAGCAAATGTCATGCTTATGCTCAGTCATGCAATGAAATTTAATAATATGACATTTCTATGGAATCAATATGACACGTAAGTCGGACTAAACATGAATCGACCGACATAAATAAACCCGACCAACTTAACTCATAATTGATCGAAACCATACCCGGTTTCAACCAGTTAAGACGTACTTAACTAAAATGATCCGAACCGAGATGAGTCGACCTTTTTTTTGTTGATTACAAGCTTAACAGGCAACAGTAGAGAGAAGGAGATGATATGATGAAAATGAGGAGTTTCATGGTTCAACCTCAACTCCTCCAAGTTTTCCCCACAAAAACACACCAAATCATCAAATCAAGCACCAATTCCATAACCTCAAAATTGCAATCAAACGAGGACAAGATAGAGATAAGGGTGTGCACCAGCAAGAGTTGCAGAAGACAAGGTTCTATGACAACCCTTGACACTCTTACCGGCATTGCCCCTCCCAACGTCTCCGTTTCCGCCTCTGGCTGTCTCGCCCGCTGCGGCGCTGGCCCCAACCTCGTTGTCTTGCCTCAAGTAGCTATGGCTAGCCACTGTGGGACCCCCACCCGTTCTGCTGAGCTTATGGCTTACGTTTGTGGTGATGCTGATGGTGTTACTGTTAAGAGGAGCTTGGATGCCCTTGCTTTGCGGAAGAGGGCCGAAATGGAGTTTCAGACCGGGGATTTGCGTCAAGCTGAAGCTTTGTATTCTCAGGTACTTTGACTTCCATTTTAATTTATCTTATGCTTCTTGTATTGTGAAGTGGCAGTTGGTCGGTGTGAATCTTGACGCATTTTTTATAATGGGTCATCCGTGTGGGTAAGACTTGAGTACATTCGACCCCACTTACCTTGCTATAGGTGGGACTCGGGAGTCAAGACCCTTTGATGCATTGGGCTAATGTTTGTTGTTATATCTGATTGTTTGATGTGTATATGTGATATTCAAGTAATGGTTGAAATGATTGGGAAGTATTAGTGTTTGGAATTTGGATGACTTTTGGTATATGAGTTCATCGCATAAATCCCTAAATTTGACCAAGTGAATGGTTGGTCATACAACGACAACCAAGCCTTAGTCCCAAAATGATCTGGGGTCCGCTAACATGAACCGTCCTCTAAGATCGTCACCATATTTCAACTTCTGCGAACTCATGACTTCCGCTCGTGCTATCTACAATTGGGGCAATGTTTAAATGTCCCTCGAGTGAATAGCTAATGGAACCGTAAAATCTTCATTACAATGCGATGCTTGTTACAATTAACCAACAATGCTATATTTGTTTCACTTGTAAGCTGTGATGTTCAAGAGATACTGACTATGGAACTGAGTTTTCTAATCAGTAGTGTAGAGTTAGGGCAGGGTGAGAGTTGAGAGTTAGACATGAGTTTATTGTGATTTCTCTCGAATTGAAGCATTGTTGTCTTAAGAAATGTTTGTGAAATCGTTGGTACAATTTCTTATCTCATTGTTGTCTATGTCATCTTGATTTAAAGATGAGATCATCAGAATTTATTGTCATCTCTGAGGAAAAAGGGAAGATTTTTGAAAAGTTAATTATATACTCCGATTCAATTCAAATGTGTGTTTCTTTTCAGTTCTATGCTCACCAGAATTGTCATTATTCCCATTTGGTATTGTGTATAAACGCTGATGCTTAATAAGCAGCGAAAATGATTAATGGCAATCAATGAATAAACCACTAAGCAAAAGAAAATCAAGCAATTTATGCAGACTCATTAAATGGGTTCATTTGGCTTCTTAGAAACTAAGTTGAAGCTTTGAGTAGTGGCACAAGTTCGCTTTAATATGTGTCATGGATGGTCTGTTGTCCCAATGCTTCTGCTCATCCTCGTGGCAGATTTGGGTGGTTTGGGATCCTGGTTGTTTGAAGCTCATGTTTTACATATCTTTCACCCTCAAGACAGATTGGGGTCCAACGTCTCTAAAAACATACCATTAGCAGTTTTGCACCCTGAAAATCGTAGTGTGGTTTAAATGAAACATGGCCAGAAATTGTGTTTGTAGTAAAAATGAATAACATTCGTGCGTAATGATGAATAATTCAATTATGCTCACATCTTTCCGGAGAGCTTACGGGCTCATTTTTCTTGTGCTATCCAAATTTGGTGGTTGCTGACCTACTGTTGCAAGAATCTCAACACGTGGAGTAAGTCTCCAAAGTTCATGGGAATTTTGCAACAAGTTTAGAGCAGAAATGTCTGTGGCACTGATAGCTTTAAAGCAGCTATTAAATTAAACACCTTAAAGACAGCTAAGTATAAGTTCTCTGATATTGAGAATAGAACCCAATAGACAGCTGGATTGTAATACAATTCCTATCTGACCTCCTAAGAATGCTGAAGCAGGCTACAGATAGTTTCCTCACACAGAGGTTCAAGGTCAGATGGTTGTCTGAGGGGGGTGGAAGAAATGCCTATTCTCACTGCTCGCTTCAATCTAGAAGGATTATAGATCATTTTATCAGATTAGTGATCCATCAGGAGGAAGTCGAAATCAAAGTGGGAAACTCATTTAGGGCTCTATGATTTCTGATGTTGCTTTTAATTATTTTTATAAGGTTACTCCTTGCCCTGTTGCCCCTTGTGTCTCAAGACTGAAGACTGACCCCCTTTACTTTCTTGCCCCTGGTTCTTATCTTTTTGGTACTTAATCTCGGCCTTGTTTGGTTTAAGTTGGATCATCCAGTAAAGGTCAAAGATGTTCTCATGGCTTGGGAAAGAAGGATGATTGGCGGTCGGGAGATGGTTCCTTTGGCTATTAGGTATTTAGGTGGTGCACTTAGAAGTGAGGATTTTTCATATTTTTTAGGATTTTTTTTTTTTTTTTTTGTTTTTTTTTTTTTTTTTTTTTTTTTTTTTTTTTTAAAATCAAGTGTTTAAATACTCCGAAAAGGTTTACAACGTTTTGAAATTTCATGGCGTACACAAGATGGTTACTAGACGACGATTCATGTTAGCCGACCCCAAATCATTTTGGGAATAAGGCTTGGTTGTTGTTGTTGTTGTTGTTGAATCAAGTGTTCAAACTCCATTTTTTCAATCTATTGTGCTGGTGGGGCGAACTGCTCAATGTTGGAGGTGATTTGTCTTTTTCATGACTTTTAAAGAAGGTTATGGGTGATAGCTTTTAGGGCATAAATGTTGTCAAGCGCTCATTTTGTTTATGGTAACTAACGCTCTTTGTGTACTCATTATTGCTGATTAAATGATACACCTTATGTTAAAAAAGAATGATCACAATATTCCATCATGAGGAGTCCCAAACAATTGTTTATATTTGATGCTAGGTAACGTTAGATTATAAAAGTTCACTACTCTTGATCAAATGAGGACATTGGATGGGACAAATGGGTGTACAACTTATTTCGGTGAAGACAAGTCATATATTAGTTCAGATTAAGGGGAGTACATACTTGTAGGTTTTTTTTCTTCTTATTTTTAATAAGCAAATTGGTAGTTCCATTCGTACTATATATTTGTTTGGGGACGAGTTGGGTCTTTGGGGCACTCATGCATTGACATTTCTAGTCTGTAGACTTCAGAATGGAAGAGACTAAAAGGGTTTTATTTTTTAGACACCTTTTTGGTTCAAGCTAACCTATCTTACACCACTTACCAAAGAAAAAGGATACCATGATGGTAGAAATATTCCGATTCATCAATGCATCTGTCTGTTCGTTGATTGAAACATATTTCTCCTGTGGTTCACTTAGGCGATATAATTTCATTCATCCATACAGTTCTCAACATGCTGAAGCCAGTGGGTGGAAATAATGTGATGCACATTCAATGCTATTTCAGTGGTGTATCCATGTTTGTCTGTGCTAGATAGCTGTGAAACGGTTAACATATGTTCCCTTTAACAAAATCTATGTCACACATTGGGTTATGCTACTTCCTCCTATCCAAAGTTCTCATGGCTTTCGTCAACACACTTTCGGGCATGTAATACAAATATAAGAGGGGAAAAGAAAAGAGGGATGTTTTTATGGGCATATCATGGTTGCTCTATATTGCAATGATTTCCTTTTTTTTTTTTTTTTTTTTTTTTTTTTTTTTGCCCCATTGGACTACTTTTTATTTGGTGGACAAATCATGTCAAAGAAGCCATGGGAATTTCAGATAGGATTGTTGGAACTAGGTAGCAAACCTATTTAGAGGATGAAGTGCTAAGTTGTTGTTTATTTGTTATTTCAGGCTATAGAAGCTAAACCAATTGGAGGCGTTCATATTGCATATAAAGGAAGGTATGTGATAGACCCTGTCAACTTATTGAACAAGTGCCAGTTCCTTTTGGTGTGGTAACAAAATCCCTCAAAACGGGAAAGGAAAGAATGGAGGGATTATAATCGCAAGTAGTTATTACATGCAACTTACAACATCTTTGAACACTGTAGCTCCAGACATATCAATGTGCCTGGATGCTTTTAGTTTCTTTTTAAGAAATCGTCTTCCATCACAAATCATCACAAATATAGATCTACCTCACTTTTAGCTGTTTTTATTGTAACTGAAGATCTTGTTTTTAGTTCAGATCTGCTGTAAGGCTGGCATCAGGTAACTTTACTGGGGCTCTTGAGGATGCTAATGAAGCTCTTGTGCTATCTCCACGTTATACTCAGGTGAGTGGCAAAGTTTGCTTGTACTTCATACCTATTAGCTAGGGAGTTATACTGCTGATGTTTTGAATCACTTCAGCAGGCTAAGTGGTTTTTTTCACCAGATAAAGTTTTCTTCAGTGAAGGGGAGCCTTGGCTCACCGGTAAATGTGTTGCCGTGTGATGGATAGGTCACGGGTTCAAGTCCTAGGAGCAGCCTCTTTGTCAAATAAATTGACAAGGGAAGGCTTGCCCTCATTACACCCTTGTGGTGGGACTGTTCCCCGGACCCTCGCTTAGCGGGGACGCCAATGTGCACCGGGCTGCCCTTTTATAAAGTTTTCTTCAATATGCTTAGATGTGTGCCAACTTTTGCTTGTACTTTAATCGTGGAAAGTTTACTGCTGATGCTTTGTGGCACTTCATCGTGATGAACATTCATTCTTTTTGTGGTGATCTAAACTGTTCTCGTCCTCCAGTGTAATTGATAAATGTTATCCCTATCTTCAGCATTACATTGCTGATCTAAAAGATATAAACGAAGTTTCTGAGCCTAAAGCTTTCAAAAGTTTGTTCTTGGGATCATGTGTGATTTCTGCCATGCTCATTGTGCTTGGAAACGGAACGCTTATAGTATGAGCAAAATGACATGAACAAAGAAAATTGATGATATCTTAGATTGTGGTTCATTTAAGACTATTGATGATATTTTACAGGCAGGTAAATTTGTGGTTTTTGGAGAGAGATGGAAAAGGTCCAATGAACTTGATATATCTATTCCCGTGTTAGGTTACATATATTGAGGAACATCATTTTCCACTGTTGTTCATTTTCTTCTTACAGTGATCAGAGTTTACTAGTTATTTGATGTTTTGTATACACTTTTAGTACTCTTCGATAGGACCTTAAAAAACAATTAAAACAATTAAAACAACTAAGGGTCTGTTTAGCCAAGCTTCAACTTCTCCAAAACTACTTCTCAGAAACAGTTTCTGAGAAACGGTTTCTGGAGGAAGAGCTCCAAATTGGAGCTTCTACTTTTGAGGAACAAATTTACACTACAAGTGCTTCTCAGAATCCAGAAACTGTTTCTCAGTTTTATGTGTTTGGCCAATTTCCAATTTCTAGTTTCTGAGACCCGGAAACACTCCAGAAACACTTCAAGAGCTTGGCCAAACACGCCCTAAAGCATATTGGCAGACAAAGACATAGAATTTTCAAACAAATTGCAACTTGAAGACTTTTTTGAGAAGTTTCTTGTGAAAATCTGATACCATCTTCCTTGTAGGTTGAGAGGGAACAAAAGATTTATTCGTCGTAGACCACTGGTACATATAATCAATCAATAAATAATAAGAATATAGTAGCTCGGGCTATGTAACTGACAGGTCTTACTTATCAAAGTGATGAGAAAAATCACAGGGGAGCTGCTGTGAGAGATAGAGACACCCCGCCCAAATCATCATTCAACTCGAAAAAAATTGTGAAATGGGCATATGACGGTTGATGGGTCCTTTGTTGAATGTGGGTAACATGAAGGATATATGGTTAAGCAGGCAAGGATTTCGGGTCCCACCAAATAACTGCAACGCACGGTTGTAAGTGGTTGATATAATTAAGTGGATCATTGCTCTATCTTTCTGGGAGGCCAAGAAGCCAATAGTCATTTGAGCCTTCGGGCTGTGGGTCCAATTCAAGGATGCATTGGTGCTAGTCATTTGAGTCAGTTTGCCATTGAAGTTTGGCGGGGTCTATTAATAGCTTCAAATTTCAAACCTAGGCTATCACTGACTATTTATGCTTGAGAATAGCACTCGTTTATAGTTTCATGACTTCATCACGAAGCTACTTGCTAACCATATCAATTACTTTGTGCATCTTTGAGTTCTGTGGTGTCCGGTCAGACACCTGTTGCTTGGCGATTAAGGAAATGTATTTTTTAAATAGGTATCTAAGCTTCTTGGTATTATCTGTACTTAGTTTCCTAAATCGGCGTGGTCATTTATGACTGGTATGTATTTGCCTGATGAAGCTTGGCCTTATATTGGTGCTATGAAGAGGATATACTTGACAATGGCGGTGAGTGCATCTATGGCCTAGTTTCTAAGATTCTTAAAGAGGTAGAAAAACCCTAGTGCAGAACTACTCTAAATTACTGCAGCTGCTGATGGGGATTACTTTTTTGAGGACATCTATTGAGGGGAATTTCTGTCTATATTTTATTTATTAAATTTTTTATTTTGGGGGGGGGGGGGGGTATACGAAGGGGGATACATGCGACGTTTATTTACTGTAAGGGTGAGAAAGCCGAACCAGGAACCTATCACGTTTCTAGTCTTAACCACTAGTGCTGTACCTTTTGGTTTAGTCCCCTGTAGTTTATAAGCCAATTGCCATGGAAAGTGCTAGAGTTTCAGAAGAACAACTTTCATTTTACATTAACATATGGTCTTAGGGGGTGTTTGGTTCACATTTCGGAATGGAAACGGATTGAAAACAAGAATGGAAAGGGAGTGGAATCAAGTTTCATTCTTTTTAAAGGTTGTTTGGTTAAATATATCAATGGAATGATTACATAAGTAAGGGCAAAATGAGAAATTTCTCTTTAAATCAAAATAACCACCACACCTCAACTATTCTCTCACCTCCCTCGACCACCACCGTTGACCACCCCGCCGCCTCCGTTGACCACCACCAACCACGACCATCCTAATCACTAACACCACCATTCTAACCGTGATTGAATAATTAACATCATTATGTAATTAGTTTATCCAATTTCTTCTCAATAAATCGTAGATCTAGAGATTTAAGTTTGATTTTTCGTTTTTTCCAAAAAAAAAAAAAAAAAAACATATTAGGGGTGAATTGGAAAGGGAGTGGGAAAGGATTAGAAAACAAAAAAATATGAAACAAACACAATGTAACGGATTGGTAATCGAATCCGTTTCCAATCCTCCCAAAAATGATGAACCAAACGCCCCCTTAGGGTTTATATTTTGGATAAGTTAGGTATACACTTATCCCTGGTTTCCTTCAAGGTGCTGACGAAATGGTGACATCTCTCATGGTTGTGTTTGTGTTTCCTTCAATGTCTCCTTTATCTTAATGAATCTTGTAGCTCGTTATCTTTCTTCACTTTATTTTGCTATCTGATGTTTGTTTTTTTCCTGGGCGTGCGGTGAAGGGTGATATCTTGCTCTCAGATGTCGCAACATAGACAGCCAAAAGCATTTATAATCTTCTCACGGGTTTTTGGTAGGAGATATCTCATTAGTTTCAAAATCTTAGGCTTATATTTCCCAAGGTGATGCTTTTCTCGCAATGGACCAGCTTAAGGATGCTGAAAATTCATATACAGTGGCTCTTGAAACTGATCCTTCTGTTCAATCTTCTAAATCGTTCAAGGTAATCCTAGATAGCTGACGTGGAACCGTTTTAGTTTATATAGTATATTTGTATTTTGTATGCTGGGCCTGTGTATCTGACTTTAACTGTACAAAAAAAAAATCTACATTTTTAGCAGCGTGAAATGTCTAAGTGACGAAGTTCACCACAGAATGTGGGTATCTTGAGCCATTATACTCTTAATAATCTATATAAGAATCTGCGTCATTTGAGGAAAGGATGGAGTGCTAAATTTCAAGCTAAATTTTACCATCAATTCCATTTTTGGAAGTAAAATGTAATTTTCCAATAGACAATTTTCCTCTTATTTTTGAGACGTGAACAAGGTTTCTCTTGGATATGAATATATTTTGCACCTAAAATTATCTGCTCACTTCAAGAGACGTAGAAAGATTAAGTAAACATGAATAGATAGGGTTTTGTGTTAAAAACTTTGTAGCAAAACAATATCTGTCCTTAACCTGTTGATGCCATAGAAGCACGAGATACCAGACAAGCTTTATCAGTACAAAGTATGCTGGATATTGGCAAGTACACTATTAGAGATGTATTTCTATTGTGCTGGATACTTTGGCTTTTCGTTCCTAATGACCTAAACAACTTATGACCTGAATGTACGCGCATATAATGCTCTAAAATATAAATCTATACATATATGAACAGGCCCGAGTTTTGATGCTACAAGAGAAAATATCTTGTGAAGCTATGCCTTGACTTATTCTGAACTCCGCTTATTAGGCCGAAGATGAAGGTTTGTCTAGTCTCCTGTATTTTTATCTCACAAGTATGGAGCAACTTTTGGTTGTCGTGTGTCTTCTATAATTGTGTTCTTCATTTTGCTCCTCAACATTTTAACCTTTGGAATTATGGATCAGTGGACTTGATTATGCATTGTGACCCTGTCTGGTAACTTATAAGTGGACTTGATTTTGCATCGGGCCCTTTGATAACTTTTGTTTTCTCTTTAGTAGTTTAGCTGTTTATCTAACTCTCATATGTGCAAAATGTAGTTGCATTTCCGAACATATTAAGATTTCATGATTTTTAGGGAGAATTTTTTTATTTTTTATTTTTATTTTTTTTGCTAGTCGTTAATTAAATGCATATATAGTTATTGACTTTCGGTTGTCTCATATGTGCAACATGTAGTTGCATTTCCGAAGATATTAAGATTTCATGTTTTTTAGGGAGAATTTTTTTTTTTTTTTTTTTTTTTTTTTTGCTAGTCGTTAATTAAATGCATATATAGTTATTGACTTTCGGTTGTCAGCTATTGCTTCCACTCATAAACTAAACTAAATGACTATGGATTTTGCCATTACCAGGTTATGGCCACTTTCATGCCTTGCATCCCATTGTACAAGGCTTTGTCATCATTTATTTCGGCCATAAAATTTTGAGACCTCTTGAGATCTAGGTCTAAAGTTACGTTCCTCATTGTGTTGGATTTATGTATACATGTACGAGCTCTAATGCTAATTTTTTCATGGAAATTCAAACCCATAGATCTCGTCTAGGTATCAGGTGAAATAAAATAAGTAGAAACTTGCATTTAGGGTTGTGTCTATAACAAATAATGCCAATATTTCTACGTTTTGCAACAATTTCGTCACTGATGGAAGCTGCACTTCTCCCTCCCTTTTGACAAATTTCTAGCTACTTAGTGTAGCTTATCATGTTTAAAGTTCTTTTCAGTTGTGTGCCAATTTTTATCGTAAGATGCCAAAGAAGATTTGTTTTGCTGAGTTGCAGATGTACCTATTGATAGACAACAATTCAGGAAGTCAGGAACCATAAACCATTGCAACTGAACTGTTGACGACGGTCTTGTTTTTGCATCACTCTTTGGAGACCATTTGCCTTTCACTAGATTTCACCATGGATGATATTAATTTGTCAACGGGTGTTCAGATCACTAATAGCTAGGTTACTGCTAGGTAGAATCACGCTAACATAGGAAACTCATATTATCGCTATGATTCAGTCGTGTAATGATATATTCTTTGCAAATTCTGTTTCCGGTTTTGACAAACAAATTTGTGAATTTATGCTCAAGGTGCTGCGAGTCTGTCACTAATCGTCGTCTCTTCGTCGCCCTTAACACTGGCATTACTCTAATAGCAATGGTTTGTGGCTGTGATTATATGAATGGATAAGTGTTGGTTAGTAAATAGGTTAATGCTGAAACCCTCTCGAATGGATAAATATTTCTTCAAACGCAGAGAAATTCTGATTCTTGTACCCTTACAGCCTTACTAGTTAGCTTGAGATTTAATCTACATAGGTGATAAATGACACTCTATGCTCTCGTTTTTAAAAACAACAATAATGAGTTGATAAAACAAAAAAACTTATCCGAGAGCAATAGGTGAAGTTTATAAAAATAAAAAGAGGCACGACAATTGATATGTTGTAAATGTAGTGTGTTAATCTACACGATTTAGGCGCTTTAGGGGTTATTTAAGCGTGGTATTATCGTGACTCGTAAACCACATCATTCGGAGTATAATTGAAGTTTAATTAATGGTTTTATGGGATTTTGGTGGCTCAAGACCCTTTTGGTGAGAGTTGGATAGGATTGGAAGATTAAGCTACGAGTTGGAGCGAGATTCAAGAAGAAGATAGCTTGACGACACTCAGAGAACCACACACCATCACCTCCAACTTTATTGGATCATAACTCTCTAACCATAAGATATTTTTCAGAAATTCCAAGTGGAGAGGAAAGTTCATCGTCTTAGCTTTCCAACGATATATTATGAGCTCAAAATGAAGTTCGGAGATGAGAGTTATGCCCGTTCGAAGATTGCCCTGCGCAGAGTTGCTCGACTCGAGAGGAAGTATCCTCGAGTCGGGGATTTCCTCACTCGACTCGAGGAGGATGTTCCTCGAGTCGAGGATTCCTTCGCTCGACTCGAGGATCCCTTTTCTCGAGTCGAGAAAGGTAGCTTCCGGGAAGCTTTCTAAAGGCTTTTGACGGTTTATTTTCGCCTAAATATCTATTTTGTCTTCTAGTGTTTTATACTTAGATTAAACGCAAATTCTTGTAGAAGACTGTCTCACCGTGAGCCGGGCCCAATAAAACTATAGCCCAATGGTAATATATTCATTTATCTAAAAAAAAAATATCAAACAAAATATAATAACCCTATTCTTTGTTTCTCTCGGGAAGAACTAACCCTCTCCTCTCCTCTCCATCCACGTTCTTTTTTGGGTTTCTCCATCTTCCATTTCTATCTCTTTCAAAGCCTACAACTACGTACATTTTTTTTTACCACTTGCAAGTGCTATTATCTTACTGAAGAAGATTATCCTCTCAACCATTTATTTAGAAGTCAAGGTTCTAAACTGAAAACTTAGACATCTACAAGTGGAAGACAAGGTTTTAAGTTAATCAAATATTTACATTGAAAACTCAATGTTTTAATGTAAAAGATGAAACATGTACATGCATTATTAAACCCAGGATTTATATAGAAAACTCAAAGTTTATGAAATTAAAGTGGAAGTTTTAAGTTAATTACTCAAACATTTATATAGAAAACTCGAAGTTTTAAGTTAAATTTAGTTAAATTAAAGTATGATATTTATAGATTGTGAGAACTTGAGATTTCAATCATGGACAATCATTTGGAGGGGTTTCTTTCATTTTCTCCATGCTTGCCGTGGAAATTTCAATACTTTTCTTTTCACCCTTTGGTTCCTCCATGTTTGCCGACTGTCATGGAGGGTTGTTTTCAATTTTTTTTTTTAATTTTTTTTTCTATTCACTGCTTTTATCTTCTTTATTTTCTTTTTTAATATGAACTATATATGTTTTTGGACCCGTCTCACCTTTTAGACGGTCTCACAGGAGAGTAGTTGTAGAATAAATAAAGAGGCATGAACCCCTCCCTAATACTTATCACTTTTCATTATATTTTTGCATTTTATTCTTAATTATAGAGAGAGAAACTCAAGGAGAGATTAGTGAGAATTGTTATTTTCATTATGATTTCCATCTCAAATATTAGTGCAATAATTAGTATGGGAGGCTAATCCCCTTCCTAAACTCTTGGTGTAATCAAATCTTCCATCCTATGTATTACTAAGTATTTTTCTCTCTAATTTGCCTTTAATTTCATTATAATTAATACCTTGTTCTTCAATTGCTTGTTTTACCTTTATTTTCTCTAATTGGTTGATTAGACTGAATTGGGTATTTCTTATGCTTGGTTGATAATTGGTGGTCATTGATTATTAACCCTAAAGGAAGCAACTTTCACATGATTAGTGTATGATTATGACTAATTTGTGATTGGGGGAATTAATTAGGCAACTAATAGATTAGATTTGATTAGTGTCGCGGTTGCGGCTAATTAGATACTAATTTGTGTTGTTCTTAATCCTTTATTAATCCTTACTCTTCATGCCTTTGGTTGTGATTTGTTTGAGTGGTCACTAGACAAATTAGGACTAAAAGGAGGGGAATTTGGAAGCGGTTGCTCAACTTCCCCATAAAAAATGATTAATTGGTTAAAACCGGGATTATTAATGAATTGGTAATATTAGAGAGAGGTAAAACTTGCTATATTAGGGTGTTAAAATAGATTATCACCGAGAGTCCCTTTAATCAAATTAATATATCGTTTATTTCGCTTTACTCCAACTTTCAAACCAAAAAACCCCTTTTTATTGCTTTATTTATTTCGTTTTAGTTTTTCCGCATAGAATTCGCATATTAGGCTATCCCCTCTTCCTTGTGTTCGATACCCGCTTATCCTATATTCTTAATAGTATTTAGCGGTAATTTGAGTAATAATAACGACTTATTAGCTTGTCAACAATCTAGTCGTGACATATAGGCTCGTCCATGAATTAACATAACATAGCAAAAATGTCCTTGTCCACATTCATTATTTATAGGTCTTCTATTATGGTGTAAGCTTGTAGCAGCTACATTTTTTTTCATGATAAAATCACATAATCTCCGAAACAATCCCTCGTCCGGTTTTTTTTTTTTTCCAACTTGTGTTCGATATCTTCTCATGTTGATTGAAATGTCCTAATCCCGAGCCCTGAAACTTTAACAATAGAAGCGAGAAGTGGTACATGTTGAGTATGTCTATACATTCTATCAAGTAAAAGAAAAGGAAAGCATAATGTGAGTCGATGTTATCCAAAAAGCTTGTACAAGTTCTTATGTGTGATCGTGGATTGGGAAAACAAGTTGTTGCATAGATAGTTGTCAATTGAATATCTACTCTTACCATCTCTCGCATATAAGCACATAGATGCACTTTGTTTATTGTTTCTTTATCAATGGCACATCAGGGTTATTTTCTGTAGTATTCTGAAATAAAAAGATCTCACATTTCAAGTTTAGAAATGATAAAACAAAAAAAATACTCCATCGAAATTTTAAAAAAAAAAATATCTTGCATGAGATTATATTATGAGCGATGAAATAAAACATAAGTAAATAAAATTAAATACGATGAAGTCTTACGATAACGGACACGCCAACGACTCCCGTCTCATGGACTTCATATTTTGCAGCATCTTGACTAGATGCATGTGTTAGATTGTCTATGTTGTTGATAAAACTAGAATCTTGAGGATGACGAGTCTAATTCTACACGCGCTTCTTTACAAGCCAGAATTAGAGTGTTTACTCTCTCAAGCTCTTTCTCGCACTCATCAATTTTGAGCTTCAAGTTCTCAGCAACTCCGTAAGGACCCTTTATTGGGTTCAAACCCCATAAAATGATTTCATTAATCATTGATTTCGCAGCTACGGGCCTTTCCTCATGATCCACTGCTTTTAACACTTTCATCATTTGGGGTGCTCCAAGAATGCTTTTAGCCGGTCCGTTCTCCATGAAAGAACCAACGGTGTTTTGGCAATCTTCGGTGCATGCTTGGCGTTGTTTCACAGTACATATTAAACAAGAATTTGTATCTTGAAAATCATGACGTTCGATAAGGTCATCCATTTCTAATTGCTAAATGATTCAAATAGAAATAGTGAGTGAGATATGTGTGTATATACAATATAAATATAAATACATAATAACAAGTGTAGATCGACCAAATTTGGATTGAAATCAAGCTGATGTATTATGACCATATTAATGACACATCGATTTCTTTCCTAATACTATCAATATTTTATCATATATTATTATTATTATTATTATTATTATTATTATTATTATTATTATTATTATTATTATTATTATTATTATTATTAGTATTATTATTAGTATTATTATTAATATTATTATTATTATTATTATTATTGTTATTATTATTATTATTGATCTTATATAAATGTTGTTGTTATTATTATTACAAGGTTTGAAATGCACGCTATGCATAGTATATGTTAGACAAACATGTGTAAGTTGAATCAAAAACATGTGTAACAAAAGTTACAATAATCATATAATAATAATACATAACAAAGAAGGAAAAAAGCATTGTTCGATGGGTATGATCATGATTTAAATTTATAAAACAAACAACATTATATAATGGTGCGATAACGTTACAATTAAATGGAAATTGAAGAGGAAATTAGAAAGAAGGTTAAACTGACGTAAGAATAACTTCTAAGTCACAAAATTTCTCTTACATAGTGTCCACAACCTATGATAGAGTTCAAAGAAATATACATTTGATAGTCATAAAATATCTAATTATTCTATTGGAACATATATATGATTGGTTGATAAATCGTAAAGATTGTGTTCGCATCAAAAGCACCCGTAACTTAATGTGTCTTACACTAATTTTTCAACACTTGATTTATTGATCTCCAACAAAAAAAAAAAAAAAATAATACATTAAGGCCTTATAAAACTTTCATCACACATCGTATGAATTGAAGGTCAGTAAAGTAGCTCCATATTGAAATTTCACAATAACGATTTGAGCATTATACTCTACCATCATTGTTTCAAAGCCAAGCTAACATGCTACAATCATCAACATAAAGAGTGTCTGTGTATTTAATTGTACAAAAAAAAAAATCTACATGTTTAGTAATGTGAAATGTCTAAGTGACGAAGTTCACCACAGAATGTTGATATCTTGAGCCGTATATACTCTTGGTAATCTCTCTCAGAATCTGCGTCATTTGAGGAAAGGGTGGAGTGCTAAATTTCAAGCTAAACTTTACCATCCGTTCCATTTTTGGAAGTAGGATGAAATTTTCCAGTAGACAATTTTCCTCTTATTTTTGAGACGTGAACAAGGTTTCTCTTGGATATGAATATGTTTTGCACCTAAAATATTCTGTTCACATCAGGAGACGTAGAAAGATTAAGTGAAGATGAAAAGATAGGGTTTTGTGTTAAAGACTTTGTAGAAAAACAGTATCAGCCCTTAACCTGTTGATGTCATAGAAGCACAAGATACTAGGCAAGCTTTATCAGTACAAAGTATGCTGGCGATTGGCAAGTACACTATTAGAGATGTATTTCTATTGTGCTGGATACTTTGGCTTTTCGTTCCTAATGACCTAAACAGTTTATTGTCAAATAAAGTAGCTTTTTTTGGCCTGTATGTACGTGCATATAACGGTCTGGAATATAAATCTATACATATATGTACAGGCCCGAGAGAAAATATCTTCTAAAGTTATGCCTTGACTTATTCAGAACTCCGCTTATTAGGCTAAAGATGAAGGTCTGTCTTGTCTCCTGTATTTTTATCTCACAAGTATGGAGCAACTTTTGGTTGTCTTGTGTCTTCTATAATTGTGTTCTTCATTTTGCTCCTCAACAGTTTAACCTATGGAATTATGGATCAGTGGACTTGATTATGCATCGTGACCCTATCTGGTAACTTATAAGTGGACTTGATTTTGCATCGGGCCCTCTGGTAACTTTTGTTTTCTCTTTAGTAATTTAGTTGTTTCCAAGTTATCTAACTCTCGTATGTGCAAAATGTAGTTGCATTTCTGAAGATATTAAGATTCCGTGATTTTCTGGGAGAATTTTTTTTTTTCAAGTCGCTAATTAAATGCATATAAGTTATTGACTTTCGGTTGTCAGCTATTGCTTAGCTTCCACTCGACAACTAAACTAAATGACTATGGATTTTGTCATTACCAGGTTTTGCCCGCTTTCAATCAACCTATTACAGATGCCTTGCATTCTATTGTGCCAGGCTTCGTCATCATTTATTTCAGCCATTAAATTTGGAGACCTCTTGAGATCTAGGTCTAAAGTCACGTTTCTCATTGCGTTGGATTTATGTATATATGTACGAGCTCTAATGCAATTTTTTTTCATGGAAATTCAAACCCTTATATCTCGTCTAGGTATAACTTGCATTTAGGGTTGTGTTTATAACAAATAATGCCAATATTTCAACGTTTAGTTGCAACAACTTCGTCAGTAATGGAAGTTGCACTTCTCCCTCCCTTTTGACAAATTTCTAGCTACTTAGTGTGGCTTATCATGTTGAAAGTTCTTTTCAGTTGTGTGCTAATTTTGATCCTAAGATGTCAAAGAAGATTTGGTTTGCTTAGTTGCAGGTGTACCTATTGATAGACAACGATTCAGGGAGTCAGGAACCGTAAACCATTGCAACTGAACTGTTGACGGTCTTATTTCTACATCACTCTTTGGAGACCATTTGCCTTTCGCTAGTTTTCACCATGGATGATATTAGTTTGCCAACGGGAGTTCAGATCACTAATTGCTGGGTTACTGCTAGGTAGAATCACGCTAGCAAAGGAAACTCATATTATCGCTATGATTCAGTCGTGTAATGATATAATATTTGCAAATTTTGTTTCCGATTTTGACAAACAAATTTGTGAATTTTGCTCAGGGTGTGTATACTCTAGGTCTGCCGCGAGTCTGTCAATAATCGTCGTCACTTTGTCGCCCTTAACCCTGGCAGTACTCTAATAGCAATGGTTTGTGGCTGCAATTATATGAATGAATAAGCATTGGTTAGTAAATAGGTAACGTTGAAACGCTCTCGAATGGATAAATATTTCTCCAAACGCAGAGAAGTTCTGATTCTTGTATCCTTACAACCTTACTAGTTAGCTTGTGAATTAATCTACATGAGCGACATTATTAAATGAAACTCCATGCTCTTGTTTTAAAAAACAACAATAATGAGTTAATACAAAAAAAAAAAAAAAAAAAAAAAAAAAAAAAAAAAAAAAAAACTTATTCGAGAGCAATAGGTGAAGTTTTAAAATAAAAGAGACACGACAATCTGGTCGTCTTATTCATAGGCTGGTCCAACAATTTACATAACATAGTACAGTAAAAATGTGCTTGTCCACATTCATTATTTATAGGTCTTGAATTAAGGTCCAAGCTTGTAGCAACTACTTTTTTTTAATGATAAAACCACATAATCTCCGAAACAAACCCTCGTCCGTCTCTTCTTTTTTTCAAACTTGTGTTCAATATCTTCTCATGTTGATTGAAATGTCCTAAGCCCGAGCCCTGAAACTCTAACAATAGAAGCGAGAAGTGGTACATGTTGAGTATGTCTATACATTATATCAAGTTAAAAGAAAAGGAAAGCATAATGCAAGTAGATGTTATCCAAAAAGCTTGTACACGTTCTTATGTGTGATCGTGGATGAGGAAAACAAATTGTAGTATAAATAATTGTCAATTGAATGTCTACTCTTACCATCTCTCGCATATGAGCACATAGATGCACTTTGTTTATTGTTTCTTTGTTGGTGCTCCTTGCACCAATGTCACATTAGGGTTATTTCCTGTAGTATCCTGAAATAAAAAGATTTCACATTTCAAGTTTAGAAATGATAGAAAAAAAAAAAATACTCCATCGAAATTTAAAAGAAAAAAAAAATATATCTTGCATGAGATTATATTATGCGCAACGGAATAAAACGTAACTAAATAAAATTAAATCCGATGAAGCCTTACCATAACGGACACGCCAACGGCTCCCCTCTCATGGACTTCATATTTTGCAGCATCTTGACTAGATGCATATGTTAAATTGTCTATGTTGTTGATAAAACTGGAATCTTTGCTTACTGCTTCTGAGCCTGAGGATGAAGAGGCTAATTCTACACGCGCTTCTTTGCAAGCCCGAATTAGAGTGTTTACTCTCTCAAGCTCTTTCTCGCACTCATCAATTTTGAGCTTCAAGTTCCAAGCAACTCCGTAAGGACCCTTTATTGGGTTCAAACCCCATAAAATGATTTCATTAATCATTGATTTCGCAGCTACGGGCCTTTCCTCTTGATCCACTGCTTTTAACACTTTCATCATTTGGGGTGCTTCAAGAATGAATTTAGCCGGTCCGTTCTCCATGAAAGAACCAACGGTGTTTTGGCAATCTTCGGTGCATGCTTGGCGTTGTTTCATAGTACATATTAAACAAGAATTTGTATCTTGAAAATCATGACGTTCGATAAGGTCATCCATTTGTAATTGTTAAATGAATGAAATTGAAATAGTGAGTGAGATATGTGTGTATATATACAATATAAATATGAATACATAATAACAAGACTAGATCGACCAAATTTGGATTGAAATCAAGTTGATTTTGTATTATGGCCATATTAATGACACATTGATTGCTTTCCTAATACTATCAATATTTTATCATATATTATATTACTATTATAATTATTATTATTGATCTTATATAAATGTTGTTGTTATTATTATTATTATAATGTTTGAAATGCACACTATGCATAGTATATGTTAGACAAACATGTGGAAGTTGAATCAACCACATGTGCAACAAAGGTTACAATAATCATATAATAATAAGACATAACAAAGAAGGAAA
The DNA here is from genome assembly GCA_963680865.1 of Spergularia marina. Taxonomy (NCBI): domain Eukaryota; kingdom Viridiplantae; phylum Streptophyta; class Magnoliopsida; order Caryophyllales; family Caryophyllaceae; genus Spergularia; species Spergularia marina. The sequence goes on along the minus strand of OY804546.1, from coordinate 14,231,489 downwards.
AAAGTATTGTTCGATGAATATGATCATAATTTAAATTTATAAAACAGACAGATTTATGTAATGGTGTGATAACGTTACAATAATTAAATGGAAATTGAAGCGGAAATAAAAAAGAAGGTTAAACTGACGTAAAAATAACTTATAAGTAACAAAATTTCTCTTACATAGTGTCCACAACCTATGATAAAGTTCAAATAAACATACATTTGATAGTCATAAAATATCTAATTATGCTATTGGAACATATATATGATTGGTTGATAAATCGTAAAGATTGTGTTCGCATCAAGAGCACCCATAACTTAATGTGTCTTACACTAATTTTTCAACACTTGATTATTGATCTCCAAAAAAAAAAAAAAAAAAAAAAAAAAAACAAATCAACACATTAAGGCCTTCTAAAACATTCATCACACAACCTATGAATTGAAGGTGAGTAAAGTAGCTTCATATTGAAATTTCACAATCACGATTTGGGCATTATACTCTACCATCATTGTTTCCAAGCCAAGCTAACATGCCACAATCATCAACATAAGGAGTGCCTATCTATTTAACTGTACAAAAAAAATCTACATTTTTAGTAACTTGAAATGTCAAAGTGAAGAAGTTCACCACAGAATGTTGATATCTTGAGCCATATATACTCTTGGTAATCTCTTTCAGAATCTGCGTCATTTGAGGAAAGGCTGGAGTGCTAAATTACAAGCTAAATTTTACCATTAGTTCAATTTTTGGAAGTAGAATGTAATTTTCTAGTAGAGAATTTTCCTCTTATTTTTGAGACGTGAACTAGGTTTCTCTTGGATATGAATATGTTTTGCACCTAAAATATAAGCTCACTTCAAGAGACGTAGAAAGATTAAGTGAAGATGAAAAGATAGGGTTTTGTCTTAAAGACTTTGTAGAAAAACAGTATCTGCCCTTAACATGTTGATGGCATAGAAGCACGAGATACCAGGCAAGCTTTATCAGTACAAAGTATGCTGGAGATTGGCAAGTACACTATAAGAGATGTACGTATTTCTATTGTGCTGGATACTTTGGCTTTTCATTCCTAATGACCTAAACAGCTTATTGCCAAATACAGTAGCTCTTTTTGGCCTGAATGTACGCGCATATAACGCTCTGGATTATAAATCTATACATATATGTACGAGCCCGAGTTCTGATGCTACAAGAGAAAATATCTTGTGAAGCTATGCCTTGACTTATTCTGAACTCGATTATTAGGCCGAAGATGAAGGTCTGTCTAGTCTCATGTATTTTTATCTCACAAGTATAGAGCAACTTTTAGTTGTAGTGTGTCCTCTATAATTATCTTCTTCATTTTGCTCCTTAACAATAAAACTTGTGGAATTATGGATCATTGGACTTTATTTTGCATCGTGACCCTATCTGGTAACTTATTAGTGGAGTTGATTTTGCATCGGGCCCTCTGATAACTTTTGTTTTCTCTTGAGTAATTTAGCTATTTCCATTTTATCTAACTCTCGCATGTGCAAAATGTAGTTGCATTTCTGAAGATATTAAAAATCCATGTTTTTTCCCGGAGAATTTTTTTTTTTTTTTTTTTTTTTTTTTTTTTGTAAGTCGTTAATTAATAGCATATATAGTTATTGACTTTCGGTTGTCAACTATTGCTTCCACCCATCAACTAAACTAAATGACTATGGATTTTGCCATTACCAGGTTATGGCCACTTTCAGTCAACCTACTACAGATGCCTTGCATCCCATTGTGCAAGGCTTTGTCATCATTTATTTCGGCCATAAAATTTTGAGACCTCTTGAGATCTAGGTCTAAAGTCACGTTCCTCATTGTGTTGGATTTATGTATATATTTACGAGCTCTAATGCAAATTTTTTCATGGAAATTCAAAACCTTAGATCTCGTCTAGGTATCAGGTGAAATAAAATAAGTAGAAACTTACATTTAGGGTTGTGTCTATAACAAATAATGCCAATATTTCTACGTTTAGTTGCAACAACTTCGTCACTGATGGAAGCTGAACTTCTCCCTCCCTTTTGACAATTTTCTAGCTACTTAGTGTAGCTTATCATGTTTAAAGTTCTTTTCAGTTGTGTGCCAAATTTTATCCTAAGATGCCAAAGAAGATTTGTTTTGCTGAGTTGTAGGTGTACCTATTGATAGACAACGATTCAGGAAGTCAGGAACCATAAACCATTGCAACTAAACTGTTGACGGTCTTGTTTCTGCATCACTCTTTGGAGACCATTTGCCTTTTGCTATTTCTCACCATGGATGGTATTAGTTTGCCAACGGGTGTTTAGATCACTAATAGCTGGGTTACTGCTAGGTAGAATTACGCTAGCATAAGAAAGTCATATTATCGCTATGGTTCAGTCGTGTAATGACATAATCTTTGCAAATTCTGTTTCCGGTTTTGACAAACAAATTTGTAAATTTATGCTCAAGGTGTGTATACTCCAGGTCTGTTGTGAGTCTGTCACTAATCGTCGTCTCTTCGTCGCCCTTAACCCTGGCATTACTCTAATAGCAATGGTTTGTGGCTGTGATTATATGAATGAATAAGCGTTGGTTAGTAAATATATTAACGTTCAAACCCTCTCGAATGGATAAATATTTCTCCAAACGCAGAGAAATTCTGATTCTTGTACCCTTATAGCCTTACTAGTTAGCTTGAGATTTAATCTACATGAGTGACATTATTAAATGACACTTCATGCTCTCGTTTTAAAAAACAACAATAATGAGTTGATAAAAAAAACTTATTCGAGAGCAATGGTCGAAGTTTTAAAAAAAAAAAAAGACACGACAATCTAGTCGTCTCACCTATAGGTTGATCCAAGAATTAACATAACATAGCAAATATGTGCTTGTCAACATTCATTATTTATAGGTATTGTATTATGTTGTAAGCTTGTAGCAACTACTTTTTTTTTCATGATTTAACAACATAATCTCCGAAACAATCCCTTCCCCGGCTCTTTTTCTTACCAACTTGTGTTCAATATCTTCTCATGTTTATTGAAATTTTCTAAGGCCGAGCCCTGAAATTGTAACAATAGAAGCGAGAAGTGGTACATACATGTTGAGTATGTCTAAAGATTATATCAAGTAAAAAGAAAAGGAAAGCATAATACGAGTCGATGTTATCCAAAGAGCTTGTACATGTTCATATGTGTGATCGTGGATGAGGAAAACAAGTTGTAGTATAGATAGTTGTCAATTGAATGTCTACTCTTACCATCTCTCACATATGAGCACATAGATCCATCGAAATTTAAAAAAAAAAATATATATCTTGCATGAGATTATATTATGAGCAACGGAATAAAACGTAACTAAATTAAATTAAATATGATGAAGCCTTACCATAACGGTCACGGCAACGGCTTCCGTCTCATGGGCGTCATATGTTACAGTATCTTGACTAGATGTATGTGTTAAATTGTCTATGTTGTTGATAAAACGGGAATTGTTGCTTACTGCTTGTGAGCCTGAGGATGAAGACCCTAATTCTACACCCGCTTCTTTGCAAGCCCGAATTAGAGTGTTTACTCGATCTCTCAAGCTCTTTCTCGCACACATCAATTTTGAGCTTCAAGTTCCCAGCAACTCCGTAAGGATCCTTTATTGGGTCAAACCCCATAAAATGATTTCATTAATCATTGATTTCGCAGCTATGGGCCTTTCCTCTTGATCCACTGCTTTTAACACTTTCATCATTTGGGGTACTCCAAGAATGCTTTTAGCCGGTCCGTTCTGCACGAAAGAACCAACGGTGTTTTGGTAATCTTCGGTGCATGCTTGGCATTGTTTCACAGTACATATTAAACAAGAATTTGTATCTTGAAAATCATGACGTTCGATAAGGTCATCCATTTCTAATTGTTAAGGGCCCGTTCGATATCACTGTCGTATTCTGTTTTTGGTTTTTTTTTGCGTAAAAGATTTAGCTTAATAAGTTACAAAATAAAGTTTTAATTGTTTGTTTCCATAACAGTCATATAGAAAATAAAAACTGACAACTGAAAACTGAAAACCCCTTTTTCTGGTTTTCAAAAACGGGACTTTGGTTTTCAAAAAAACAGATAACCGAAAACAGAAAACGATACCGAACAGACCCTAAATGAATGAAATAGGAATAGTGAGTGGGATATGTGTGTATATATACAATATAAATATAGATACATTATAGCAAGAGTAGATCGACCAAATTTGGATTGAAATCAAGCTGATTTTGTATTATGACCATATTAATGACACTTGGATTTCTTTCCTAATACTATCAATAATTTATCATATATTAGTATTATATTGTTATTATTATTGATCTTATATAAATGTTGTTCTTATTATTTTTACAAGGTTTGAAATGCATGCTATGCGTAGTATATGTTAGACAAACATGTGGAAGTTGAATAAAAAAACATGTGTAACAAAATTTACAATAATCATATAATAATAAGACATAACAAAGAGTGTGGTGCTCCGTAAGGATCCTTTATTGGGTCAAACCCCATAAAATGATTTCATTAATCATTGATTTCGCAGCTATGGGTCTTTCCTCTTGATCCACTGCTTTTAACACTTTCATCATTTGGGGTACTCCAAGAATGCTTTTAGCCGGTCCGTTCTGCACGAAAGAACCAACGGTGTTTTGGTAATCTTCGGTGCATGCTTGGCATTGTTTCACAGTACATATTAAACAAGAATTTGTATTTTGAAAATCATGACGTTCGATAAGGTCATCCATTTCTAATTGTTAAGGGCCCGTTCGATATCACTGTCGTATTCTGTTTTTGGTTTTTTTACGTAAAAGATTTAGCTTAATAAGTTACAAAATAAAGTTTTAATTGTTTGTTTCCATAACAGTCATATAGAAAATGAAAACTGACAACTGAAAATTGAAAACCACTTTTTCTGGTTTTCAAAAACGGGACTTTGGTTTTCAAAAAAACAGATAACCGAAAACAGAAAACGATACCGAACAGACCCTAAATGAATGAAATAGGAATAGTGAGTGGGATATGTGTGTATATATACAATATAAATATAGATACATAATAGCAAGAGTAGATCGACCAAATTTGGATTGAAATCAAGCTGATTTTGTATTATGACCATATTAATGACACTTGGATTTCTTTCCTAATACTATCAATAATTTATCATATATTAGTATTATATTGTTATTATTATTGATCCTATATAAATGTTGTTCTTATTATTTTTACAAGGTTTGAAATGCATGCTATGCGTAGTATATGTTAGACAAACATGTGGAAGTTGAATAACAAAACATGTGTAACAAAAGTTACAATAATCATATAATAATAAGACATAACAAAGAGTGTGGTGCTCTCCCCCCCTCCCCCCCCCCCCCCCCCCGCGGTGAAGGCTGAGGTAAAAAGTGTGGTGCTGGAGGGAAGTTGCACCATTGAGGATCATGGAGTAAATCGCGACCACAGGGGCATGGAGCACGTCCTTTCATCTATTCAAACACAAACAACAAAATGTTAGCCCAAATACTTCCAACATATTCAAGCTAAAATTCACAAACTGTAGTGACTATGATAAAAGTTCATTAATTTACAAAACTTTTACTCTTTATTAGCCACATAGAATCCTCCAAAGTGTTGGAAAAAAAAAAAGAGGAATAGTGTTCAGAAAACCTAAACCTCAGGAAACATTACAAACGTAACACAAATGTAAACACAAGTCACAAGATGAACAATGGACACACAAGAAGTCAGGAAGCAACAAGCAATCAGCAAAAGAGAATTCAAGTGCGGGTTGTTGCCAAGGTAGTTGAAGGTTGTTGTCCACTAACAACAAAGCTCGAGGGCACACAAGAACAAGAAGCCTCGATTGGGCAAAATAACAGCTTACAAGACCTTCAATCTATAGTTAAGTCAGCTATCACTTTACATCAAACTAGGTAACATCATTGTTATGTATATTGCTATTGTTTTGTACAGATTAGAGTTGCTTGGGATGTTGATCTCATTAGTACAAGAACCTAAGGTGTATATACAGCAGCATTGTATCTTTGTCACATCAAGAAGGAAAGAGTGTGAAACACACTTGCAAATTCTCAATGCTTTTAGCCTCAGTTTACCTTAATCAACAACAAAGCAGTCGAACACGCGACTTCCCACTACAAGTACTGCACTTATTTACACCATTGTTTGAAACCGCAGCTTTGCAATTTCCCCAAAAAAAAAGCCAAGAGGTTCAATTGAACATGGGCCCACAAAATCTAACCATGATTAATAACTACACTATGCAATTCAATTTAACCATGATTCTAAAGCTTTGTAATTCAACGCAAACCTTAAAATTTCAACCCAAAATACAATAAACATGACGCTAAAGCTCTTGAATTAAACATAAAAAGGCAAAATTTCAGACCCAAAATACAAATTTTCTGGAACCGTGATCCTAAAGCTTCTCAATAATAACACAAAATTCAAATTTCACAACCCAAAATACATACATTATTGTCTAACCATGAACGTAAAGCTCTCTAATTGAGCAGAAAACGCAATTTTTTTTGGGAGTCAAAAGCTCTTCAATTTAGCACAAAATCCAAATAATGAATACAATCGATAGATAAAAGAAAAAAGAAAAGAAAAAAAAGGGGATTGAACATTGAAAATATACCTGTGGCAATTGACAGATAAGAATTTGGGAGGAAATTCGCCGGGATTTTCACAGAATATCTTCGGAAAAGTGGGAAAAGGAAAAAATGTGCGGTGTGTTTGGTTGCAAAGCGGAGAGCTTTTGGGGGAGTTTAGGTTTTGGGTTTATCAATCAATATTTCATGAATTGGGCATCCCAAGTCAAATGGGTGTGGACCGAGTAAGTAACAGAGTGGGGTCGTTATTTTGAGAAATGAACAAAATGTGTAGTGGATCGCTATTTTAGACAAGTGCTGGTGTTTTCTTCGAATTTAAGGATACATACTAGAGCGTTACGGACGTACTAGCTCACTCAATTGGACACACCGCGTCGTCGTATTTAGAAACATCTACCCAAAATACTATGAACTATCCACTTGGTACAAAAATAAGCATCATTGTTATTTTTATCAACCAGAAGCAATCGTACCTGGAACCCCGGAAGCACAACATTTCCTCTACAAGTAGCTCTTCTAACTCTCTTTGCAATACTTGCCTACAATATGGTGAATTGCGTGACTCGTCCTGATGAAGCCAAGCAGTAAACTGTACACAATCAATCAACCTTACAACACATAGAGGAACCAACCTTAAAATATAGTACATCCTTAGCCATCAAACCAGGTCACTACATCGATAAATTCTAGACACGCAAACCCATAGAAAGCTTCATGGAAGACCGATTAATAGCAAACAAGGACCGGCAGAAACATGAGTCATAGTAGCACAGCGATATTGGCAAGTAACACTTGTAGAATAGACTGCATGCATGATGCATATAACTAAAATTTACCACAACAAGTAACCAAATTCCAAGGAAACAAAGAATGTATTGCTAAGACAGACTCATAACAAGAAACCATTCATTAGTTACCAGGAATTTCAAAAGTTACACCAGTCTACCATTCTACATATGTTTGGTTCATGTTCGAGCGAGTCGTCACCGGTTCAAAATCAATTTAGCACAACCCTCTTGCATCTCAAGGGTATCTATCATTAGACTTCAGCACTGAAAAATGTTTACGATGGAACTATGAAAGCCTATGCCAAAACATAGATTTCCAATCACGTTAAGAAAGAAAGACAACTTCTACGGAGCCAAATTATTTAGAGTTGTTTTGCCTATGAAGTTTCATCAAGAAAATCAAACTGACTCATGGGTCTTGGTTGATTAAAGCATCAGGTAGACCATATAGTCTCTTCCAGGATCTAAAACGAACGACTCTCTTAAAGCATTTTATGATCTTCAAGCGATGTAAGATTGCGAGTTACATAGCATGAAATTACTCAACTTCCCCAGGTCTAGTTAATTGCATACCGTAGTTAAATCATCTCAAAACATAAGAGAGCTTGTAAGGTGAAATATAAATTGGTGTCAAAAAACAGAAAAATGTTTGCCAAAAAGTACGAAAAGGAGAAGAGGTCAGTGTTAAACAAGTTGGTGTGTACATTACCATTGAGTACGCAAAAGGCCTCATACTAGCGAGGACTACGCTATTCAACTGCCTTCTTCAATGTCCCTGTAGTAACTCAACTAGCAGAGCAATCTACAACCGTTACACCTGTCATGCCAAATCGAAATATAACAGCATTGAGTATTGCAAAGATGCCAATGTGTATTAAAGCTTCAGTCCAAGTCTGATCATAGAGAAAGAAAACAAGGCCCCAAGGCTTTCACAACTCTCGTTGGGAGTCGACAAATCATCTTTGTTATTGCAGCTCCATAACATATAACATTCCTCTTGACTTAACACAAATTACGCCGCACACCGCGACGCTTTTTCCTTTCCGTTCTCTTGGCACAGTCCTTGTCGGCAAAGTTGCTTCGCAAGTTGATATATAATAGTTATGCAACAATGTACAAATTCCAAGGCGACTAACATGCATTATATTCTGGAAAAAAATTTCTACAGCAATTAGTGTACTACGAAGGTGGTAGGTTGATCTGCTAAAGGTCATACCATTATCCAAATTGACATCCGGTTGCCACATCCGAGAATTGCACAAGTAATTTTCTGGTTCCAATTGTCAATTTTTTCGATTTTGCTTAAGTAGTATGGCCCAACAAGTTTAAACATAATTTGTTACTTACGTATTAAAGTAGCCTTAGAGTACAAAAAAACTAAGCACGGCAAACAAACAGTGACCTTAAAAGCAAACGAATGACCTTAAACAATACTGAAACACATTACAACAACAACAAAGCCTAGACTGAAAATAAATAAATAAAAAGGTTTCGAAATCAAAAAATAAAAATGTTTACCGGAGTTTTTCTGTGGTACCCCTAAGGTTTAGGAATATCCATAGCACTTATGAGTTTGTTGACTCCGTTAGTTTGTAATCCTTCATACCTAAAGATGCCTCTTTTTGTTTTGTTGTTTTGACTAGTCATGTTGAGAGCTACTTCTCGTCCAAATGAAAGACCACCCACTTGCCTTAAAATCAAGTGAATTTGTATAATACAATGTTGGATAAAATATCTACTGATTTTCACAACAAGTGAACGATTCATTTAGTCTAGAAGTAGCATCTAACAGGGCTAGTCAAAATAGCAATACAAAACAAGGAGATCTCATTGGGTATAAGGTTAGTATGGTGTTGTGCTTGATTAGCTTGATTCAAGGGTTTTGAGTGCTTTGATTTTCTAAGATTTAGGGGTGTAAAAAATTTACGAAAATTAAGGATAAGGTTGAAATTCAAATTGCGAATGACAAAAATATAGAAGTCGTGATTGAAGTTTTAAAGAAAGATGAAGCCATAATTTAAACTTGAAAGTTTTAAGGCAAAGATAAATAAGCCATGGCTGAAAGCTTGAAAATTGAGATGAAAATCATGCATAAACAAACCATGTGAGTCGAAATGAGATAGTAATTCGGTTTAGACTCTCCTTTTTTCCTCTTGTTTTTTTTTTTTTTTTTTTTTGTAATCAAACGACATGACATTTCATTCATTGTTAGACTTAGGTGTTAACTAAATCAATAGTAGCAATCAATAGGATGAGTGGGCTGTTAATTATGGTAATAAAAGTAATACAAAGAAATAAACCCTAAACACTATTACCATCCGTTACAATTTGCATAGAAATGTAAACGGCATGAGTAACATGATAATCCTTAAACTTTAGAATACCATAGAAAAAGTGAGGGGTTCTATGGAAAATATCTCAGACAAACAAGCGTAGATAGTGGAACACACTTAACTATAGGAAAGATAAAAGCCCTACAACAGTTACTTTACAAAGAGCTGAAAAGTTAATAGCAAATTCTATCAACTAATCAATAATACTTCTTCTATTTCTTTTCATCATTTACGTTTGTTTGAATTAACCTAACATACTTTAGACGTACGTAAAGAATCAAAAGAAATGGAGTAATGAAGTATTTACCTTTTAGGGTTAATTGAGAATTTATATGCTTAGAGTGACCTCCCATCTAATACTGTTGCGGCATTAATGGGGCCAGGCTGATATATGTCCCGACACAATGGTCATTAAGCTCAGTGGTAAAGAAATCCAACATAGGATGCATCAATTATAATAAAAATGTTCCAAGTTCATTTTAATAAGTCGAAATTGAAAAGAGAAAAGGGTACAACAATAGCACCACCACAATAACAAAGCTTTAGTGCAAAATAGTATCAGGATCGGCTAACATAAGCAAAATAAAGTTAAAAGTAGTGTGGACAAGACAGTAAAATGAACAAACTTAAAAGATAGTTAAGCACATTAAGCAAGGGGAGTGAAAGCTACAAGAATCATTCAAGACATTTTTCTTTTTTTTTGGGATTTCATATATATACAAGAAAAGTCCTTGGAAAATAAGAAGACTATGTTCCCTAACAATCCTAGAATGGGCAAAAAATATGATCAGACATGTATTTATCATACTTAGTTGTTATGCTTGAATACATAAACATCGCCTATATAGCTAGACAGCAGTCGAGAATATACTACACAACGCAGCATAGCAGCTGACAGAAACAAGATATTAGCCATTGGTTTTACTAGTCAATAAACAGAATGTCTCAAAAACATCATATTTGCATAAGGTAGACAGTACAGACTGGAACTCAATTTTCTTTGCATAAAATTTGCATCATTTTCTTCTTCTTTGAGTTCCTGGCTTGCTAATTGCCTTGCAAGTACCATTCTTGCAGGTCAATGACCTGCACATAGAATGGAGATCTATTAAAGCAACTAACAGGAACTGTACATTTGGACGCAAAGCATACAAAGAGCAGAAACCAGATGAGAAATCATAAAAAGGCATCGCACAAATCAAGCACTTCTAAGACAATAACGCTGGGAACAACCAAATTACTCGACAGATTGCGACTGTACTACAACCTAACATTGAGTGTGACCAGAACCAAAAAGAAGGTAGATCCAAGTAAGAACCATGATTCAAGTGTTGAGAGGTGATTAAAATGACATGATTATTGAAAAGGCAGATTTTGCATATAGGTCGAGGCCTTTAACGATTGATGATAATATGTCTTGGCTAAGCAAGACGATTAATAGGGAAAAACAACAAGGCATAAAGGCAAAGTTCCAAGGGTTCACGACAAAATTCCAGTTCCTGATTAGCGTCTTGGACTACCCCTCACACCGATTCGCAAATTAACAAAATAGCATAAAGATAAAGAGAAAACACCTCAAATCACTTAGACATTTCAGTTAAAGCGCTAATCTATTCGGTACAACATAGAAAATACCTCAGTGAACGAGTGAGATGAGGGAATTTCTAATTGACTGACATAGGAAGTTGTACAACAATCAATGCCCTTGGTAAACTTTATTTGAAGACGCAAGGATATAAGCAGTTCAGTACAAACCTGCAGATGGATTATTTTCTTTATCATGACAGCCAAACTGAGTCCGAGAACCAAAGGCAAACCCTTGACTGCATTTATCAGCTGTTGAAGGCCAAGAATTTGGTGTAGGATGATCACTGAGCATTCTCAATTTCACTGAGCACCTATCCCTTGCTCGATATCACTCAACTGCACCAACGTCCTCTTTGATGTAGTGGAGGTCAGCTTGAATCTAGAAAGTAGAAAGGTAAGCACGACAATTAGATGACACAACCAAGAAATATTGAAGCCAAAGCTACAGTCTTAGTACCCAACAATTAGAAAGTATTAACCCAAAAATCAGATTGATCAGAATTATGATTCACCTCACTGAGCCCATAACTTTCTGCCTCCTTGAGCAATGCAAGAAATCCAGCAGAATTTGCATGTTTCTCTCACCTTCTTTTTGCTCCATCTTCTTCTTCAATACGAATCATAAGTAGATATAAGATTCATCTAGAAGCACAAATTCAAGCAAAACATTAATAAAGGGGAACACATGAATTCGACAGAAAACAGAAGGACATAAAGAGTGAAAAGAAATCAAATAAACAGAAAGAGGGACTTGCGAGACACACAGATCTATTAAGCAAAGGATTAATTAAGCAAATGTTTAGATTAGCATGTCTTTTACCTCTCGTTGTTGTGTCATCAGTCTATCATCTACGGGGTTTTGAGCTGGTGCCATAGCTTATAGATCTGCTTGGGGAGAAAGGAAGAGAGAGAGAGAGAGAGAGAAAGAGAGAGAGAGAGAGAGAGAGAGAGAGAACAACAAAGAGTAGGGAAATGAGGAAGCGTTGATGAAAATATGGCACCCCCGTTTCTTTTTCTTACAACTCCATACGTTTGTTCAACACCCCATCCATAGCCCATAAGTCCTTTCAGGCCCACTAATGTGCGATCGGTGTCCGTCAAAATAAACATAGGCTTCACTCTTCCTTCTATCTTGAACAAAGGTCATTATCTCATCGTGCAACTCTTAAGAACGGTTTGGTAAAGAACAGTTCTCGTATGTGTGCACCTAAAAACCGTTCTCTTATATATACCGAAAATTTTTTTTAAAAAAAAAAATTGGTGATTTTTTGATATTTTGCAGTTTTTTAGGGTGGTTTAGTACAACATCAACAGTGGCAACAACGACGCATTCTGGGAATTACATCCCTTGAACTTGAGCAAAATCACACAATATTACACAATCAAGCAACATAAGTTAAACTGGGTACAATAGCATTTACTAACAATGTGTGACTAAAATAAAAATTCCAACAAGACCAAGAATAACAAATTAAATTACCTATAACAAAATAGAGTGGATACTCTATCAAAATCTAAATCTATACATTTCAAAATGTACAAAAAAAATAGATCATTAAAAGTAGATCTAAGACTACACTGAACCTTAATTTGTATTTATTCAACCAACCATCATACTATATGTTGCATGTCGGCCTCGCCATTATCGATGTAGCTGTCGCCGCTGCTATCATCGTCGTCACCATCACCTTCGTCTCTGTCATGGTCTACTCCCCATCGCCTTTGTTTTCTCCGTCTTTCATCTAATCCAATCACATAACAAAAAAACTAAATCAGCTAAAAAAATAAAGACAATTTAGAGCAATTAAAAGACAAAAATACATCTAAGTTATAACAACACGAATCAGAATCATAAATATAAAAATTCGTGAAACAAAAAAGTAGATCTGAAATTCCATTATACCTTGATCAAATTTCGTCGTCGTCCATCCCTTCACGTCCCCCCCCCCCCCCCCCGGCCATCAGCCCGTCACTATTCGTCAACATTGTCTTCTTTTTCTATGATTTTCGTAGATCTGGGTTTTACATTTTTCGGATGCTTTGATGTTTGCAGAAAATTAAACCAACTATATTAAAGGACATTGAAGAAAATGATGAGGAAAGAAGAGAGAGTAAATGAAAATTATGAAAACAATGAGAAAATGAGAGAAATTTTAGAAATGGAGTATGAATCAGAGAGAGATAAAAGAGGGAGTGGTGGAAAAAGTGACGAGGTGAGAGGGAGAGGGGCGCAATTCACAAGGTACTTTATTTCTAATTATGCCTTTTTTTTCATTAGATTATTAGAATGATTTATCATGAAACCGTTCTCTTAGGTGCCTCTATTAGAACGGTTCCTTTAAAAACCGTTCTAAAAGATGTGGTTCCAGAAATAACCACACCTTTTAGAACGGTTTTTAAAGAAATCGTTCTCGTAGGTATTTAAAATTTGTTTTTCTTTTTGCTATAATTATCTTTTAGAACAGTTTTTAGTGTATCAGTTCTCTTTTTAATAAGAGATCGGTTTTTAAAATTTTCGTTCTCAAAGGCTGGTTCTGGAAGCCCATATTTGACGTAGTGCGGTTCTGCCACCCACTTTCCATTAAAACTTACAATTACTGTTGTCGGTTTGACCGGTGCGTGCCAGGGATGAAAAAATCGAGCATTGGCCCAACGCTACCTCAAACCAGGATGACGAGTGTCGGGCCGGACCAATGTTTGACCAGGGCTTAATCATTGCCGAGTCAGTATTGGGCCGGGCTCCTAGTGCCAAATCGTCAACTCTAGAGAAAATGATGAAAGTTGGGAAAACCAGCTAAGAAATAGGTCTGATCTCCACTAAATGTTCTCTAGGAGCATTGTTAATGAGAATCTTCCCATTGTGTAAGAATGGAATAAAAAATGTAAAATAAAGAAAAGGAGGATAGAGAGTGGAAAAACTATGTGAGAAGTAGTACCATGTTGCGATTACTCCCACCTGGTCCCACCTTCATTTTCTTCAACCAATTGGATAAGCTACAACTAACCACACATTGCAACGTATAATAGGTGAGTTGGCAAAAAATTTACTACTGTTGTAATTTTGTTAAACGACTATATTTTTCAAAACGACAAATCTAAAAAAATAAAAATAATTATACCAACGGCTTTTCTTTTCCTTCCTCTATAAGTAGGGGGCCAATATTGGATATGTTCTTACAAAGAAAATATTAGTTTTTCCACGTTAAAACAAACTTATCTCAAAAATTAAGTTAATATCTCATTTTTATTAATATCTCAAAAATTAAGTTAATTATGAGTAATAACTCTAATTATAGAATGCCTCCAAATTCACGAAGTAATCCAAATGTTCGTAGAAACCAAAATAATGTAAGTGTGCTACTACTTTTTATTTAGAATATTCTTTTTAATAATATTATTTTTTGGAAGTTTTTGTTCGTATAATTTTTCCAGATAATATATAATCTATTAAGATAAATTAACAAAATATTTTGAGATAGATTTAAAATGTAAGTAGGAAAGAGAAATTATGGTGGGGTAAGTAAAAGTGGAGGAAAACGTGATAGATTAATAAACTTGTGAAAATGAAGTAGGTGTAAAAATATGGTGTTGGGATCCTCTAGAGTTGCAAATCAACTCTATTTGGTAGAATTTGCCTAAAAATGCAAGAATAAATTTTTTAACAATTTATTTGTGACCCTCAAAATTCTTTTTATTTTGTTTTATTACTTGTTTTGACAAACTTTACCAACTCTACCAAATTCAAACTCTAGAGGATCCTCACCCAAAAATATGTTATTGGGTGAGTTGGATGAGAGAGAAAGAAGGAGAGAGAGTGAAAAACCCGGTATCTACTAAGAACTCCTCCTAACACCTTTCTTAGATTTGTTAGTTTGCTTTCCCTTAATGCTACTAACATAAGTCTCTCAATCAGCAAAGTCTAGAGTATCAAGTACTCCATCTTTTATTAGTCTCTTAACCCTCTCAATGGAGATACGTGCTAATCTCTGGTGCCACAAAATAGAGGATTTTTCATTTTCAATACATCTTTTCAAACCGGTATTAACATGCAAGGTATTGTGAGTGGCATCATTCTGTAATTCAAGTTGCATCAAAATGGATGTGGAAACGGCATTCCTTAATGGTGATTATTATAGAGAAGAGGTTTATATAAAACAACCTGAAGGGTTTTCCTCTAAGGGGGGTTTTGTTCACGAGAGTGGAATGGAAACGTATTGGATGCGAAAAGGGAGTGGAATATATATAAGTTTCATTCTTTGTTAACCTTCTTTGGTTCAAATATTAGCATAGATTCATTCAATAAGGAAGGTAAAACCATAAATTTATATATGTTTAAATCTACCCACATCCACCATTTTTTTTTTCTTCTCTTCCCTTTTAGCCACCTTTGACCACAAGTCACGGTCGTTGACCACCACCACTGGCGACCTTATGGACAACCGCCACCACCATTTCAACCCAAATTCGATAACTAACATGGTTGTGTAGTTAGTTTTTCATAATATTACTCTCATACTTGTAGATCTAAGCATTTAATTTCGTTTGTTTTAAATTTGGTGGTGGAAAATGGGGAAAGGAAGGGTTTGAAGCTTGGTGGAGGAGTTGACGGTGGGGCTGGTGGTGTGGACGGCAGTGCGGTGGTGCGAGGGGGACGAAAGAAGAAGGGGGGAATAAGAGAGAAGAGAGAAAAAAATGAGAAAAAGAGGGGCGAAATGGCGGCAACGAGGCAGGCGACATCGTCGGTGCTGTCGCCAGAGCAAGGGCGGTCGGAGGGGAGGTGTCTTGGTGGTAGACGTGCCGGTGCGTGTATGTACGACGGTGGTGACGTGGTGGTCTGGTGAGGTTGAAGTGGGTTAGGGTGTGAAAGGAGAAAAAGAAAGGGATGAGAGAGAAAAATAATGGATTCAAATTTGATACCTTAGGTTTTTTGTAGGATTCATTTTTGGGGATTTAAAATGGATAGGAAAGGGATTGGGAAACAAAAAAATTGAAAACAAACACAAAGAAACGGATTGGATTGTGAATCTGTTTCCAATCCCTCCGAAAAAGATGAACCAAACACCCCCTAAAAGGGGTGAGCATTTGGTTTGCAAGCTCCATAAATCCATCTACGGATTGAAACAACCTTCTCGCGCAGTGGTATATGAAATTCCGTAAAGTGATAACTTTATTTGGATTTGAAGAAAATATCATGGATCAGTGCATACACCACAAAGTCAGTGGGATTAAGATTTTTTTCCTTGTGCTATATGTGGATGATATGTTGCTAGCAACAAATAAATGATAAGAGGGATGATGCATGAGGTGAAACAGTTTCTCTCAAGTAACTTTAATATGAAAGATATGGATGAGGCATCTTATGTGATTGACATTAAGATCCATAGAGATAGATCTCGAGGCATTTTAGGTTTGTCTCAAGAACCATATATCAACAAGGTACTTAAAAGATTCGGTATGAAAGACTATTCGACAAGTGTAGTGCCTATTATGAAGACCAATGCCCCAAGAATAATATTGAGAGGGAACAAATGAAAATTGTTCCTTATGCTTCAGCTGTTGGAAGCATTATGTATGCTCAGGTCTATACAAGACCATAAGTTGCATATGTTGTTGGAGTATTGGGTAGATATTAGAGTAATCCAACTCCCAATCACTGGAAAGCTGCAAAGAAGGTGCTACAGTATTTTCTGGGTACCAAGGATTACATGCTTATGTACAGAGGGACTGATAGTTCTTAAAATAGTAGGTATTCTGACTTCGATTTTGGTGGCAACATCGACTCACGTAAATCCACCTCATGATAAGTGTTTATGCTAGCTGATGGTGTCGTATTTTGGAGGAGTGCGAGACAAACTTTAACTACTTCATCTGATATGGAGGCGAAATTCGTTTCTTGCTTTGAGGCTACCTCACATGGTGTTTGGATGAAGAGTTTCATTTCAGGATTGAGAGTTATTGACTTTATTAAGAGTGCTTTTAATAATTACCGAGTTCTAACCCGGTAATCTTTCTCTCTCTAACTTTCTCCATCTGTCTCTCTCTTCCATCTCACCCAATAGGGTCAATACCACCTTTTACTACCTATTTTGTTATGTTACGTTTATTGGTGAACTAGGTATTCGGTATTCCCATTCTCTCATTACTGCTCTACTTCGCCATTTTTTTTGTCTCTCAATAGTTTTAATTTTTTTTGTTTAACATTAATTAAGTTATTTATAATGAAAATATAGAAAGTGATTTTATGGAATGAGTAAGAAAACTCGTAAAGTTTAATGTGTTAGAATATGCCCAACATTAGTCTTAATTTGTAGGGGAAAGAAAATTAAGAAGGTTGATTTATTTTTTATTTTTCTTTTTTCGAAGTCTTACCTTGTAAAAATGATTGTTACAGATAATTTGAGTAGTTCAACGAACAAAATTGTATAAAAAATGCCAAGTTTTGATAGTTTGTGATGCGTATGTTAATCTAAAATTAACAAACAAAGAGTTTTTGCAGCGGAATTAAAACTAAAAGAACCTATTTTGTGTTTTTGTGTTTATATGGAAGGAAACTAAAGAAGGAAACTAAAGAAAAACAATAAAGATATGATTCAATACCCGCAAGTAATTGAATCTGCCGAATTTAAAGAGCCGCAACCCTTAATTCGATCCTCCGCAAAGGTTTTAGAACTCTCGCATGAGTTTGTCGCTCGCAAGCAACCACACAAAGAATTTGAAGGAACTCCCTTCGACTCTTCGATATTAATACTCAACTGTAATTCTGAAATCTATGAAAAATACATGAGACTATCTCACCTTATATAGGTTAGAGATGTCTAGCTTATTGCCTTAATTCTAGCTATAATAGAATTTGGAAACTAACTTAAAACTTACTAAATAATCAGACTTCCCAAATGAATTAGGAATACTAATTATCGGAAACTAAATATAACTCTCTAAAGGACATAAGGCAAACTTTAAACTAGAATGAGTTTAGGAAAACTCCATAACTCGATTCTTGCTTGGCTCCCGCATCATTCCCCTCCTCTTGAAAACGAATTGTCTCAATTCTGAATCAATTACAATTCCACCAGGATCAAATATCAACTTAGAGAATTTTAGGACAAGAGTTACAAGGGACCCAAGTACCACACATAAGACCAGTAGCAACTCCTCGTCGTGTCTTACACACACTCCTTCTCTTGGCACAAATCTTTATTGTAGTTCATCAATTCCTTGATGCATGGGCTCATTGCTATTCTTTCGCCAAACTTTGCTAGCATTCAGACTTGTGGCAAAAATTGTTGCATCTTTAAGGTTGTCCTTTGCACTATACTTGGAAC
The DNA here is from genome assembly GCA_963680865.1 of Spergularia marina. Lineage (NCBI taxonomy): Eukaryota > Viridiplantae > Streptophyta > Magnoliopsida > Caryophyllales > Caryophyllaceae > Spergularia > Spergularia marina. The sequence continues at coordinate 14,212,831 of OY804546.1, read as the reverse complement.
TGAAAGCACCAATAGGCGATGGATGATATTGTACTAGACACATGCCAATAACAATTCGATCAGGCTCCTTTGCAGTAGGCAAAATTCTTCCAACTTGTGCACTTGGACTCGCTTCAGTCTCTTCCTCAGATTCATCATCCGAACTTGTTAATGGAGAAATTAATTCACGAGAACAAAACAAATTTACCGGTTCAGAATTTGGATACGTAGATAAGATATCCGTGTTATCACTATCATCTGATTGTTCTTCGGCCACAAATTCATCTCCACTTTCATCATTGGTCAACTTGCTGTATTCAACCACTTCTTGTATTGTTAGTACACGGCTAGTAGGACACTCACTTTGATAATGCCCGAAACCTCTACATTTGTGGCACTGTCTCTTTAACGTGGTGTCATGAGACATTGGACATTTGCTTTGATCCACAATTGTAAGCTTTGGATGTTCAGGTTTCTTTTCAATTATTGTGTCTTTTGGCTCTAGATCAAACGAGATATTTGACTCACTTGGAGTAAAGAATTTTCAAATTTCTCGTCTTCGCTTTTCTCTATACTTGCTTTTCACACTTAATGGCCAGTTTACAAACATCACTGAAAGTATCATACTCACGCAATTCAACCATATCAAGCACATCAGAATTTAAATCATCAATGAATCTAGCAATTTTTTGTTCTTTTCTCCCCTCTAAGTCACATAGCATGATCAACTTCTCAAATTCAACAATATATTCTTCAACAGAAAGATTACCTTGCTTAAGAGATGTCAAACACTTGTACTTGTCTTGAATGAAATTAGAGGGAACAAATATTTTCGTTCAATGCTTCTTTAGTTTAGTCCAAGTTCGAATCTTTGGCTTGCAATCTTTCACTCTCTGCTTCTTTAAGTTATCAAACCACAAAGATGCGTATTTTGTGAGTTTAAGAGTTGCAATCTTGAAACTTTCCTCATCATCGTAGCCTTTGTATTCGAAAACCCGCTCAGCAGCTCTAACCCAATCAAAGAAAGCCTCAGGATCTAGCTTACCATTGAAATCAGGAATGTCGAGTTTCAGACCTCGGTCATCATCTTTCTTAGGCTTTGACGTAGTTCTTCTTCACAATACGAACCATTCTTCCCATTGTTTGACTTGCGCAATTCAGACCGTTCTCGTAGTATTGTTAATTGAACCAGTTGCGCCATCATCTCCTTCAAATCGGAGATTTCTACAGTAGACTTACTCGAAGTCTCTTCGTCGCCTGCCATAATGCGTCCTAACTAAAACATCAAATCACGATTTTTTTTTTTTTTTTTTTTTTTTTTTTTTTTTTTTTTTGCGATCACCGTAACCCACAGAACAGTAAATTTGAGAAAATTTACTAACCTAGCTCTGAAGCCACTTGACGCGTATGTTAATCTAAAATTAATAAACAAAGAGTTTTTGCAGCGGAATTAAAACTAAAAGAACCTATTTTTGTGTTTATATGGAAGGAAACTAAAGAAAAACAATAAAGATATGATTCAATACCCGCAAGTAATTGAATCTGCCGAATTCAAAGAGTCGCAACCCTTAATTTGATCATCCGTAAAGGATTTAGAACTTAAGCATGAGTATGTCGCTCGGAAGCAACCACACAAAGAATTTGAAGGAACTCCTTTCGACTCTTCGATATTAATACTCAACTGTAATTCTGAAATCTATAAAAAAATACATGAGACTATCTCACCTTATATAGGTTAGAGATGTCTAGCTTATTGCCTTAATTCTAACTATAATAGAATTTGGAAACTAACTTAAAATTTACTAAATAATCAGACTTCCCAAATGAATTAGGAATACTAATTATCGGAAACTAAATATAAGACTCTCTAAAGGAAATAAGGCAAACTTTAAACTAGAATGAGTTTAGGAAAACTCCGTAACTCGATTCTTGCTTGGCTCCCGCATCAGTTTGGGAGAAAAAATGCTAGTGGGGCTAGGTTGTAGAATTGTCAAACCCTAGTACAGTCATTTACCAGGTAAACTCTTTCTCTCTCCAACTTGTTTGTTTTTAATAATATTTTATTAATCGAACCACCTCCAAACCGGTATAGAATTGCCTAAGGGTATAAACGAACGGAACTTGCTCGCCAAGCCCTCGTGTTCGGCTTGTCTAGAGCTCGGCTCGTACTCGGATTGACCGTGTAACAGCCCGATCCACCATACGTCGCAACACAACCGAATAAGATAAGAAGTCACCCCTTAATCCCGTAAATCCTCTCGTGGGCTCTAAAAGGTGAAGGCCTTGTTGATAGTATGATGGTAGCCTGACAACAATCTATTATAAACTGATCATATGAGCCTTAATTTTCCAATGTGGGACAAAATCAATTCCAAAAACCACTTTTCATAATCTGTAATGTTACAAACTCCCTCACTTAAAGAACGCAATGTCGTCCCTGTTGCGCCTCAACCATTCCATATAATCACAGGCCAAAGATCTCCCCCGCTAGACGGCTGGCTTGAGCCTAACTCCAACACCTACCACGATGTCGCAAGGTTGTTGTGATACCGTTTGTAACATCCCGATCCACCATACGTCGCAACACAACCCAATAAGATGGGAAGTCACCCCGTAAGCCCGTAAATCCTATCGGGTGCTCTAAAGGTGAAGGCCTTGTTGGTAGTATGATGATATGAATCTATTATAAACTGATCATATGAGCCTTAATTTTCCAATGTGGGACAAATCAATTCCATAAACTACTTTCCATAATCCGAGCTTAAGCACCATGGTGTTCGACTCGCTAAAGCTCGGAAGGTCGTTTTTACTTAATCCAAAAATATATTTTAGGAATACATAACTATACATTTATAGTAAGTATATTTATGAAATATTTTAATATTAATATTAACTAATGCAAGAGTTGTGAATAATATCGAAATTGATGAACATGTTCAATAATTTCATTTAGCAGATAATTGTTCACATTGCATTCTTAGTGCTCAAATGATATCAAAACCAAAGAAAAAAATGAGCATGGTTTCGAGCCCGAACCAAGCCCGAGCTTGGAAATGACAAGACCGAGCCGAGCCTATACACCCCAAGCTCGGGCTTGGTTCGGTTCGTTTACACCCTTAGTTGCCCGTTAAAAGCACTCTAACAATGCTCTACGGGGAAAAAATTGCAATGTTCAGGTCCTAATTTAATTATTTGCTAGGTTCTTTAATTGTAAAGGTCAGATATTTCTATTTAAAATATAATTTGATAATACAATTTTAAGTAAATATGTGGTATTCCCATTTGCACGGGTATAAAGAATTTATATGTTCACATACACATATTGGTATGATAGATGATAGATGATTCACTTACATGTGTGAGTGATAGAACTGCCAAAAACTGACCCGACGACCCAAAAAACCGCCTGGGACCCGACAAGGAAATAACCCGAAAAAAAATCCGTTTTTCTCAACCCGAACCTGAAAGCGACCCGCACCCGAAAATGACCCGAATGTCTGGGTCATAACCCGACATGACCCGGTCTTAATTGTGCAAAATACATAATATAATAAACAACAACAACAACATCCAAGCCTTATTCCCAAAATGATTCGGGGTCGGCTAACATGAATCGTCGTCTAAGAACCGTCTTATGCGCGCCATAAAATTTCAAAAACGTTGTGAACCATTTTGAAACATTGAAACACTTAGGGAAAGAGTTTTAGAAAGTCCTCAAAATAAGTAAAAAGTTTGAAAATGAGCGAAAACATATAACTTTGAACAACAAGTAAGGAAAAGTTTTGAAAAAAGTTAGGAAAACCAAACAAAGAAACTAAAAATAGTCAAATTTAGTCCTCCACATGGATAGCGTCTCTCCACGCCGCCCTATCCAACACCATACTCTCTTCAAGCCCTAGGAAGCTCATATCACTTCTAATCACCCTCATCCAAGTCATCTTGGGTCTTCCCCGACCCCTACTAATATTATCACTTCCCCACCCTTCTACTCTTCTAACCGGCGCGTCACTAGGCCTCCTCCTCACATGACCATACCACCTCAATCGGTTCTCCATCATCTTGTCCGCGATGGGAGCAACCCCTATTTTCTCCCTAATAACGTCATTTCTTAACCGATCATGTCTTGTATGTCCACACATCCACCATAGCATGCGCATCTCCGTCACACTCATCTTATGAACGTGACACTGTTTCACGGCCCAACATTCCGTGCCGTATAACAGTGCCGACCTGATTACCGTACGATAAAACTTACCCTTAAACTTATTGGGCATTCCTCGATCACACAGGAGCCCTGTGGCATTCTTCCACTTCACCCAACCTGATCTGATCCTATGGGCCACATCTCCATCTAATTCTCCATCCTTTTGAAGAATCGATCCCAAATATCGAAAGAAATCTGATCCCTGAACAATCTTCCCATCCAACCTGATCGTCTCTGTCTCCGTTCGCCTACTGCCGCTAAACTTACACTCCAAATATTCGGTCTTGTTTCGGCTCAACCGAAACCCTCTAGACTCCAAAGTGTGCCTCCATAGTTCCAACCTCCTCTCCAAATCCTCTTTTGTCTCTGAAATCAACACTATATCATCTGCAAACATCATGCACCATGGTATATCATCCTGGATTGACCTCGTCAATTCGTCCATGACTATAGCAAAAAGAAACGGACTAAGTGCAGACCCTTGGTGCACTCCAATTGTAATAGGGAACTCTTCTGACTTCCTTACACTAGTCCGTACACTCGTGCTAGCTCCCTCATACATGTCCTTAATGATGTTAATGTATTTTTGCGGAACTCCTTTCTTAGTTAAAGTCCACCAAAGCACTTCCCTCGGTACCTTATCATAGGTCCTTCTTCCTATCCCGATACGTCTCCATAGTCTGTCTTATGAGATGAATTGCCTCCATAGTAGACCTCCCCGGCATGAATCCAAATTGGTTCTCCGAAATCTTCACACTTCTTCTTAATCTATGCTCAATCACCCGTTCCCAAAGTTTCATTGTATGACTCATCAACTTGATCCCGCGATAGTTGGCACATACCTGAACATCCCCTTTGTTCTTATACAAAGGGACCATAGTGCTTTTCCTCCACTCCACCGGCATCTTATTATCACTCCAAATCATGTTGAAAAACGTCGTCAACCATTCCACACCTTTGTCTCCTAAACACCTCCAAACCTCAATAGGTATGTCGTCTGGCCCCACTGCTTTTTTCTGTCCCATCTTCTTCAAAGTCATCCTCACCTCTCCCTTCTGAATTCTCCGCATGAACTCCCGATTAATAATACCCGGATGAATGTCCACATTTCCAATATCATTCATTCGATTGCCATTGAATAAGGTATCAAAGTACGATCTCCATCTTTCCGTAATCTCTTTATCATCAACAATTAATTAGTTAAATATTAATAATTAATTAATTTATGACATATTAATATCAACAAAATACATAATTTAATAATAAAAAATAAAAAATAAATAGATAAATATTAGTTAAATATTAATAATTAATTAATTTATGACATATAAGGACACAATAATAACTAAAATATTATTATTATTATTATTATATTATATAATACACAAAAAGCTTCTAAAATAGTATTAAAATAACAATTTCATGATAATAATTACCGAGAAAAAAAGGCGCGAACATGTATTTTTGACCCGTTGGTCAACCCGTAACCCGACCCAAACCCGTATTAACCCGCGTATAGCCGACCCATATTCGACCCGACCCGACCCAGAGTGACCCGAACCCAAAACCCACCCGCCCAACCTGTTTGACAGGTCTAGTGAGTGATGATTATCTCTGGTCGGAATACGGTTAATTCCTTCCTTAAGAACCGTACTTGCAGCTTTCCTAACTCATACGGCTTTGCAAACAATTCTTTTTTGGAAAATTCACGTGGTACCCTTGAACTTTGATTGATTGCACATGGTACCTAACTTAGCTAGTTTGTGCACATGGTGCCCCTGAGGTTACTATTTTGTGCACATGTTACCCGAATACTCACTTCCGTTAGATTAATCCGTTAAGTGATGATGTGTTAGTTAGTTGTTAGGTAAATTAGTTGATTAAAGTTACTAATTAATACTCCCTCCGTCCCAGCTCAAACGCCTCATATTCCATTTCGGGACGTCCCACCTCAAACGCCCCATCTATTTTGGGACATATTTCTCTCTCCTACTTTTATTAAATTATCACGTCATCTCTCACATATCTCTCTTACTTTCATTAATCCCCACATTCTCTCTCTCCCTTTTTCCTAATATTACCCCACTCAACATACTATATCAATTTTTCTTATTCCACTACAAAAAACTACCGGGGCGTTTGAGCTGGGACGGAGGGAGTAATTAGTGATGATTTTCAATTTAATAAAATCAAAAAATTAAAAAAAAATTCAAAATTTTAGACTTTTTAAAACAAATCCAAAGAATATTTTCATGAAAAAAAAAACCAAAAAACTTTGTGTTTTTTTTATAAAAATATTATTTTTCTTAAAAATTATTCATAGTTTGTAAACATGGTACCCTTTAGGTTACCACTTTGTGCACACGGTACCCTTGAAATCACAGCATTTTGCACATGGTACCCCTAAAAATTTCGTTTTTTCAAAAGGAAATATAAGAGAAAAAAAAATTGAAAAAAAAATTAAATTTTCTGAAAATCTATTAAATTTTTTTGTTACAAATATTAATTGTATAATCTAATTAACTAATTACCTAAAAACTAACCGACACATCATCACTTAACGGAAAAATTTAACGGTAGTTACTATTTGAGTACCTTGTGCGCAAAATAGTAACCTCAGGGGTACCATGTGCACAAAGTTGCCAAGTTGGGTACAATGTGCAATTAGTCAAAGTTTGAAGGTACCACGTGAATTTTCCATTCTTTTTTGTTGTTTTTTTTTTCTTTGTTTAAGTGGATGCAATCAATTCTTTTGGTGTTGGGATCCTCTAGAGTTGCAAATCAACTCTATTTGGTAGAGTTTGCCTAAAAAGGCAATAAGAAATTTTTTTACAATTTATTTGTGACCCTCAAAATTCTTTTTATTTTGTCTTATTACTTGTTTTGGTAAACTCTACCAACTCTATCATATTCAAACTCTAGAGGATCCTCACCCATTCTTTTGGTGTCCTTTAATGATCATTTAAACCTATATTGTAAAAATTACCATGGAATAAATCGGTTTATAATTTTTTATTTGAAAAAAAAAAAGGTGACGATTTTGTAATCTTTTTTTTTTAGGTCAATGTGACAATTTATAATTGATACAAAATCATTTTGATTTTTTTCTTTTCATTTGAAAAAAGAAAAAGAAATGAGAAATGAAGGGGTAAAACAAAAAAAAAAAAAAAAAAAAAAAAAAAAGAAAAAGAAATGAGGATTATACTTCATGGATTCAGAATTTCAAATCAATGAGAGCTAAGACTAGACCACAGACCCATTACGAAAAGGACCCAAAAAGCCCAACAAAAGAAGCAAAGACAGCCGAAACCCTTCTCGCACAAGCAACAATCACTCCTCCATATAAATACCCTCAACTCCCTTCATTTCCCAACCCTTTCACTCCCAAAAACCCTAATCATTTCATACCGCCTCCTTCCACCCTTTGTCTCTCTCCAAAAACCCTAAAAATGTCGTCAGTCACAGCCGCCGTCAGACCTTTGGTCTCTGTCCAGCCCCTCGAGTCCGACATGTCGACCGACGGCGCCAACAACTCTCCTCTCCCTGAGGTCATGAAGGCCCCCATCCGTCCCGACGTCGTCACCTACGTCCACTCCAACGTCTCCAAGAACTCTCGTCAGCCTTACGCTGTCTCTCGCAAGGCCGGTCACCAGACCTCCGCCGAGTCCTGGGGTACTGGACGTGCTGTGTCCCGTATCCCCCGTGTCCCTGGTGGTGGAACCCACCGCGCTGGACAGGGAGCCTTCGGAAACATGTGTCGTGGTGGTCGCATGTTTGCTCCTACTCAGATTTGGCGTAAGTGGCACGTTAAGATCCCGGTGAACCAGAAGCGTTACGCCGTGGTGTCCGCCATCGCCGCCTCTGCCATCCCCTCCCTTGTGATGGCCCGCGGTCACAAGATCGAGACTGTCCCAGAGCTTCCCTTGGTGGTTTCCGACTCAATCGAGTCGATCGAAAAGACATCCGCCGCGATGAAGGTGTTGGAGAAGATCGGCGCTCTTGCTGACGTGGAGAAGGCGAAGAACAGCGTCGGTATCCGTCCAGGAAAGGGTAAGATGAGGAACAGGAGGTACATCAACAGGAAGGGTCCTCTTATCGTTTACGCTACCGAAGGAGCCAAGCTCGTCAAGGCCTTCCGCAACATCCCAGGTATCGACATCTGCCACGTTGACAGGCTTAACCTGCTGAAGCTTGCACCTGGGGGTCACCTCGGGAGGTTCGTGATCTGGACCAAAGGAGCCTTCGAGAAGCTGGACTCGATCTATGGTGGGTTCGATAAGGTGAGCGAGATGAAGAGCAAGTATCTGCTGCCAAGGCCTAAGATGTTGAATGGTGATTTGAACAGGATCATCAACTCTGATGAGATTCAGTCTGTTGTTAGGCCTATTAAGAAGGAGGTTACTAGGGCTTTTCTTAAGAAGAACCCACTTAAGAACTTGAATGTTATGTTGAAGCTTAACCCTTACGCTAAGGCTGCTAAGAGGATGGCTATGCTTGCTGAGAACCAGAGGGTTGCTGATAAGGCTAACAACATTGCTAAAAAGAGGTCTACCCTCTCTAAGGTATATCTCTATCTATCGATTACTCTTCTTCTTTATTGTTCTTTGTTATTATTATTTTTTTAATACGCTTCTGTTTTACGCTTTTGATATTGTGGTATTTATTAATGAATGTTTCGTTGTAAAGTTTGTACCTTTATGTTTGTTTTCGTATGATGCTGTGATTTCTGTTAGTTACATATGGTGTCTTAATGTTGTATTTTGTTGTTGGTATAATGTTGATGATTACTTTTGTTTTGCTGATGGTTTTGACATGAGTTGTTCTGTATTGATACGTATTCTGAATTGGTTTGTTGTTTTATGGTCATAAAATTGGGGATTTGTTGCTCTTTGGGTTTGGTTTATTGATTTTGAATTTGTTTTGAGGATTTGGAATTATGTTTGATGTTTCATCATAGACGTTGTTTTGGGATGTTGGTGTTTTTAGTTGAATGCAGGTGTATGTATGAGTGGTTGTCAGGGTCTAAGTTGTAAGGGTGTGGAATATGTTACCTATCATTGAATTTGTTTCTGAACGCGATTGTATGTTTGTATTTTGAGTTGAATACAAGTGTATGAATGAGTGGTTGTCAGGGTATTGTTCACCGTGTTATAAGGGTGTTAAATCGGATATCTACCATGGACTTTTGTTTGTGAATGTTCGTGTTTCTGAATTTCCGATTCAAGTTAAATGCTGTTTGATTATTAGGTTTCAAATCTGATTCTTCCCTCATCTGTTTGAGATGATCTATGTTGAATTTGACGGAACATGTCTTCTTAGTTTTACTTGGGATCATTAATAGAGTTTCTGATTTCTGCTATGTAATAAACTCTTGCCTGGTATATGTTATTGGGCTTGATTTTATGGTTGTGTCATGTTCCATTGTTAGTTGGGCTATGCTGGTTCACTTTAAACATTCTTCAGCATATGGTTATTGGTATTTCATGATATCTTTATGCATTTTTTTGTTCATCTTGTTGTCAACTTGTTTTTTTGGATTGCCCTCTCCTTTCGATCTGGCACTTGTGTTCTAAAACCTGTCGACTCTCACTTAATATTTCATAACCGTCCTTTCAAGTTTGATTTGTATTTGACTACATTTGTGATGTTTCATAACCATTGTGGTGTGTTTTGATTTGTGGATTTGCACTCGTCACAGTTTGTGATTATTACTTTCAAAGGATTCAACACTTGTCCACAGTTTGTGATTATTACTTTATGGGTTTAGGTTAAACCAAATCTTCTCTTTGTGCTGATGTTTGGTATTGTTCATCTGGTACAGGAGGAGCATGCTGCTATCAAGGCATCTGGAAGGTCGTTCTACAAAACTATGATATCTGACTCCGACTACACCGAGTTCGATAACTTCTCAAAGTGGCTAGCTGTCACCCAGTGATTTTGCTTCTCTAGAGATAATTATGTTTAGACAATTTTCACCAGGATCATCTTATCGTTTTTTGGCATCTGCAAACTATGCGACTAGAGTTATTGCCCCTATGGCATTGCTAGTGAAGTTTTATGCCTGCAGTGCAGTTCAATTACTGGATTATACTCTTGTGGGAATTTCGTTTGTGTTATTTAATGTATTTGACGACTTAAGAGTTCCCGTTGTTGTGGCTTTGTTTTGCCTGTCTTTCAATGCCTTTGCTTATAGCTGGTTTACCTAATCTCATTTTGTAGCATCTCGTTATTGCTGGAATTGCCTCAAATATGAAAATGTTTACTGATTTGAGATGTTCAGAGGTCCATTGAGTTTTGATCTCTCAACTATGTGATATTTTATTTGACTTTGAATTTCCTGTAGTTTCGAAGTGTAGTTAGTGCTTACACCAAATTATTCCTTTATTGGTTAGGGAAGCAACTGAATCGATGTTTATAATTGTCGTGAGCTTGAGTACTGCTTATCCGAAGGGATCGGTACTTCTTTAGAATCAGATTCGCGGGAATGGGTACTTGCTTTGAAAAGGAAGCGGCAGATTATTGCCTGTGTAACCTGCCCAAGCGGACAGATTATTCGAGGCCATTTGACTGCACACACGGTTCACAGGGATGTAAACGAGCAGAGCTCTTTAGGTTTTACAACCCTTCGAATTTTGTTAACATGGTTGTGAGTTCGACTTCTTTTCATTCAACCTTCTTTTCTGCACATTTCTAGTTGAAGTTGATTTGGACGTGAAATGTAGTTTGAGGCAGAGAGAGTACATACCTTTGCAAAATGAGTACATACCTTTGCAAAGTGAGATCGAACAAGCACGGAAAACACAAACTAGACTTAGACTTAGACTGCACCGATTGACGGATGCACGAAAGTACTGGAACAAGCTAATATGGCATTCTCTGGATTAATTTGCGCACTTGTGGTACAAGAAGGCTCACCACTACTAGACATGTCACAGTTCATACACTCCTCTACGATGTTAGGGGAAGATATTGTTGACATTGATTCTGTAGGGTTGGAGTATCCCCACAGTAGGTCTGAGCTGGAGTCAACACATCTTTTGTGTCCTCTTGACGTCCCAAGGAATGAACTCGAATCCTAATGATACTGAATCTGGAAGGCTGATAGAAGGTAGGCAGGTAGCCTCTTCACTATTAAGTAGATTGTTATACACTTTTTTAGGAATGCCGAGAGAATAGCCCTGCCTATGCCGGCTGTGATACCGGAATATGGCCTCAGTTTTCTTTCTTTATCTTTGTGGGTTTCGTTTTTTATTGGATTTTTCCTTTGTTGGATGATCCCTTGTTTTCAGAAGAAAAAAAACTGTTGGCAGAAGCAGAGCTATTATGATCTTGCCTCAAGCATGATTTCAGTGATGGAAACGCAGATATATCAAACATATGTAACTCACAAGGATTAGAATCAAGCAAAGTCCTTGGAAAATACAGGGTTTCAATGTGGGTAGGAGTGAAGTGCGAAAGAAAGTACGAGTAAAGGAGACGCGACCCAAACCCTCACGAAGATCATTCAACTTAGCAAACCATTGGTTTGAGGACTCATTGAAGGTGGCCGAAATGAAGATTATAAGCCAACCTTTAAGCAGCTACAAGTCCTAAAGATTTTGCAAGCTGCAACTTTTTAATACCAAGGTAATCTGCGGACACCAGTCATTCTAAAAGTTTCACTGATGGAGCCCAAAAAACAGCAAAATCGCTACAAGTTCAACCTCTGGTCTTTCAGAACTGCAAAAGAGACTTGCTAAACTGGTACAATCTTGAGGGTGATACTAAGGGTGAAGTATACAACCTACATCTGCGTCAGCCTTTGCATGACCAAATTGAGAGAACAAAATACTAAGGTTACAAGTCTTGCAACGAAACTAGACTAGACAAAACCTGGATCTTTCTACTTCTCATTCAAATGTCAAAGATTACAAACAATCTCATGACATCAATCACCTCTATTCTTGTTCCGAGGGTTTAACCTTCAGTTCTTCGGCTTTTGTTCAAGGGGAGGGTTGTAGGGAAGAGGGGTTGAGAACTCAAGACCTATTTTTTGGTGGTTTAACTTTGTATATCCTAACTATCCAATTTGATGTTGTATATGCTTCTTCCACAAACTCGAGCTTCACATCCTTGTTCCCGATTTCAACTCCTCTAGCCCGATCATAACTGCCATACGAAAACCATTCACATGGAACTAGAATTAGAGTAGTACTAGTAAAACCAAAACATAAGACATTAATCAATGTGATAGCAGCTTTCACAGAGTGATCATATTGCAAAATCTTAACAATGTTGCAAGCAGGCTATTGTAATTCAAATCACATTACATAGAAAGACCACCACCACCCAAACCCTGAACACCACATCCGAATATGCATGCCATCAACAATAGGAAATTGGAAAAGGCTAAAATAGTGTATTCAGCAAGCATCTCCATTGTACAATGGCAATATTTGGGAATCAGAAAATCACCATATTTTTCGATGAAAGAAGATACCAGTATACCACCATGTGTGCGAGATTAATTTCAGTTCTGTGTGATTTAGACAACAGCAGACAGTAGTTGTGCGGGCATCCCATGTTAAACCCATCGTACAAAGCAAAGCTAGGCTTAGTCATACTCAGGAAGTGGTCCAGTCATTTGCTCATTTTAGTTCATGCTACTAGAATCACACGTGTATAGACAATTTCCTTATTCTTGATGTGAATTCACAGTCGCTCTGATCGGTGAGTAAATTGTGGTGTATCAAAACAATGGGTGAGCATTAAATTTGGCTTTCAGTTGGAGCAGAAGGGAAAGTTGCCATGGAAGCATGCAATGCTAACAAGCTTTTGGTAGGAGTTTCAGAGTATCTTCATATTTTAACAGAGTATTATCTTCATTTCTAATTCTGTCCCTTCCCCTCCTTGGGACAATTATCCAAACATATGGGAATTTACTTCCTTCATTCTACCCCTTTCCCTCCAAATACCCTATTCATATAAGCTCTAGAAAAACAACTGGAAACAGGTAGTTTATTAATTGCTGTATGTACTAGCTTCTGGGACGGCTGATGATTTCAAGTGACTCCAAATTACACTACTCGAGCAAATATTGCCCTTCCGAAGTCATATAATCCCTCCTACCAAAGAGATCCCCCAATTCTCTTTGGGCATGCATAATAGAAAATATATACAGAAATGTGGTAAGTGGAGATGTAAGACGGTTGTGGTGGAGTAGAAAACTAATAAACAAATGTTTAGAAGGAGATACAAATAGAAAGAATGAAATGGGGCGATCTCTTGGGTTATCTATCTAGTTCTACTAAAACAGAAGCCACTAGGACACGTGGCATCCAATGGCTACACATTTTCCCGCTAAAATTTTTGTTCCTAATAACATGGTTTTTAATAATTTTGTTCCTATTAATTTGCTGCAAATTCTAACAACTCTAAGTTAATAATGAAAAAGCAGCTAATAGCTAGGGCCTTCTATTAACAAACAAAAAAAAAAAAAAAAAAAAAAAAAACAACTTTAATATGTTCCTAATAATTTTCTACGCTAAATTTATGAGACCATTTCAACCAAATATATATATACGGAGTATATCCCAAAATTTTGCTCTTCTTTATCTACTTTACAATCAAAATTTGTCCTCTTACTCACTGATGTAGTGATTAACCATTTCAATGGCTAAAGACTCGCTCAAATAGAGGTAACTAAAGGTCACTATTCTTTTCTTTTTGTGTTCTTATTTATTTGTGTAATCTTCTAATGCAAGTTTCATCTCTATTTCTAAGTCATGGGATTGTAAAGTCACTGAAATTTTGAGTTGGTAAATAAATTTGCCATAATACAAATGTTCTCTTACTAATATTCAGACTTAGAGATACATTCACGCACACACACTTTGATGAGATTGCATTTTATCAAGTGCAAATTAAAGTTGTACGTATACATGATAGCTAAGCTATTCAGTTTTTTTTTTTTTAAAAGAAGTCCTTGATATCTTGAGTCGGGAAATAGATTCGGGTATATAACTACGTTTCGAACGCCAACAATATAAATCCGTTTTACCAAGACAAAGTTAAGCTAGACGTGTTGCTGCACGTTACGATATTAAAACTTTTGGCTACACATTTCCGTGCATAGCACGGGTATTATACTAGTTGGGTGTACTAAAAAAGGAAAACAGGGAGATCTTTGGTAGGAGGGAGTAGCTAGGATGTAGGACTTCTCCAATGTTTTCTTTTTGTCTGTTTAAGAAACGTAGCTAGTCTAGTATTGTAAACATCTGAACTTACCCAGGAGGTTTCCCATACTCAGTACGCAGCTCCCCAAACCGGTAGTAACATAATTTGTACCTGAAATTACAGGCAAGTCGAGAAATTAGAGTCAAACTCTATATTATCCTATTTAAAGTTATGTTAAACAATGTGCAACTACTACAAAGGTTTCCACACATAATCCTAGAAAATAGAAATCAAAAGTAGTCTTCAGCATTGGAGAGTCAGCTCAAGGCTCTCCATATAACATTAGATGACAAATTATCTAATCCAATAGACAGAAATAGTAACTGGCACAGAAACCGTATAGTCTCCGCCAGGGAAAAATATTGAATTTCCAAAACGCATTCTGAAGATACAATATAATATGTATTTTTGCTTGAACTCTAAGATCGACAATTACCATATAATATAGATTTTCGTTTCATAAATAATCTTCAGGAATTTGATGCAAATCAGTTATCAAGCAAACATTATAGTTGATGCAGATCTCTATTAGCATTTGACAAGTAAAGCTCAAATTTACTACAAACAGATCAAATCCTTTTTATTGACTACTTCAGTTTGACTACCTCCACGACAATCAATATAAGTACACGGTACTCATAACAATTCATGGGATGTGAAAGTATGGAAGACAGATTAAAATGAGCTTCAATTATAAGTTTATAACATTTCCAAGTTCCTGAGGTTTAGGTGGGTTGGCAGTCTCTGGCACCAATGCCAAAACAAATATGCTGATGTAAAAATTTCTAACTTATATCATATACAGGTTCTGCATATCTTAAGCTCCAGCTTTCTGATGAACAATACAGTGAATACACTCTCCACAAGATGGCACAATGTTTGGGAAGCAACGGTTCGAGGCACTGGTGTGTTGACAGGTGAGGTGTATGAGTTACACTGTAGATAATCAGTAACTGCTGAATGTACAGAAGGTGTTCATCTCCGAAGGAATTACTAAATGGGGAATTAGATCCTTGCAAAAAAAAATTTGCTCTAAGAATATAAACTTAATTCCCTTTGTCTCTTAAACCCCCTCTCCTTTAGAATGGATGTTGGTCGTAGGATAGCATGTCAACAAGGTCACTTAATCTAAGTTTTCGTTTAGAAAAACGTTTGGAAAGAGGCATCTCCAATGTAAGCCATGATCATGTAATTCTTGGTCAGGTCCTTTTCGGATTTCATGACATTCTTTTATAGAATTATAATCCTCTCCCATTTTGTATAACAGAAACAGGAATTTAAAAAAACTGTTCAAATTGTTAGGTTGACGGGAGGTGGTAATGTGGGTATCCCCAAACTTGTTTTGGTCTTAGGCCTCCAAAAAAAAAAAAAAAAAAAAAAAAATCCTCTATTTCAGTATGTCACCACTCTTTTCCCAGACCATATTCCGAAATTCCCACCCCCAAACAAAAAGCTGGTGCACAAATAGCTTGCATGAACAAGCTTACCCCTCCCTCTTCCAATATATGATTTACAAATGATCTATAACTAAGAAGAAACACAGTTCTTGTCTCAGAAAGTTGCAATCGGTTTACTATTGTTTTCATTGTGGAAAGCAACAATTAAGATATGCCCTCTCCAACATCATATGTTACCAATCCAGCACAGACCACAACCATATCGCTTTTCATGCATTAATTACATAACATTTGAAAAAAGTGAAGTCAAGCATGCCTTCTCAAAACTAGGTTTTTTTTCTCTTTCTTCCCCTCACCTCCCTTAGAAAAACACCACATAAAGTTGCCTTGAAGAGTTAATTAACCTTCATCAATTTGAATCTGTCAGCAAGCATATATTGTGATTCAATGCCAGGTAACTAAAACTTACATGAGACAATTTAACATCTTAGGTGCAGCGCCTTTGTCAACACGATACTCTCCATTAACAAGATAGTCAGGCTCCTTAATGACTGGGAAAACACCGCCACCAATTCTCACCATCCACAAGAACCTGAATATGAAAACATAACAATTACATATACGCATGAGCAATAATTAATTAGAGCCTACCTCCAGCAATTACAAGATCATTGTCAAAGTACTCTACGGAATGCAGTAATCACACAAACTAAGCCACACATCTATACGCATCAGAATTTAGCTGAATGCAGATCAAAAGAAATGTGCAAACGAGTAGGTAATCTAAGTGAACGCCAGCACATTTTATTTTCTTTTTGAAGTCTATTTGTCACTTTTGTATTTTAACACTATGTAAAAAGATAATACAAATGATAATTGAACACTTACTTGTTGATATCATCAGAGGAATAGCCAGTCACACCACCAAATACAACTAATACATAATCCACATCAAGTGATTGCATAATCTCATACGCTTCATCTTCATAAGACGACATGGCCCGTCCGACTGTTGCAATGTGAGTATTGTTCCAAGTGTTGTTGTCCACAATGACTGTTCTGTTTCCCATGGCAGTAATTTGGTAACCATAATCCCACCATGACATAATTTTCGCATCGGGAGGAGTATTTTGTCGAAGCCAATAATATGCCTCTCGGTAATCATCAAAGATCACCCGGTTCCCATGGGCACCTCTTGCGGCCAAAACAATCGATGGAGAAGAATAAGCTTCTGATGTGACCCACGTACAGTGTATAACATATCTGCTGAGCACATAAAATGCACCAACCAGCAATGCAATAGCAACATTCCTTTGGAAGGGGAGTGACTGATCAACTGAAGCCTGTTCAAACAAACCAGGAGAAGGAAATAAATGAAAGTTTTCAAAAAAATCTCAGCAACATCATGGATATAATCAGCATGGAAAAAAGGTGTTACTACGCTCATTTATTCTCCCAGAAATTTCTCAAAATACATTGAATGAAAACTGAAGCATAAAGAGGTCTATAACCAGTTGAATTACAACCTTTAAACAGTAAAATTGAGGTTGGTGTTTAGGCTATCTTTATCCCTCAGACTTACATTAGATCTCATGCCTTGCCACATCAGCTTTCCACTCTTCTTTTTATTTCAGACTCAGACTCTAAATACTTTCAGACTACTCACTTTATTCCAAAACTTTGTTTTAGACTTGTATCCATATCCAACTTTTCTTTAGTTCTAATCTTATTGAATGTTGTATCATGAATAATTTCGTTAAATGTATTGTTTTAGTATAAATTATTTTTTAGATAAATAGTTTTTTTTTTCCATTATTCGAATTTCTCAATTTTGTACTTTACTTTTAGGTTATTTAACAATCAATGAAAAAAAAAATTATTATATTAGTTGAAAATGTGATGAGATATGTAAAAGTGGTAAAAATGGCAAACCATATGTACTCCCTCCGTTTCTTTTGTTTCTTTACGTTTCGTTTGAATTCCTCTCACATATTCAAACGAAACGTAAAGAAACAAAAGAAACGGAGGGAGTACATCTTTTGACATATACATTTTTTTCAATATCACCCACCTGGGGATTGTCCCGGGTTTGAATCCTCGCCCAGCCCCATAACATTAGCTACTCATTTGTACCCAAAAAAAAAAAATTTAATAGAAAAAAAAATAACACATAAAAATTTGTGCATTTATTTATCAAGCGTTTTTCTTAAAAAGCTATCATCCTATCAAAATTTTATTTTTATTGGCCAGTGTAGAATTTTTTTACAATAATGTAGTATAGCATTTGGACAGTGTAGTGAGTTTTTTATTTTTATCCAAACATATAATATAGCATTTGGACCCCTCCATATTGATGATATGGCGTCTGAGGGTGGGTTTTGGAATACGGATACCAAGACCCAAGTTCAACTGTATGAAGGGAGCTTCCACCTTATCATGCGTATGAAATAAAAGTGGGCAAGTCTGAGCTTGAGACTCACTAGTCTTAGTTACATAGTGCCAGCTAGAATATGGCACTCTAGACCAATGAGCTAGCTAACGCGTAATTGTAGCCTAAGTCCAAAAGGTTTCTCTTTAAGTTTGGTTGGAGTCATATGTAGACAACCTGACTTGTCCTCAGCTGGTTATAGACCATCTCATTTTAATCTAGATCTCTGCATTCAAATTGCCACTTCGGCAATTCCGCTTGCACCGCTTATAAACGTGTGGATTCTATGCCCTTGTATCAATCCAAAGCAAAACCTACTTATTATCAACCTTATTGACAAGACAGGCATCTCAGTTCTCCATCAACTCTTGGTCACCCTACCTTGTTCTCATATTGCTAGATGCCGGCATGCCGCTCCTTCAGGGCTACAACACATCCCAAATGCTAGCTTCCTCACACTAGTCCAACTTAAACTTTCTAATTTCAAGCTCTACTCGTAATAATTAAGGTTCATGTAAACGATCATATAAAGTCGCAAAGATGTTTAGCAAGTAACTTGACAAATCCATTGAGAACCCTAAGAGATAAATCAAACAGGAGAAACAAAGAACAAAGGTAAAACATATTGAATAAGAGGCCAGAACTCAGCAACCAAACTCACCTTAGAAGAAGCCTTCCCACTAGAACTTCCTCTACCAGAGCTAGCATGGACAACCTTGCTTTTAGTTCTTAGCAATGAGGTCAGATTCTTTATCGTGGCAGAAACTGCAATAGCACTTATAAGGCAGACAGCAGGTGTAGCAACTAGGATCAAACGAACCATAACACCAGCAAAATACATGCTAGTCAAACCATACATAACTATAAAAATGGTGGCATCTGACAACCGCTTGAAGCAAAAATATAGACCTGCCGGAAACAGGAATAGCAGAATATGGAAGTCGAACATAAACGAAGACCAAGCTGTAGGTTGATGCTCAGAAACCGATGCAATAATTGGAATATGATCCTTTGCATATGTCGGATCCAAGAGAGAGTAAAACCGGCCTGTCCATGGAGATATGTAACCAGATGCACTACCAACACCAAGTGCAACAACACCTAATGTGACCGCTGACGTGACTGTGATCCTCAAAAATGTCTGGAACAACTTGGTGTCACTTAACAGGTACTTCACCCAATCCAAAAAGTAGAACACCTGAGTATACATTGTCCAATTCAATAAATTCCGGATAGTTCAATCACTTGGCTAAATCGAAAACATTGACAAACAACGAGCCCGAATATTTACATAAATAGTGACACTCACTCCACTGAAAGACAATTGTTACAACTGGAGCAATAAAAACACGAAATTATGCAGGAAAGACGCAATACCTGGATCAAGAAAAAGACACCCATAGCAGCCATATGCTCACCAGACTGAACATGTTGGAACCCGACAAACCGAATTTGCATAGCCAGCAACATTCCCAGCACATACATACAATTATACGCAACATAAAGCCTCATAGAATACCGACCCGTCACCAACAAGACCAGCACATACAAAGGAATCAAATTGATGATAAACACATAACCTCCCCAAGCAGAAACCATATAAAAATACCCGAAAGCAGACGCCAAAGACCAAGCCAACAAACCGGTATTAACAGCCTTAACAAACAGGAAAAAAGTCAGCAACAGTGCAAATATAGCCACAGCTTCATTATCATAAGAACCAGCAACTGATCTGGAAATGTAACCGGGGCAAATGGCGATCAATGCGGCCGCAACGAGACCAGCTCCAGTGTCCCAGATCTCCTTCCCAAAGAAGTAAGCAACAAGAGTCGTGTTGGAAGCAAAGAAGGGGGCAGTAAGGACACAAACTTCTCGGATATGGACAGCGAAACTGAGCATTCGGAGACCCCAGTAAATAAGAGCAGCAGTAACCATAAGACCCGGGTAAAGGGTACCCCCAATAATTCTACCAAGAGGGTACCAACTCTCGGAATCAAACCAATTCCAGAATTCGTAAAACCCCTTTTCAGTCAAGTAAAGGGTGGTCCGGTAGTTGAAATACGGGTCGAATTCATGGATCATGGACTCGTATCGTAGCACACTAAAGAGACGGGTGATGAATGCCAAGATGTATACGAGGAAGAGGATTGTGACCCTGATCAGAAATTCCTGCTGCTTTGTCTTGAGTTTTAGGGATTTCATGAGATTTGTTGAATTGGGAAATGTTGGATCTGACATTTGGGATTTCAGATCTTGGGTTTTTCCTGCTGTTGTTGTTGATGTTGCTTCTACTTTGTTGCTCACCATTGTTGGTTTTTTTTGTTAGAGTGTGGGGAATTTGGTGGGAGTGGGCGTGTGTACGAGTGAGTGTGGAGTTTAGGGAAGAGAGATTGAGAATGGTGATGTTAAGATGGGTTTTCCATTGATTTGAATCATCTGGGGTTTATGGAAAAACCAGAAGAAAAACCCTAACAACTGTTCAGATTGGAATGGGGGATGAATTTTGTGAATTTGTGAAGATGAATCAGAGCACTTTAGTATATCCGGGATCAGTCTTTTTTTTTTTTTTTTTTTTTTTTGTCCTAAAGAGTAGAAAGTGCACAAAAAGTCTCACAAATTGTCAAAGAGAACAAGCATTGAAAACCTCCGATCTTTGGAAATATGGGCGATCAATTGAGTGCACGGTTTCGAGAAGTTGAAAGTAATAATACTCGTTTTAGTTATGTTTAAACTTTTTTGTAACGTGTTTTTCAGAATTAAGTTCATGAAAATTTGATTCGCTACTCTTTGCATGATTACTGAAAGAGATTGTCTCATATTGTGCCTTAAGCTTTCGGGTCAATATTTTTGGTCGGGTCGAGTTTGCCAATTGAGCTTCCGAAAAACCCAAAACCCATGCATGCATAAGTTAAACCTATAAAACGAAAGAGCACAACTAGAATAAAAGCTCGACATAAACTGTTCCAACGCAATCAAAGATTAAATTGACCCCATACAACTAAGCCCAAAAGTCTACATCTCATTTAGTGAGATAGTCATATTCCCTTATTTAGATTGACATGAGGAGTATTAGGACATATATATCAACTTTACAAATATACCCTTATGTACGCAAGATAGCTAATATACCGTGTACAAGCTTGATCCTTATTATACCGTGTACCGTCTGTAGTAGACAGTAGTAGAGTGTACATACTACATACATACCCAAAAAGGTCTTAGCCGGGATGGCTCCAGTTAAATAGCGCCAGTAAATTCAAAAATCTACGAACTAATGAAACATGATCGTATCACTGAGGACTTCCATCAAACACCTTACGTGCAGAACTTCACTCTTACGCTTCACAAGCTCTCACCATTTATCCACCATTTCTTCACCCCCACCATCCGATCCCCAATCTCCACCCACACAACATCAACAACAAGAAGACCCATATCAACTGATGAAAGAAGACCCAATTCAAATCTGCACAGAAATATGGGTCAAATCCTTCTCATTTCCCAAAACAAACCCTTTTTGCAATCTCACTGGTTTTATCTCCAAATTTGATATCTGGGTGTTATCTTACCAACGCACAGTTGCTCATTTTACGGGTTCATTTCCGTCTCGAAATGCCATTCATTCTAAGGTATTACATGATCTTCTTACTCTTCGTAATGCTGTTATTAAGGGTCTGTTTAAATGGAATACGAGAACTCAATTGTATATTCGTAGTCCGAATGAGAAACCCATCACTGAATTTACCTCAAAGAAGAAGCTTCACGAGTTTTTCGGGTCGAAAGCGCCTTTGTTTCAAGATAGGGTAGTTCAGGAGGTCTTGTTTTTTGTGCTTGAGCCTGTTTTTGAGCCTAGGTTTTCGCCCAAATCACACGCTTTTCGCCCCGGGCGGAATGCTCATACTGTTATTAGGACAATTAGGAGTAATTTTGGTGGGTATCTTTGGTATTTGAGAGGGGATTTGAGTGAGGCTTTGGAGAAGGTGGATAGGAGTGTGGTGATGAGCTGTTTGCAGAAGGTTGTTAAAGATAAGAGGGTGTTAGGTTTGATCAAATCTGCTTTTCATGAGCGGGTGAGTCGTGAGTTAGAAGCTAGTGATGGTAGGGAGGGCAAGATTGGGAAAGGGAACAAGAAGAAGAAGAAGGAGAAGAAAAAGGGTGAGAGGAGAAAGGTTCTGAATCCGAATGAGCCGAAGCCAGATCCTTATTGGCTGAGGTCGTTCTTCCAATTCGCGCCTGAAGAAGCTGCTAAGGTGCCGAATTATGGGAATTGTGGAATTCTTAGCCCTTTCCTAGCTAATGTGTGTTTAAATGAATTAGATCAGATGATAGAAGAAAAGATAGTGGAGTTCTTTAGGCCATGTATACTTGACTCGATATGGAAAAATGAGACAGACAATAGCTGTCATAACCCTGCTTGGCCTGAGTTTGTTCCATCTGCTGGCAAGGACAAAACCAGAAAGATGGATTACATACGATATGGTGGTCATTTTTTGATTGGTGTTCGAGGACTTAGGGAGGAAGCAGTGGAGATGAGGAGGGTGTTGATAGAATTCTGTGAAAGTAAATTAGGGATAAAATTGGATAATTCAAAGGTGGAGATTGAGCACGTAAGCCGAGGGATTCAGTTTCTCGACCATATAATCAGCCATCGTATAGTATATCCAACATTGCATTACACTGCGACAGGTGGTGCAACTGTTAGTAAAAAGGGCGTGGGAACTCTGCTGTCAGTTACAGCCAGCTTACCACAGTGTATTCGGAGATTTAGGCGCCTTGAGTTGTTGAAGGGGGATAAGGATCCAGAACCATTAGCCTGCACCCCAATGCTGTATTCCAGCCAAGCTCATACTAATTCTCAGATGAATAAGTTCCTCGAAACGATGGCTGATTGGTATAAATATGCAGATAACCGTAAGAAAGCTGTTGGATTTTGTGCGTATGTGATCCGCAGCTCTTTAGGAAAACTCTATGCGTCCAGGTATAAGCTCAAATCTCGTGCAAAGGTCTACAGCATAGCTTCCCGTAATCTCAGTCATTCTTTAAGGGGGAGAGGGAGAGGGAACAGCGTGGCATCTGAGTATTCAGATCTCGTGAGGTTGGGTGTTGCTGACCCTATTGAAGGCGTGCGGTTTTCCCACATGTCATTAATCCCAAATTGTGATTATACGCCATTTCCTAGGGTTTGGGTTCCTGAGCATGAACAAGTTTTGCTGGAATACATTAAATTACTAGATCCTAAATACTTTTGTGAATTGCTTGCATCAATTAAAAGAGAAGGTCTAAATATACCTCAAAATGAAATGTCTGAAATTATATGGGACTTTAAGACTCTAGGTGTTCATCGGCTTGCCATTGAATCAAAAAAGCTTCCTTAGTCGTGTAAATAAGACAATGGCATCACTAGTTATCAATGTTGTTTCAAGTTTTTGTTGGTATCTGAACCAAAATTTGATGGAATGGAAGGCGCTTCTGCATTCTTCAAATCTCACTTGAAGAGAAGTTCTGGATTTGCTCGTCTTACAAAATTGTGAAGCACGTGCACATTGGTTGATGTGAATAGGGTAGATTTCATGATATCACACCGAATGTCCTCTCAAACGGGTCGAAAGCTTGGTGAGCTTGACATTTGCCTTGGATCCTCTCTCTTTGGAGCTTGAAAAAAAAAAAATCGATCAGATTCTGGCTGTCGGCATCTATGCTTATGATGATAATGTTTTGTTGGCATACTGGAGTTCAAGCGACACAAATTTTGATGGATGGACAGATTAATCATGTTGAACAATGACGCAATTCGGCCTTTAAAGTTATCCATCACGAGAGACCTATCACTCTGTGGGCTTGCAGGGGCCTCAGTTGAGGTCACTCTGCCAAAGAAACTGAAGAGAAAAGAGTGACGCGAAAAGAAAGATTTGGCACCAGAAGGGGGTTGAGTATATTGGGTTAGAGAGAAAATAGGAATGTAACTGAGAGATATCGTTAGAGAGACGACAGCATTGAAATTCAGCAACTGGGCATCACAAACTTAAAATTGGTGCATCCCAAAGATTGAGAGTGAGGAGAGTAGGAGATGAGAGGTTTTGGGCAAAACTGTGCCTTTTCCTCATTCTGACAGTTGTGGTGGCACCATTCTAAGTAGTTAGCAAAACAATCCTGAAACGAAAGCGTTTCTGATTATTGTGGTGTTGCATTGTTCTTGGTGATAGTGAGCAGCGGGTCCGTGAGCATACAGAAGAAATGACAGTCAGAGGTAGGTGAATTTATAAATTTGCTTAAATCAATCCCTGCCTAGTTGATAAATATGTGTGATTTCAAGGTTTTTTTTTTTTTTTGGGTTGTAGGTGGTTTTAAGATTAAGGCTATGGGATTGAGATTTGCCGTTATAATGAAATGGAATTACGCTAAATTACTCAGAAAAGAGAGAGAAGAATACAACTACTAAAAAAGGTATCTAATTAGCCCAGACTTTCTTTCATGACAACTTTTTCTCTAGACTAGATATACTTTGGATGTTGAAGTTGTCATCTTAAGTCTAACAAACTCGTAACCCATGCCTTTATTCTTCAATTTCGTTTATCAGTACTGTTTTATGGTGTATCAGCTTATAGACCAACCAGAAAGTCATCCTGTTTCTGTAAGCCTATTTGGCTATTATGGATCGATTATTGTCATTTGGTAACAATTTTAGAGAATCATCTCATCAGGTAAGTTGCACAAGTGTGTGTCTGATGAAAGTGATATACTGTTTTGTAAATGTTGTTTCAACTTTCTATTATTCATGATGCAGAGTTCAGCTCTTTTGAGTATCGGATATAATTATTTGGAAGACACTATCAGCACGGGAGCTCAGCAACTTTTCCTCAAAAACTCCAAATTCTTGCCAGCTCATCGAAGATTGAAAGTGAGGAGATAAGATATTTGGGGCAAAGCTTGGCCTTTTCCTCTTCTGACAATGACAGTGGCACTGCTGTAAGTAATTAGCAATGTCCATATTGAAATTGAGATGATTCTAATGACTGTGGCGTTGCACTGATTATGAGCAGCAGGTTGGCGACCATACAGTAGAACTGTGGAAGTGACACTTTCAGAGGTAGGTGAATTTATAAATTTGCTTCATTCCATCTCTGCCTAGTTGATGAATCTCTGTAATTTCGAGATGTTTATGCTGTGGGATCAAGAATATGACATTTTCACGAAATGGAATTATGTTGAATTACACAAAATAAAGAGAGAAATTAGTTCAGTGAAAAAAGATAAATTAATTATAGCTAAAGTCACACTTTCGTCCATAGTTCCATGACAGCATTTTCTTTTAGATGGATATATTGGTTGATGTCTTGATGAAGTTCTCATAGTAGGCCTATCAAACTCGTAAATACATGACTTTTTACATCATTTAAAAAAAAAAAAAAACAACAGTACCAGCTAACAGAAACCAGCAAGTCATCTTTTTCCAACTATTAATGTAGAGAGCCCATTATGGATCGATTATCTTCAACTGTTTTATGAATAATCTCATTATGTAAATTGCAGAAGTGAGTGATTTTTACACTCCACAGATTGGTTTTTACACCCAATCAAAGCACACATACTCTCAAAAGAGGAGAGTAAAGATCAAAGTCAGGAGTGTAAAAATGAAAACCCTTCTTGTAACCAAAAAAAAAAAAAAAAAAAATGAAAACCCTTCTACATGTGATATACTGTCCTCTGTAAATGTTGATAGAACTTTGTATTTTGCATGATGCAGAGTTCAGTTCTTTTGTGTATGGAGATCAATGGTGAAATAGTATAGACTCAGAAAATAGATTGTGCGTGGATACAGAAGAACGGTAACCCACAAAATGGCTAGCAAAATTCAAATGGAAGCCTAGTAGAATGGGCATGTGTAAGTAATGAGGTGCAATGCCATGAACCTAGCTTTGTTAGTTGGGTTATGAGATCTCATGAAATCGAGTCTTCGAATGCCCCTAAACCCCGAAGGAGTGAAAATGCCTTAACACTAAGTCGGATTTTAACCCCAATTTTAGATTTGTGTTTGATTGACCATCCCATAATGTACTCCGTAGTAGAAAAGAGATCGAATTGGCCTCGAAGATTATACATTTATACCTGAAGCTGTCATCCCAGACCAGTTCACATGTAATACTCCACTGGGTGAGATGAAGCCATACTGATTCACAAGAGTACTAGTGGGCGTGGTTCCGGTGAAAGCAAGCAAGTGAATATACATGGATGTTTGGAGCACCAATTCGCATTGTTGCTTCAACTGTACATTTAATTGTTGTTAACTGATGCCATATTTGGAATTGCCTCTTTCCATCTTCATCCTTCTTCCTATTGCAGTTGTGATATCAGGGAGTATAGAGTAGTTGCTGATCCTGTATAGGAGTATCAATTTTATGATGAATGCCATTGTTAGCTTACATTAGTAAACCTGCAGCTGCATTCGTAAGCAGGGTAAGCTGTAAGTTATGTAGCTGATTGGTAATTAATCAAGCAGGGTAGGCTTACACAATATTCTCAAGTGTTTCACATGCATGTATCTATTGATCTGATTGATGTGCATATGTATACTTAGTTAGAATTTCCAAATTTCATGGAGACTTGACAGTAGTACACTAGTACATGTAATTTACTCGTGAGACACAACAAGCCTAATGCATGCTTGAACGCTTTAGTTTATTTATACGAATATAAATTTTACTACCGCAACACAATTAACGATGATATTGATCGTGAAATCGTATATGCAATCCCGTGCCATGATAAGGTGTTGTTGGTTGGTGAATTGTTTTAATGCAACATTTCAGGTCTTCTTTGTTGCGGTCCATAAGTAATTGCATGATGATACGGCTGTCCAATTTCTGTTGAGTTGCTACTTATACACGTCTTTGCATGCAGTGCGTTTTACGTGAGCACACAGGTAGATTTGTTTCGCATCGTTAGCGTGATGACTCCTTTCACATGAGACAGGAGATCGATGTCATTTTTTAGCTTAACATCATCTATATTATATCTTTAATAGGCAAATCTCCACGCCTACGTGACAGCCTTTGAAATCATCTAGAGCAAAAAAATTCCAACTCAAATCTTACGTGTCGTCCCTCTATTCAATTCATTTATATCTCCTCCCTGTAATACACCCTTTAATATGTGTGGGGCTATCTATTATTATGATAATATTAATAGGCTAATAAAAATGTTTCATTTTAAATCAAGTCTCTTAAGCTCTCTTTGCAAACGTTTAGAAAACATTTCAACTTCTTTAATTTTAATTAGCATAAATTTCGCCATAATTGAATCATTAATCAACATCTTAATAATGTTATTGAATATTGTGTCTCTTGGCTTTTCGTTTGCCAAGTTTGTTAGTTACATTTTAGATCGACATAGTATATATATGACTCAGTTGTTTGTTTGAAGTTAGTAAGAAAAAAAAAAACACATGCCACCCACACATGACAGTATGTCGAAAGAAAAAAAAATGAAGGAGAGGAGATATGAAAATGGTGTAGGTAATTTTCTCTTACAACAATTTAGAGGGATATTGAGAAGTTTTAGTGATTTTATGTATCAATCATAGTTAGATGTTATAAACTGTACATTATTTTTGTACATACCCCCAATTAGTTATTGTTTTTTTAGGGTCCCAAGTTATTGTTAGTTACAAATTAATATAGGAATTATTCGAAATGGTTATATCGTATCTACTTCCTTAATTAACTCTAAGTTGAGTTTATTACACATTGACCCATCAAGCTCTATATACGTTAAGGCATACGCATCGCATCGAAAGTAGGACGTATATACAGAACCGTGAAATTACGGGTACAAAAACTAGTTATTGATGTTAATAAGCTAAAGTCAGTTTGTCATGAGTGGTAATTAGACTAATTACTCACATCAATTCTCCCTCATCCTCAATGTCTACGAAATTTAAAAAAAAAAAAAAAAAAAAAAAAAAAAAAAAAAAAAAAAGTCGCATAATTAAACTTTAATCACGGCAACCAATGATGTGGTTCGATAAAATTTAGAAGGGAGTTTAGATTAGAAAATGATACTCGATTCCTTAGCTTAGGCCGTAATCATGCATGAGAAAGCTAAGGTGGGTGAACAATAATTTATCATAAGTGATACCTGCTAGACGTGCAATATTGTCATGTCTAAGCTGGATATCGAGTTGAGAGCGATAAAATAACCAAACAAGTAAGAATATAATTGCGTGCAACATCATTACATCCTTATGCTCAATATTGTTAGAGTAGTATAGCTTTCCAACACAACACTACTATTTGACTTTTTGAGTTCACACATCGTCTTAAACCGTCGTTTGGTTGTACAAGGGAATTTGGAATTTCCATATAATTTCACTTCATATGAATTTCTAATTCATGTGAATTTCTCAAACTTATTTGGTTAGATGTAGGAAGTAAATTCATGTACGAATTTTCAATTAACATAGGGGTTAGGTAAGTCAATTCCTTCATTTTGTAGAAATTGAAAATTCTCATGAATTCTCAATTCCTGTGAATTTGGCTAACCAAGCAATTTTAATTATTTCAATTCATGGGAATTCTAAATTCTCGTGACTTTGACAAGGCAATCAAACGACCACGTGACTTTGACGAAACAATCAAACGACCACTAAGTCTTTATTAGTGTGGTATATCAAAAGTAGATCTTCATTACAATGTAAGACAATGCGAGTGGAGCTGTTTTGTAATAGCATTAGAGAGGAAATTGAGGGGAGTAGTGGGGTTTTGACCCCTAGCTAGCAAAACCTCGCTGAGTTTAATCGTTCGTAGTCGAATTCGACAACTAGAATATAAGACATTTCCGAGTTTTGGATATCCAAAACCCTTGGTTAAATAACTTGTTCTAGACCACCTTAACAAAAAATAGATCGGTTTTTCAGATTTATCACTAGGAATGGCGCATTGGAGCTTTTATGATCTTTTATACTTCGGAAATTTCTACATCAAGACAGTTATAGCACACCACGAAGTGCTTTTCTCCGCCATAAAAGTTACGTTGGATTCAAATCCATGTACAAGGAGCCGCGTTTGACCTGTTGTTTATTTAACTGCTTTGATTGTAAAATTTGTTGTAGTATCTTGGATCTACCTTATTGTAAATGCCGTTTGACTATCTTTTAATGAGGAATTATTATTCCCGTCAAAAAAAAAAAAAAAAAAAAAAAAAAAAATCATCAGTCTTACGCACAAAACGCACATAAAAGGAAAAGATATTATGGAGTGTAATAGAATAGAAACATTAAATTAATCCCCACGGATATGATATCTTAGTCACATAGGAACATTTCCTCATAAAAAAAGAAAAAGAAAAAGAAAATTAGAATTACAGAGTATATCAAACACCATTACTCGTAAATATACCATTCGACCATAATTCAGTAACCCAAGTGGAAATTCCAAAAACACCCCTCCCTCCAAATCAGCAATTACTACTCGAGAAAAGCGTCAACAGGGTAAGACCTAGAAATCCCAGTAGGGGTACCAAAGGTAATTTGGTCAGGCTTAGAATCATCAATGGAGATATCATTGAGACTGATCCACAAGAGCAGCTCCTTAGCCTTGACTCCATGGACCTTCTTCATCCGATGGTTCTCAACAAAAGCCGTGACGTGTGTGTCGTACCACACTTGTTTCCCGATCTTGGTAAACTTGTGCTGAACCGCCTTTTTCTGGGTCAACCATACGAACCCGGTCGACCTATTGTACCCGACCTCTATTATGTCAGCCATGGGTAGCAGACCGTTTGGCATGCTGATCTCAGCCAGCAGGTCCTTTGACTTGGTCTTGCATAGTTCCGCACCCGTGTACACTTCCGCGCTTTCGCGGTGGTTCTCGATGAATTGTTGGGTAGACATTATTTCTCCGACTTCGCAAAATGGTGTAAAAGTGGTAGGGAGTATATATAAAGGAGTTTTAATTTGAGAGGGTGAGAAAGTAAGCTTAGCTTATATTTCGGGGGTGTTTTCTTTGCGTTTTGGGTGAGATTATATATAATGGGGTTGGGATGGTTGCATTAATTTATGGTAGGTTGGGGGATGGAATTGGATCCTTGTGTGGACTGTCGACCGACCTAAAATGTGCTATTCACATGATAGGAAACGGGAAGTGTTGGATGTATGACTTTTATGCAACTATATATAACAACTTGGCTAAGAATCTAAAATAAATTAGACTAGTTTTAAGTTCGGGTTGCACGATTCAAATATTATATCATTCTTAATGATTTTTATGTTTATAACAAAGTATGCTATCATTTCAATAAAAATAATTCATAACAATTGTTATAATGTTGCTTACACGTATTTTAAAATTGGACAATGCTATAGGTCTACAGTGTAGACACTTAAAAGTGTCTATAATCAGCAATAATTTTACTACACTATTAAAATTTTACTACTCACCCAATTAATTTTACTACTCCGATCTCAATTTTACTACTATCAACTCAATTTTACATTGTAGACAAATTAATTGTGTCTACACTGTAGACCTCTAGCAATTTGCTTTAAAATTTTGATCAATTAAAAAATAAAAAAAATACAAAGTTGTCTAGAGTGTTCATGTTTAAATTATACAAACTGTATTTCTTATCTATACTTTTCAAAAACACCCTTTTTTTTAATCGATATAGTACATAAAGTTGATTGTAATCATTAAGCATTGCTTATTGGAAAATGTATAAATGGATCTCAAATTGAAATTCATTTCAAATCAAATAAAATGATATATGTTTCAAAAGTTTATGATACACTAACCAATTGTATGATCAATCATACGGTGTTTCTATAATATAGTGTCAATGATTAATAATTAACTGTGTAATTTATCCTCTCATTTTTTTACTTTTTCACCATACACTAAACTCTTTGAGTAATTCTTAAATGATGGACTCTTTATTTCTGCTCTTTCACCATACACTAAATTCATTGACTATTTCTCAAATGATAGACTCTCTCTATTCTCTTCAAAAATCCCTTTTTTATATAAAAAAAATGAACAGATATTTAAATTCCATTTCAAATCTTTCATGAGCAGTCTAAATATTATATTGTGTATGATAATTCTTATTATACAAAAGTTCCGCATTGAACATGTTTCTTCGATAGTCAGATGTAGTGTTTATATTTTGTTTGTTGAGTTTAGTTTAGGAATAGTCACTATCATTTTTGCAAGATAACTGTTGATTAATGCATTTCTATCAAACATATGTACAATGAAACTCATTTTAGATTACATTTCAAAATAGGTTTAATGAGTTATATGTAATGATTTTCTGATATATAAAATGAAAGTTAGGACTAATTATATCGTGTCACATTTAAATAACTTTCAAATTGCAATTTTATGAAAGTATGAAGTCTGGCTAATAAATGACGTGAGAATCTTTCATTCTTTGGACTTTCTCACCACTTCTCTTATTTTGGACTTTTTTTTTTAAACAAATCTCTACTAAATGTGTACGAAATAATTGAATTTTTTTGCATATCGTAAAAATGTGTAAATGGATCTCAAATTGAGATAATTTCGAAACAAATATACTGATATATGTATTCGATGACTACTATTTAATGCAATTCTATCTAACATATGTATAATGGAACTCATTTTAGATTAAAATTTAAAAATAGGTTTAATGAGTTATATGTATTAATTTTCTAATATACAAAATGAAAGTTAGGACTAAATATGTCGTGTCACATTTAAATAACTTTCAAATTGCAATTTTATGAAAGTATGGACTCTGGCAAATAAATGTTGTGAGAATATTTCATTATTTGGACTCTCTCACCATTTCTTTTATTGTGGACTCTTTTTAAGTTTTTTTTTTTAAATATCTACTAAATGTATACGGAATTACTGAATTGTTTTACATATCGAAAAAATGTGTAAATGAATCTCAAATTGGGATACATTTCGAAACAAATCTAATGATATATGTTTTGAAATTTTCTGATACACGTAACCAATGTTATAAGTGATTATGTCGCAAATCTATTAGATACATTTATTAGAGAGTCTCACGAAAATAAGGATTCTCTATGTAGATAATTAATAATTGTCCATTTGAGTTGTTAATAATAATATCTGGGTATTTCTCATTTTTTTAACTCTCTAAGTATTTATCTTTTGTTGGACTCTCTCTTGGCTTTTCTAAATATATATATATATATATATATATAGGGGGCCTATCCAGTGAGAAGTGGTAATTTGGTGAGAAATGAGAAGTAATCTCAGCCATTGATTTCGCGTAACTGTAGTAACTAAACTGCATAACTCCAATCGTAACTCCACTAACTAAAACTCTTAACTCCAGTCATTTAACTCTACTAACTAAATTGCCTAACTCTAGTGGAAACACATAACTCCAACTTAATTTCATTAAATAAAAAACGTAATTCAAATAACTCCACTACCGAAACCGTATAACTCCAACTTTACACCATGGCCTAAAATACATAACTCCAAATTAATTTCATTACACAAAACACGTAACTCTAATAACTCTACTACCTAAAGTACGTAACTCCGACTTAACTCCACTAACTAAATCGGGTAACTCCAACTTAACTCCACTAACTAAAACACATAACTCCAAATTAATTTTATTACATAAAACACGTAACTCTAATAACTCTACTACCTAAAGCACGCAACTCTGACTTAACTCCACTAACTAAATCGCGTAACTCCAACTTAACTCCACTAACTAAAACACGTAACTCCAATTTAACTCCACTAACCAAAACACGTAACTCCAACTTAACTCTACTAACCAAAACACGTAACTCGAACTTAACTCTACTAACCAAAATACGTAACTCCAACTTAACTCTACTAACTAAAACACGTAACTCCAACTTAACTAAAGTTAAGCTTTATTTGATTCAACGAAAATTCATTAACTATAACGTAAGTCAAATAACTAAAACACGTAACTCTAAGTTAATTTTCTTTAATAACACACGTAACTCTAATAACTCCATTACCTAAATCACTTAACTCCGACTTAACTCCATCAACTAAAACACATAACTCCAACTTAATTTCATTAAATAAAACACGTAAATCTAATAACTCCACTACCTAAACCACGTAACTCCGACTTAACTCCATTAACTAAATTACATAACTCCAACTTAACTCCATTAACTAAAACACGTAACTCCAACTTAAATCTACCAACTAAAACTCGTAACTCCATCTTAACTCCACCATATAAAATACGTAACTCCAAATAACTTCAATAAATAAAATACGTAACTTCAAATAACTTCAATGATTAAAACACGTAACTCCACAAATTAAAAATCATTACTCCAAAAACGAAAAAATTAATTAAAAAAAAAAACAAAAAAAAAAAACTGAAAACACTTTTCCCCATTTTCTCTCTCCTCTGCGCCACCCAAACCCCACCCAATCACCCTCCCCCGCAACTGCCACGGTTCCGCCTCACCTCCGCCACCACCTCACGCAGCACCACCCGCGTCGCCGGAAAAATAACGATCCAAGGGCGGCGACGCAAGCCCCGACCTCCAACCACCGACTTTACCATCGCCGCCCCCTCATTTCCACTTCTTCTCCAATTTCACTCGTTTCGATGCGCTTCACCACGGCAAAACTAAGAGTGGCGTCGGGAATGTGTGTTGTAATGTTGGAGAAGGCTGGAAAATGTGACGATCGACGGTCTCGATTCAAGCCGGCGGCCAGATATGACGAACTGAGCGCGAAAAACGTTTGCGAAAAAAGGGAGGAGAAGACGTTTTTGGCGGTCGAAAGCTATTCGACGGAGGAAGTTAGCGGTCGACGACGACTCGCGGTAGTCAGTCGAGTCGTCCGGTGGTTCCCTCGCCGTCGAAGGTTGTCGACGGTGCACGCCGGCGACGGTGGTGGGCGGCACGGGGCAGGGGCGCGGAGAGAGAGAAAGGAGGGAAGGGGGAGGAGAGAGAAAATGTGAAGGATTGGGGAGTTTGGGTGTATTTTTAATTTTATTTTTCTTTTATTGTAATCTTTAATATGAGCCATTAGATCAAGTGAAATAGATGGCTGAGATCACTTCTCACTTCTCACGAAATTAACACTTCTCATTTGATAGATTTCGTATATATATATATATATTATATAGGGGGTCTATCCAGTGAGAAGTGATAATTTGGTGAGAAGTGAGAAGTAATCTCTGCCATTGATTTCGAGTAACTCCACTACCTAAACTCCATAACTCTAGTCCTATAACTCCAGTAACTAAACTGTTTAACTCCAATGATTTAACTCTATTAATTTAACAAAAATTATCTAACTCTAGTAATATTAATAATTCCAATAATTTAACTAAATTATCTAACTCTCGTAATTCTAACATAATTCCACTAACTAAAACACGTAACTCTTACATAACTCCACCAACAAAACCTCGTAACTCCAACTTAACTCCACTAACTAAAACACGTAACTCCAACTTAATTTCATCAAATAAAACACGTAACTCTAATAACTCCACTACCTAAATCACGTAACTCCGACTTAACTCCATCAACTAAAACACATAACTCCAACTTAATTTCATCAAATAAAACACGTAACTCTAATAACTCCACTAACTAAAACACGTAACTCCGATTTAACTCCACTAACTAAAACACGTAACTCCAACTTAACTCCACTAACTAAAACACGTAACTCCAACTTAATTTCATCACGTAACTCTAATAACTCCACTACCTAAATAACGTAACTCCGACTTAACTCCATCAACTAAAATACATAACTCCAACTTAATTTCATCAAATAAAACACGTAACTCTAATAACTCCACTACCTAAATCACGTAACTCCGAATTAACTCCATCAACTAAAACACATAACTCCAACTTAGTTTCATCAAATAAAACAAGTAACTCTAATAACTCCACTATCTAAAACACGTAACTCTAATAAAACTCAAAAAACTTTACTAACTAAAAGACGTAACTCCAATAACTTTACTAACTAAAACACGTAACTTCAACCTAATTCTACCAATTAAATTACGTAACCAAAAAAAAAATTAATGAAAACTAAAAACAAAATTGACAAAATAAACCCCGATCTTCACCATTTTCTCTCCTCCCACACCACCAACCTCCACCCTCCCCCGCCACTGCCCCGCCTTTCCCCCGCCGGCCACCACCCCTGCAGTCACCCCAGAATAGTACAACTACCACCGCCAAATCAGCGCTACCCCCTCCAACAACTTCCTCCACCATCTCCGCCCTCTTATTTCGCCCCTCTCTCTCTCACCTCACCGCCCTTTCATTTCCGTCCACGGAGGCGAAAACGAGAGGATGCGAAGTCAATCTGTGCGGAAAAGAGAGGCGAGGCCGGTGATATGTTGATCGCCGGTGGTTATCAATGTCGGCGGCCAAATTTGGAAAAAAGAGAGCGAAAAGAAGGAGAGAGAAGGCGTTGCACGTCGCGTGGTGAAGACCGACGTAGGTCGAGGATACCCGACGAAGAACTGCCATGGTTAGTGCAGTCGGCCGGTGGCATCGAAGCCGGCAATGGCTGTCTCGCGGCGGGCAGATCTGGAAAAACGAGAGCGAAGAGAAGGCGGTTTTCGCGGCCAAATGGTGCTCGACGGAGGAGACTGATGCCGGACGAAGCCTCGCGGTGGTCCGACGAGTATTCCGGTGGTTTCGTAATCGGCAATGGCTGTCGTCGGTGGACACCGATGGCGGCGATGTGGTGGCGCGGGTGTTAGAGCCGAGGAGAGAGAGGGAGGGGGGAGAGGGAGGAGAGAGAAAATGTGAGTGATTTGGGGATTTAGGTGTAATTTTAGTTTTAATTTTCTTTTATTTCTGTTTTTAATGTGGGTCATTAGATCAAGTGAAATGGATGGCTGAGATTACTTCTCACTTCTCACGAAACTAATACTTCTCATTTGATAGATTTCCTATATATATATATCCAGTGAGAAGTGATAATTTGGAGAGAAGTGAGAAGTAATCTCAGCCATTGATTTCGCATAACTGTAGTAACCAAATTGCATAACTCTAGTCGTAACTCCACTCACTACAACTCTTAACTCCAGTCAGTTAACTCTACTAACTAAATTGCATAACTCCAGTGAGCTAACTGCATAAAGTAAATTGTTAACTCCATTATTATTAGTAACTCCACTAAATTCAACGAAGATTCATTAACTCTAACGTAACTCCATAATCTAAAACACGTAACTCCAACTTAACTCCATCATCTAAAACAGGTAACTCCAACTTAACTCCACTACTTTAACACGTAACTCCGATAACTAAAACACTTAACCCCAACTTAACTTAACTAATTAAACACGTAACTCCAATAACTCCTCTAACTAAAACACATAACTCCGATAACTCCATTAACCAAAATATGTAACTCTTAATTAAACACGAAACCAATAACATAAAATAAAACAAAAAAAAAAAATCAAAATTTCCAGTTTCTCTCTCCTCCCACGCACACCACCCAACCCCCTCCCCCGCCACTACCCCAGCCACTACCCCAGCCACTACCCCAGCCACCCACGCAACCACCACAACCGCACCGTCCACCACCTTCTCCCGCTCCACCTCCACCACCACGTACTCCGTAATCCGGCGAGCAGAAGCCCCCTCCCCCGCTGCATCTCTACCACCTCTTCATCCACCATTCCCCCACTCTCACGCCCGTTTCTCTCTCCTCAAATTCTTCTCTTTCCGTCACCCTACCACCGCCTTCACCTCCTACTGAAGCAGCACCACCTTATCCCGACCTCCAACAACGACGCCATCATCCCCGGTCAGATTTCATTAAAACGAGGACGAAAAACGTGAAGGAGAACGCGTATTTTGCGGTCGAAATCTACTCGACGGAGGAAGCTAGCGGCCGACGACGACTCGCGGTAGTCAGTTGAGTCGTCCGATGGTTCCCTCGTCGTCGAAGGTTGTCGATAGTGCACGCCGGCGACGGTGGTGGGCGGCACGGGGCAGAGGCGCGTGGAGAGAGAAAGGAGGGAAGGGGGAGGAGAGAGAAAATGTGAAGGATTGGGGAGTTTGGTTGTATTTTTAATTTTATTTTTCTTTTATTGTACTCTTTAATATGGGCCATTAGATCAAGTGAAATAGATGGCTGAGATCACTTCTCACTTCTCACGAAATTAACACTTCTCATTTGATAGATTTCCTATATATATATAGAGTGAGGATCATAAGAGTACTCATCCTTAGGTGAGTACTGCGCACCAATTAATAACCGTCAGATCCATCAAATTGAACGTTCCAGATTAAGCCACCTGGCCTCAACTAGAAAATAAACTGCTTTCCCAATCTTTCCCCAATTCCCTATCATTTCCATTTTTTTCATTTCTCTGTCCTCCAACTCCCCCTCTCCTCGACATCTTCTCTCTCCTCCCCCGCGCTCTCATCTCACCTACTTCCTCACGTCGACGTCGCCACCGCCAGCTCCGTCACCATACCCGCCACCTTTGTTGCGTTAGGTACACGCCTTTGCCACCTTCCTCAGATATGTTCGACATTTTTTCTCTCCTGCGAATCAAATAACATATGTCTATCGCCGTCAATCAACGCAATTCTGTCGCCGTCATCTTCATCATTGCTAGAAAATTGTTGTTTTAGAGGACGATGCTGCTTGTCACTTTCATTTGCATCTGTTTTCTCTCTCCTAAAGTCCGGCGACGGCAGCGAATTCTGACATATTCGCGAACTCCGACGGCGAAATCCGACGGTAAATTCTCTTTCTCACTCATTAATTACGGATTCAACTTTTAATTCTTTTAATTTCAATTGTTACAGATTTCGATTATTGAATTACATATGAATTGAATTTTTGTCAGATTATTAGATTCCGATTATTTGTCAGATTATTAGATTTCGATTGAATAATTTTTTAAATTTTTGTTTGCATTTTGTTCGCTTGAATGATTTTTCAAATTCTTGTTTTATGTTGAATCGTTAATTTTATTCATCGCAAATTTTCGTGTTGTTTTTGGATCTGATTGTATTTTTTAGGATTTTTATTTGTAAATCTTATGATTTGATTGATTTGATTTTTCGGTGGTGGTGGTTGGTTGCGGTTGCGATGGTGGCGGTGGTTGTGGATGTTCCGATGGGTGTTTGTTATTGTATGGATAATCGGTGTCATTGTATGGATAATTGGTGTCATTGGATCGACACTAGGTGTCGTTGTATGTATAGTCAGTGTCATTTGTGTCACTGTATGGACAATCTTGTGTCATTGTATGGGTAATCGGTATCATTGGATGGACAATCTTGTGTGATTGTGGTTGCCGGTGCGGGTGTCATAGAATGACACGGGTTTGTCAGTAGAATGACACGATTTTGTCAATAGAATGACACTATGGCACTTCGGTGTTATTGGTGGTTTATCCATAGAATGACACAAGTTTGTCAATAGAATGACACAGGCTTGTCTATAGAGTGACACTATGGACACGCGGTGTTATTGTTCGGTGTCATTGTATGAATTGTGGTTTTGATAGCTCATTTGGTAAAGCATTTGTGTACATACACGAATGTCGTAGGTTCGATTCCTACATGAGTTCCAAATTTTCATGTCATTGTCTAGACCTTTCTCTGTCATTGTATGTAGGTGTCATTCTATAGAGATTTTGTGTCATTATACGCGAGTGTCACTCTATGTGACACTCAGTGTCACTCTATGGCGGTGCGCAGTTCTCACGCGAGCGGGAGTTCGCACCTGATCTCGCCTTATATATATATATATACATACACACTAGTTTTAAGCCCGTGCGTTGCACGGTTCAAATATTATATCATTTTTAATGATTTTTATGTTTATAATTAAATATGCTATCATTTCAATTAAAATAATTCATAACAATTATTGTGATGTTGCTTACATGTATTTTAAAATCTTGATGAATTCAAAAAGAAAAAAAAGTTGTCTAGATTGTTCATGTTTGAATTATACAACAACATTTATTATCTATACTCTTAAAAAAAAACTTTTTTTTTTAATAAATATATTATATAAAGTCGATTGTAAAAATTAAGCATTGTATATCAAAAAATGTATAAAAGGATCTCAAATTGAAATACATTTCGAATCAAATTAAATGATATATATTTCAAATTTTTCTGATACACATAACCAATTGTATGGTCAATCGTACTGTGTTTATATAATATAGTGTTAATTGTTAATAACATTTTTTTTAAACTGTTAATAATTAACAGTGTAATTTATCCTCTCCTTTTTTGCTCGTTCACCATACACTAAATTCTTCTTTTTTGCTCTCTCACCATACACTAAACTCTTCCTCTTTGCTCTCTCACCATACACTAAACTCTTTGAGTAGTTTTTTTTTTTTTGTAAGAAATGGTGATTTATTCTTCCATAAAGGGAAAAATAGAATATCTTACAAAAAACTACCCACTAAAGAATAACACAAGCTAAACGACCTCCTAGCTAGCTAGGCTATCCAAAACATTGCTTGGAACATTATTCCCAAACCAATTGTATAATCGAACACAACTGTAATACTTGATTTTCCTAATTATCCAGTCTTGATTATGCTCTTTATTTTGAAACAATCTTGCATTCCTCTCGATCCAGAGTAGATAGACTGTTGCAGCAATGCTACTCTTATACCATTTTGCTGTCCAATGCTTCTTCTTCTTTCTTCTGCTTATCCAATTCAACTCTCTTACTAAATCCCAGTTTATGTTGCTGATTCCCATCCACTTGAGGATTTCCTGCCAAATTGCATTAGAGAAATCACATTTGAAAAACAAATGAGAGTGATTCTCTTCTGCTCTTTTACATAAGATGCATCTATTCACCACTGGCATGCCTCGTAAACTCTTTGAGTAGTTGTTAAATGATGGACTCTTTTTTTTTTTTTCTTTTTCTTTCACCATACACTAAACTCTTTGAGTATTTCTCAAATGATGGACTATTTCTATGCTCTTCAAAAATCCCTCTTGGTACATATATTATATCGTGTTTGATGATTCTTATACAAAAAGTTCCACGTTGAGCATGTTTCTTAGTTAGTCAGATGTAGCGTTTCTATTTTGTTTGTTAAGTTTAGTTTAGGAATAGACACAATATCATTTATGTAATTTTCACTCGATGACTGTTAATTAATGCATTTCTATCAAACATATGTATAAATGGAACTCATTTTATATTAAATTTCAGTATAAGTTTAATGAGTTATATGTATTAATTTTCTAATATACAAAATTAAAGTTATGACTAATTATGTCATATCACATCTAAATAACTTTCAAATTACAATTTTATGAAAGCATGGAATCTGGTTAATAAATGTTGTGAGTATTTTCCATTATTTGGACTCTCTCACCATTTCTCTTATTTTGGACTCTCCCTAAACTTTTTAAGAAAAAAAAAAACAAATCTCTACAAAATGTTACACGGAGTAACTGAATTGTTTTATATCGGAAAAATGTGTAAATGGATCTCAAATTGAGATACATTTCGAAACAAATCTAATGATATATGTTTTTAAATTTTCCGATTCACGTAACCAATGTTTTGGGGGATTATGTCGCAAATCTATTACATTCATTTATAAAAGAGTCTCACGAAAATAAGGATTCTATATGTGGATTATTAATTATTGTCCGTGTGAGTTGTTAATAATAAAATGTGTGTATTTCTCATGTTTTAAACTCTCTCAGTATTTCTCAAATGATGGAATCTCTCTATGCTCTTAAAAAATCTCTCTTATATAATATATATATATATATATATATAGTTTTAAGCCTGTGCGTTGCACGGTTCGAATATTATATCATTCCTAATGATTTTTATGTTTATAATAAACTATGCTATCATTTCAATTATAAATAATACATAGCAATTATTGTGATGTTGCTTACATGTATTTTAAAATCTTGATCAATTCAAGAAAAAAAATACAAAATTGTCTAGAGTGTTCATGTTTAAATTATACAACAATATGTTTTATCTATATTCTTCAGAAAATGCCTTTTTTTAATAGATATATTATATAAAGTCGATTTTAAAAATTAAGCATTGCATATCGGAAAATGTATAAATGGATTTCAAATTGAAATACCTTTTTAATCAAATAAAATGACATATGTTTCAAAAGTTTCTGATATACATAACCAATCGTATGATCAATCGTACAATGTTTCTATAATATAACTTTAGGTAAGAGTTTCACGAAAATGAGAATCTCTCTGTGGATTGTTAATAATTAACTGTGTAATAACTCCTCTCCTTTTTTCCTCTTTCACCATACACTAAACTCTTTAAGTATTTCTCAAAATGGACTCTCTCTATGCTCTTCAAAAATCGCTTGTGTGAATTGTTAATAATTATTTGTGTAATTTATCATCTCATTTTTTGCTCTTTCACCATACACAAAACTCTTTGAGTATTTCTCAGATGATGGACTTGTTTATTGCTCTTTCACCATGCACTAAACTCTATGATTATTTCTCAAATGACGGACTCTCTCTGCTCTTCAAAAATCTCTAATTTTTAATATTATACACTAATTTTAAGCCCATGTGTCTCACGGTTTAAATATTATATTATTTTTAATGATTTTTTTTGTTTATAACCAAATATGCTATCATTTCAATTAAAATAATTCATAACAATTATTGTGATGTTGCTTACATCAGTTACATGTATTTTAAAATCTTGATTAATTCAAAAAAAAAAAAATGTTGTCTAGATTGTTCATGTTTAAATTATACAACAACATTTCTTATCTATACTCTTCAAAAAATATAAAGTCGATTGTAAAAATTAAGCATTGTAGATCAAAAAATGTATAAATAAATCTCAAATTGAAATACATTTTGAATCAAATAAAATGATATATGTTTCAAAATTTTCTGATACACATATCCAATTGTATGATCAATCGTACTGTGTTTCTATAACATAGTGTTAATTGTTAATATTTTTTTTTGAGTAGTTCATAATTAACTGTGTAATTTATCCTCTCATTTTTTCCTCTTTCACCATACACTAAATTCTTCTTTTTTTATTCTCTCTCACCAAACTCTTATTTTTTGCTCTCTCACCATACACAAAACTCTTTGAGTAGTTGTTAAATGATGGACTCTTCTTTTTTGCTCTTTCACCATACACTAAACTCTTTGAGTATTTCTCAAATGATGGACTATTTCTATGCTCTTCAAAAATTTCTCTTGGTTCATATATTATATCGTGTTTGATGATTCTTATACAAAAAGTTCCACGTTGGACATGTTTCTTAGTTGGCTAGAATAGTGTTTATATTTTGTTTGTTTAGTTTAGTTTAGGAATAGACACAATATCATTTTGTGCAATTTTCATTCGATGATTGCTAATTAATGCATTTCTATCAAACATATGTAGTTACTATAATGAATCTAGTAAAAAAATTGATTCCAAATGAATTTATATTAGTTCAAATCTAATAAGTTTAGTGCAAGTCAATAAATTTAAATAAATCCAAATAATTTATATCATAACTTACGAAACCGAACCAAAAAAATATATTATCTTAATTGTGTGTTTCTTTTAAGTCATCTTATATTTTGTTCTGTTGAATCAATGACTCAAATTAAAGATTATACATCAGTTATTATATATTTCATAATTGCAATAATGCTTACACGTTGTACATTACAAATTCTCAAGATGAAAAACTGTGGTTCGTACCATTGACTTTGCTTATGTGGCCATGTTTCAAACTACCTAGCAATAAAAGGTAATTTTAGGTTTGTGATAAATGGTTTTATTCCAATTTGAATATATATAAATGCACTTTGCAAATGTTTGATAATCAAGAATTTATTTATAGTTATTATTCAATTAAAGATCTTATATTATCATTTTCAAAATTATATATGGCTCGATGACCTGTCTAGACCTCCATAAAACACCTACAATTGTTTGCCTCTTCAATAGATAGACTATATTTATAAATCAAATATTATATTTTCTAGGACTATGTATTAAATTTCAAAACTCAAGATTACATTAAGGTAGCTGACCAAATAAATTTTGTTTGATAGTAATTGTTTTAGAGCAAAGAGATTTACACATTATGTAAAAACATTTGATTTCTCTTATACAAATAAGTAAATCGAATACGGGAATGACCTTGTATGATACAATTCAACTTGATATTGCAACATATAAATACCAAAGCATATCACCTAAATTAAGCTATTTTTTAATTAATTTAGATCAATTGACATATGAATTATTCAACAGTCAATGCCTCAGCTAAACAAACAAAGAATCATATATTTCTAAAAGGAGGGAGTATCCTATCTCTTTGTGATTAGAAAAAAAAAGACTTATAGAATAGCGCATATATAGAGAAACCCAGTAACTTATACTCGTAGATATTAGTATTTGAAATTCACTTGAGTAAGTTGAATTGCTACCCACCTAAAAATATAAGGCAAAAAATTACAAAGCTATAATAATATTATCAAAGCAGATACCTCACTAAATGAGTATAACTTTAAGTGTGCAAATCTTATAGTTTGTTTTTGCGAAATCAACAGTCAATGCTCTAACTCGCAAAATGAAATCGTCTTACATTTCTGAAAGGAGGGGGGGTATTCTATCTTTTTATGATTACAATAAATTTAAATTTGGAATATAATGTAATCTTTCCATTACCCATATTAAAATCCAAAATACAATTTCAATGTCTCTAGACGTACTAAAAGCTTATGATTATATGCTGAATTTATTAAAAAATATAAACACTATATTTATTCGTAGTTTGTGGTCAATCTTTAATTTATGTACACTAAAACATAGGTTACACAAAAAAAAAAAAAAAAAAAAAAAAATTAGACTTATAGAATAGCACATATATTAAAGCGAGTAACAATTATCCTTTACTTGTAGTTATTACTATTGGAGAGTCCACATGAATAAGTTGAAAAGTCTTTTGTATTATCTTACCATTTCGTGATTAATTACCATATACTCCTTTCGATCTTTTTATAATTTTATGTTTTATTTGTTGCTTTTGACTATCCATGTTGGGGGCCACTTCTACACTAAATGAACTTATAAACGGACTTTTTATTCACAAATAATTGTATTAAAATTTCAATAACTACTGTAGACACATTTTAAAAAATAACATTTGGTTCTTATATTTTACCAAAATGTAGAAAATGTCGTATAATTTTCTCCTATATTAAAATGTAGGTTTGACTTATTATCTTACCATAACTTAAAAAAGAAACTTTTATCTTGATGGATTTTTTCAAAATTACTAAAAAACCTACATATGGTATACTAAATTTCCATAAGTAAAATATATGAATTTTATACATTATTACCATAAACTCACATATGGTATCAAAAATTCCATAACATAAATTAATTCCATATTCACCAGAAGCTCTAAGAAAATTCGAAAGTCTCTAGACCTCTTCAATGCCCCCGAAAAAAGATTCGTTTATAAATATAT
The DNA here is from genome assembly GCA_963680865.1 of Spergularia marina. Classification (NCBI taxonomy): domain Eukaryota; kingdom Viridiplantae; phylum Streptophyta; class Magnoliopsida; order Caryophyllales; family Caryophyllaceae; genus Spergularia; species Spergularia marina. The sequence goes on along the minus strand of OY804546.1, from coordinate 14,168,085 downwards.
TAAGATATATACTAGTTTTAAGCCCGTGCATTGCATGATTCAAATATTATGTCATTTTTAACGATTTTTATGTTTATAATCAACTATGCTATCATTTCAATAAAATTATTCATAGCAATTGTTGTAATATTGCTTACATGTATTTTAAAATCTTGATCAATTAAAAAAAAATACAAAGATGTCTAGATTGTTCATGTTTTAATATACAAGCAACATTTCTTATCTGTACTCTTCAAAAATACCCCTTTTTTTAATAGATACAGTATGTAACAGCCCGATCCACCGTCCGTCGCAACACAACCCAATAAGATGGGTAGTCACCTATTAGGCCCACATATCCTCTCCGGGCTCTAAAAGATGAAGGACTTGTTGGTAGTATGATGGTAGGAATCTATTATAAACTGATCATATGAGCCTTAATTTCCCAATGTAGGACAAACCAACTCCATAAACCACTTTCCATATTCCGTACTGTTACATAGTATATAAAGTTGATTGTAATCATTAAGCATTGCTTATCGGAAAATGTATACATGAATTTCAAATCAAATAAAATGATATATGTTTCAAAAGTTTCTGATACACTAACCAATTGTATGATCAATCATATTGTGTTTTTATAATATAGTGTGAATGATTAATAATTAACTGTGTAATTTCTCCTCTCATTTTTTGCTCTTTCACTATACACTAAACTCTTTGTTTTTGCTCTCTCATCATACACTAAAGTCTTTGAGTAATTCTGAAATGATGGACTCTTCTTTTTGCTCTTTCACCATACACTAAACTCTTTGACTAGTTCTTAAATGATGTACTCTCTCTATTACTCTTTCAACATACACTAAACAAACTCTTTCAGTATTTCTCGAATGATGGACTCTCTCTATGCTCTTCAAAAATCTCTCTTTTATATATATATATATATATATATATATATATATATATATATAACCAGTGAGAAGTGATAATTTGGTGAGAAGTGAGAAGTTATCTCAGCCATTGATTTTGCGTAACTCCGCTAACTAAACTGCATAATTCTAGTCGTAACTCCACTAACTAAAACTCTTAACTCCAGTCACTTAACTATATTAACTAAATTGCCTAACTCCAGTAAACTAACTCCATAAAGTAAATTGTCTAACTCGAGTATTATTATTAACTCCACCAAATTCAACGAAAATTCATTAACTCTAACGTAACTCCAATAACTAAAACACGTAACTCTAACTCAATTTTCTTTAATAACAAACGTAACTCTAATAACTCCACTGCCTAAATCACGTAACTCCGACTTAACTCCATCAACTAAAACACATAACTCCAACTTAATTTCATTAAATAATACACGTAACTCTAATAACTCCACTACCTAAATCACGTAACTCCGACTTAACTCCATTAACTAAATCACATAACTCCAACTTAATTTCATTAAATAAAACATGTAACGCTAATAACTCCACTACCTGAATCACGTAACTCCAACTTAACTCCATTAACTAAATCACATAACTCCAACTTAACTCCATTAACTAAAACACGTAACTCCAACTTAACTCCACCATACAAAATACGTAACTCCAAATAACTTCAATAAATAAAATACGTAACTCCAAAGATTAAAACACGTAACTCCAAAACACGTAACTCCACAAATTAAAAATCATTACTCCAAAAACGAAAAAATTAATTAAAAAAAAAATTGAAAACACCTTTCCCCATATTCTCTCTCCTCTGCACCACCCAAACCCCACCCAGCCACCCTCCCCCGCAACTGCCACGGCTCCGCCTCACCTCCGCCACCACCTCACGCAGCATCACCCGCGTCGCCGGAAAAATAACGATCCAGGGGCGGCGACGCAAGCCCCGATCTCCGACCACCGACTCTACCATCACCGCCCCCTCATTTCCACTTCTTCTCCAATTTCACTCGTTTCGATGTGCTTCACCACGGCGAAACTAAGAGGCGGCGTCGGGAATGTGTGCTTTAATGTCGGAGAAGGCCGTAAAATGTGACGATCGACGGCCGCGATTCAAGCCGGCGGCCAGATATGACGAACTGAGCGCGAAACGAGGGAGGGAGAAGGCGTTGACTGCGGTGGTTTAAAGGGCAATAAAGCCGGTGTCCTCGCCGAAACCTGGGGAGTCTTTCGGTGGCGTCGGAGGTGGCGTTGGTGGCTTCCCGTGCACGCCGCCGGCTACTGTGTGGCGGGACAGGGGTAGGGGCGTAGGGTGGTGAAAAGAGGGAAGGGGAGGAGAGAGAAAATGGGAAGGATCGGGAGTGGGGGTATTTTTTTAATTTATTTATTTATTTATTTATTTAAGTTTTGTTTGTTTTTATCTAGACCATTGGATTAATATGAGATGGAGGGGTGAGATTACTTCTCACTTCTCACGAAATTGTTAGTTCTCATTTGATAGATTTCCTATATATATATAAATCTATCAAATGAGAAGTGTTAATTTCGTGAGAAGTGAGAAGTGATCACAGCCATCTATTTCACTTGATCTAATGGCCCATATTAAAAATTACAATAAAAGAAAAATAAAATTAAAAATACACCCAAACTCTCCAATCCTTCACATTTTCTCTCTCCTCCCACTTCCCTCCTTTCTCTCTCCCCGCGCCCCTGCCCCGTGCCCGCCCACCACTGTAGCCGGCGTGCACCGTCGACAACCTTCGACGGCGAGGGAACCACCGGACGACTCGACTGACTACCGCGAGTCGTCGTCGGCGGCTAGATTCCTCCGTCGAGTAGCTTTCGACAGCCAAAAACGTCTTCTCCTCCCTTTTTTTCGCACACATTTTTCCAGATCTGAGCGCCGCCTCTTAACGCCGTTCCCGACCTTCACGTTTCTGATCTCCTCTCGCCGTTGCAGTGATGCATAGCGTTTTCGCTCTCTTATTCTCGCCGCCGTGGAGTATTTGAACGATTGAGAGGAGAGGAAAAAACGGAAATGACGGTTGTGGGGATGGCGAAGTCGGGGTTAGAGGTCGGGGCTTGGTTCGCCGGCCGTAGATCGTCAGTTTTCAGGCGACTGTGGTGGTGCTGCGTGAAGTGGTGGTGGCGTGAGGCGGAGTCGTGGAAGTAGCGGGGGAAGGTTGGGGTGGTGTGGGAGGAGAGAGAAAATGGGGCAAGGTGATGTATTTTTTTTTTAGTTACCATTTTTTATTTGTGCAGTTATTAGAGTTACGTGTTTTAGTTAATAGAGTTAAGCTAAATTACGTGTTTAAGTTATTGGAGCCAATTTGAAATTATTGGAGTTACGTGTATTAATTATTGGAGTTAAGTAGGAGTTACATATTTTGGCTAATGGAGTTATTGAAGTTATGAGTTTTCGTTAGTGGAGTTATACTAGAGTTACGTGTTTTAGTTAGTGGAGTTATGTTAGAGTTACGAGAGTTAAGTTGGAGTTACGTGAAGTTAAGTTGGAGTTACGTGAAGTTAAGTTGGAATTACTTGTTTTAGTTAGTGGTGTTAAGTGAAGTTATATGTTTTAGTTGATGAAGTTAAGTTGGAGTTACGTGTTTTAGGTAGTGGAGTTATTAGAGTTACGTGTTTTATTTAATGAAATTAAATTGGAGTTATGTGTTTTAGTTGATGGAGTTAAGTCGGAGTTACGTGATTTAGGTAGTGGAGTTATTAGAGTTACGTGTTTTATTTAATGAAATTAAATTGAAGTTATGTGTTTTAGTTGATGGAGTTAAGTCGGAGTTACGTGGTTTAGCTAGTGGAGTTATTAGAGTTACATGTTTTATTTAATGAAATTAAATTGGAGTTATGTGTTTTAGTTGATGGAGTTAAGTCGGAGTTACGTGATTTAGGTAGTGGAGTTATTAGAGTTACGTGTTTTATTTGATGAAATTAAATTTGAGTTATGTGTTTTAGTTGATGGAGTTAAGTCGGAGTTACGTGCTTTAGGTAGTGGAGTTATTAGAGTTACGTGTTTTATTAAAGAAAATTGAGTTAGAGTTACGTGTTGCAGTTATTGGAGTTACCCGATTTAGTTAGTGGAGTTATGTCGGAGTTACGTACTTTAGGTAGTAGAGTTATTAGAGTTACGTGTTTTGTGTAATGAAATTAATTTGGAGTTATGTGTTTTAGGCCATGGAGTAATGTTGGAGTTATACGGTTTAGGTAATGGAGTTATTTGAATTACGTTTTTTATTTAATGAAATTAAGTTGGAGTTATGTGTTTCCACTAGAGTTAGGCAATTTAGTTAGTAGAGTTAAAGGACTGGAGTTAAGAGTTTTAGTTAGTGGAGTTACGATTGGAGTTATGCAGTTTTGTTACTACAGTTACGCGAAATCAATGACTGAGATTACTTCTCACTTCTCACCAAATTACCACTTCTCACTGGATAGACCCCCTATATATATATATATATATATATATATATATATATATATATATATATATATATATATATATATATATATATAGATTTGATTTATTTGTAAGTGGTTTGATTTTGTTTAAGGAGGCAACAAGCTCAATATACAGAATCAACTTTGTACGGATTTTTTGTGAGCTGTGAAGTTACGTACTCTCTTACAATCTGCTTTGCACGTATTTCTTATGAGTTGTGAAGTTATTTGAATCCCCATGGGCCATGGCCCATCGCACCTTATGCGATTGAATGTTAAAAATCACGTGACAATTATATATCGATTCATCTCATAATAAACAAATATATAACGATCTGTTATTGGATATTTTGAAAGGTAAAAATACATTACATAATTCTAGTTATTTATTTAGAGTGATTCTACAATGGCTATCAAGGTTTGGTAGCCATTGTAAGTTTGACCTATTTAATAATTTTAGTTTAATTTAATTAAATCTAAATTAATATAAATTAATTAATTAATAAATAAAAAAACAGCCACATATTTTTCTCTCTCCTCTCTCCCCTCTCTTTCACTTCCCGGCTCCCTCCATCCCTGCAAACGCCCTAGTGCCACCTCCACTTCACACTCAACACCACCACTGAACTCGAGAGAGCCACCCATGGCCGAGCGGACGACGACGGTTCGGTCTGGGCCATCGCCGACCTCGATTGTCGCGGCCTTGGTTGTCCACGCACGTTTCTCTCTCCTTCCAACCCTCCACTTTCTCGTCCTCTACCCCTTTGATTACATGGCCTCCACCCCACGAAAACTCACCCCCGCCCCTCCAACGACCCTCTAGTAGCCTACCAATTCGCCGTCCCTCATAACCGTCGCTGCCCAAGGAAACGGAGGAGAAAAAAAGGGAGGTAGAGCGGACGGCGCCATCGGTGACGCGAGGGCTAAGGATCGTGCTTGCAGGCGATATTAGGTTTCTACGGTGGTATCGGGCAACTGTTAGGTGGTGGTTGGATTGGGCGGCGGTGGTTGATAGGGTTGGGGTTCTCGGGGAGCAGATATAAAATGTGTTTCTAAGTAAATATAATATTATATTATATTTTAGTTTTGTTAATTTTTAATTACTATACATGGTCAAACAAATCAATGGATAGGATTTATCTAAGGAAATCGGAGGGCCATTATTACACTTTTTACATTGGCCACCAAACTTTGGTAGCTATTGTAGAATTAGTGTATTTATTTATTGAGGAATTCTACAATGGCTACCAAGCTACGGTAGCCATTGTAATAGATTTAAATCAAACCGTTCATTTGAATTAAATTGATCTCAACCACCATTTGATTTGACTAGTAAAAAAAATTAGATATGCCCAAAAACATATAAGCACAGCCCCTACCCCTTCATTTTCTCTCTCCTCTTCTTTCCACCACCACGCACGAAGCCGCTCCACCACCGCCTCGACGCCTTTTGTACTAAACACCATTTTATTAGCCACCTTGGACACCATTGTACTCGGCCGTCGTCAGACGAGCCGCGACCGCCATCGTTTTCCCTCGTCCCCACATTCTAAAGGCCCCACAAGGCCACAAACCATACTTTCCTTCCTTCCATCCTCATTTTCCTCTCGTTTCCGGCCAACAGAAGCTCCGCCTCGACCCCCTCCCGTGCTTGCCACCGCGCGCACCACCTATATTCCACCACCCCTCGATATGCATCCCTATGAAAGTGAGGGGAGAGAAACGTGGGAGAAAGGAAAATGAGGGAGGAGAAGATAAAGGCAAGATTGCGGCAGCGAGGGCGTAAGGCTGCCGGCATCTGGCGGCTAGGATGGCAAGAGAGGCGACGATGGTGGTGTAAGTTGGGGCTGGACAGTGGTGGGGGCAGGGATGGGTCGGGTCACTCGGGTTTTGGAGAAGGGGGGAAGGGAGGAGAGAGAAAAAATGGGGTGATGCCGTGGTCAAGATTCTTTTTTTAATTTTTTTTAAATAATTAATTTATGGTCAAACTTACAATGGCTACCATAGGTTGATAGCTATTGTAGAATTAGTATTATTTATTAAATATATATTCGCACAAAAAATATTGTAACAAGGGATCTGGATACTCATCCTTATACGAATAGTGGTGCATAATTATGCTACTTGTTACAGACGGTGAAAGCAAAAATACCAGGTGCATGCTATTATATATAACTACGTCCATGGCGAGGCTGATGACCATAATATAGTCATCAGGACGTGCCAAGAATACGCTCCTCATCACTTTGCAACCTTCGTCTTCTCCTCTTCTTCAAAAAAGGAAAGAGGAAGAGCCCTGGAGATACCAGTAGGGTTAGCAATGGTAATTTTGCCAGAGCTCGGGTCTTCAACGTAGACATCGCTAAGAGTGATCCAAATCATCATCTCCTTATACTTGAGCCCTTGAATCTTCTTCATCCGACCGCCTTCGATGACAGCCGTGAGGCGGGTGTCGTAGGAAACCACCTTCTTCATCTTGGGAAACTTATGCTCGACGGGTTTTGGCTGGGTAAACCACATGAACCCGGTCGACTTGTTGTAGCCGAACTCTTGGAAGTTGTCCATGGGAAATAGACCACATGGTATGTTGATCTCCTTGAGCAGTTCGTTCAGTTTTTGCTTGCATAGCTGCGCGTCCGTGTAAACTTCGGCATTTTCGCGGTGGTTGGCGATGAGTTGGGCTGCCATTGTTGTCGTAAGCAGTGATAAGTCAAGTACTGATCGAGGAAGAAGTTGTGTGCTTTGATAATGGAATCGAATGATGCATGGGATTATATATATAGAAGAGAGGGAGTTTTGTGACAAAAAAAAAGGTCTTCATTTTGGGGCTAAGAGTTAAATTGGCCTTTGTTTCAGGTTGTTGCTAGAGAGTTTCAGCTACTAGAAGATAGAGCAGCGCGCATTTATATATTGGTCTTCACTTCTTCTACACCATGTACGTGATGAAAGTACAATTGTCAAATACGACGGTGTCACGATGTGGGGTACTTTAGTAATAATAGTGCAATGGCAACAAATATACCAAGTTTGAAGAGGATCAAGATCTTATACCAAGATATACGCGTGAGAATGGGAATTGTTGAGCCTAAAAATCTAATCTAATCTAATCAATCAATCAATCCATCAACGAAAATAGTAGGCTTTGTTATAGAATATTATATTTATGGATGTACATACACCTAGAATATTCTAGGCTAGGGTTTTGACTGCCTCTTATTCCTCTCTACTCTTTAACACGTTATCAGCACGACGCCTAGAGTCTTATCGCTCAATCTCCATTAACCAAAACCTCGTATTCAATCGGGTACGTAACTATACTACTGTATTAGCTAGGGGTGAGCAAAACCGGGTACCCTGTTATTCGGGTACCCGAAAACAGGGTACCCTGTTATTCGGGTACCCGAAAACAGGGTACCCGCTTTGAAAATTGCTAAAAATTGATACCCGTACCCGACCCGAAATAAACCGGATACCCGGTTTTCGGGTACCCGAAAAATAGGGTACCCTAATTTCGGGTACCCATACCCGGAATTTCTTAATTTGCAACTTTAAATTGTCAACACTTAAGGACGCGCAACTTGAAAGTTATACAAATGAAATCGAATGCTTGTCCACTTATGGGTCGGATGATGGATTTCTACCAAATGTACGAGTGTGTCGACTTTTTTAGCTTCAAACATTAAGTTTAGTAGGATTTTTATACACAATATAAAGAGATTCGGGTACAAACCGGGTACCCGATTTGCTAATTTCAATACCCGTACCCGACCCTAATTTATGTAAAATAAAGCGGGTCGGGTACCCGACCCGGTTAATACCCGGAAAAACCGGGTATTAAAATTCGGGTACCGGGTCGGGACCGGGTACTTAAACCGGGACGGGTATTTTTGCTCACCCCTAGTATTAGCTTCGTTTTTTTTTTCTTTCGCTTAATCATAACAATCGCATGATAATTTCTCACCGCCGCTTATTGTAATTTTATTTAAGATGATCTGTGTATCATGTCTCCTTTTTTTTCTTTCAAGCGGTTGCATTTGTCTTCATATTAGTTTACCATCTTGTTTTTCAATCCTTGAGCATGCATCCCCACATACTTTTGTTTCTTAATGATTGGTTTTGTTTTTTTTCTTACTTGATTATTATTGTTTTAATAATGATTAACGCACAATAACGCCGCTTACTACATACGTTTTCGCGTTTGATGTTTTTCGATTTGGTACGTTGCAAATGCATTTGCTGATCATAGGATCAATCACTTTATTATTACTACATGTTTATCAAGTTTTGATAGTATTTCCGTAACTATACTATTGACTTGTCGCTTATTTGAATATGCTCAAAGTTAATGCTTTTAGTCGTTAGATAGTTCAGGACTCTATTATGTGTATGTCATTTAAGTCAGATTTGTTACATTCTGTTAGTTGGGTTATTCGCTAGATAAATTAAAATCAGGTGTGCCTGTGTATGATTTACTTTCTTGGTGCTTGTGTTTGATTTCTTGTAACATCTCTTGTAACATGCACTTAGTTTATTATTTTCATGTGATGTTTGAGTTGCTGGCGTTTAAGGCATAACCATGATCAAATTCTATAAGTTATACATGTACGTGTCGATTGATTCATTGAAAGTTTACAAATAACACATACAAGATTCGATACGTCTAATACTACGCATCGTCGAGTGAATTTCATATCATGTTTCTGTAAGTATGCTATTAGTTGGGTAGTAATGGAGTATACTAGTATGAAGTATATGGGTTTGAGTTGTGTTTTTCGAAACTAACTTGTGCTGTATTTGGAGCCACTATTCTTATATACTGCATGTTTTGGGAGCACTTGTTTGGTAATTGAATATAAAGAAGAATTAGTTAGTACCCATGTGTCTAGTCCTTGCTTATATCTTCACTTGTTCTTAACTCGGTCTTCGATTGTTTACTTAGTCAATATTTCCTGGTCTATTTTTGCTCAATTTCTTGACTTATTGTGTTATTTTTGTAATAGTTTGATATGTCGAATCTTGCGAAACTTGAATTTGTGGCACTTGACATTTCTAGAAACAACTACTTGTCGTGGGTACTTGATGCTGAAATTCACTTAGATGCAAAGGGCTTAGGTGAGACTATTAAGAAGGATAACAAAGCGTCGAGTCAAGATAAGGCCAAAGCTATGATTTTCCTCCGTCATCATCTCCATGAATCACTTAAAACTGAGTATCTTACTGTCAAAGATCCACTTACACTATGGAATAATTTGAAGGACAGGTTTGACCATTTGAAAACGGTACTCTTACCACAAGCTCGTTATGAATGGCACAACTTGAGGGTGCAAGATTTTAAATCCATATCTGATTACAACTCGGCCTTGTTTAGAATTACTTCACAAATGAATCTGTGTGGTGAAAAGTACGGTGATGAAGAAATGTTAGAGAAAACATTGTCCACTTTTCATCTTGACAATGTGGTCCTCCAACGACAATATCGTGAGAAGGGCTATAAGAAATATTCTGATCTTATTTCTGTACTGCTTGTGGCTGAAAAGAACAATTACCTGTTATTGCAAAATCATAATGCTTGTCCTACTGGATCAACTCCATTGCCTGAAGCAAATGCGATCTCTCATGAGAACAATAAGGACCATGCCAGCAGCCATGGTCGTGGTCGTGGCCGAGGAAACTACCGCGGCGGTAGAGACAACTACCGCGGTGGGAGAGGCAATTACCGCGGTGGACGTGGCAACTACCGTGGGGGTCGAGGAAATTATCGTGGCCGCTCTAGTGGTAATTTTACCCACCAGAAGTGGGACTCTCAAACTAAAGATAAAGGAAAGCTGGAAAATGAGAATATGTGCTACCGTTGTGGAGGTAAAAATCATTGGTCGCGTACCTATCGTACGCCTAAACATCTTGTTGAGCTATATCAAGAATCAATGAAGAAAGGAAAGAAGGTTGAGACTAATTTTGCATATGGAGATGTTGATGGACTTGATGATGTTACCCACTTGGAAGCTGCTGACTTTATGGCCACTACCGAAGCAAATGAATGATTAGTTTCTTAGATTTGTTTTAGCGTACGGATTAAACGACTACTATGTTTTGTTTTTGGACTTTATATTTTTAGGATTTTTTTTTTTTTGTTTTGCTTGGTTTTGGTTTTGGATTTCTTTGATTGGAATAATGTTTTATTATTATAGACGATGTAATTTATTATGTGCTTATGGCGTGAAGTTTGCTAAATGTTTTAGATTGTCAGTTATATGAATTATTTGTGAACGTTGCTTATTATGAGAAATTCATTGATATAGATCTCAACTGCGATGCAAACGCACTCATCCTTAGCAAAAATGGCTATACACGGTGAAGATATATGTCTTGCAGATAGTGCTACTACTCATACAATACTCAAAAGCAGAAAATATTTTTCATCTGTAAAAGACCAAGTATCAACTGTAACTACCATAGCTGGCAGTACAAATTTGATAGCAGGCTCCGGAAGAGCCACTATCTTATTGCCTAGAGGGACAAAAGTTCACATTAATGATGCCTTCTACTCTCCACAATCTTAAAGAAATTTATTGAGTTTTAAAGATATTCGAAAAAATGGATACCATATTGAGACTACAATTGAGAAAGGTGTTGAGTACCTCTATCTAACCAGTATTTCTGCAGGTCATAAAACTGTGTTGGAAAAGTTGCCTGCATTTTCCTCTGGCTTGTACTATACTAGAATTCATACAATAGAGGCACATGCTTCGATGAACCAGAAGTTCACGAATTTTGATAACTTTATTATTTGGCATGATCGTTTGGGCCATCCCGGTCATGTAATGATGCGGAAAATAGTAGAAAATTCATGTGGTTGAAAAACCAGAAGATTTTTCAATCTAGTGAATTTTCGTGTGCTTCTTGCTCCCAAGGCAAGTTCATTACTCGCCCATCACCAGCAAAAATAGGGAATGAATCCCTTAAATTTTTAGAACGTATACAAGGGGATATTTGTGGACCAATACACCCATCAAGCGGACCATTTAGATATTTCATGGTTTTAATCGATGCATCGACTAGATGGTCACATGTATGCTTGTTATCAACTCGTAACCTGGCGTTTGCGAGACTACTTGCTCAATTGATCAAGTTAAGAGCAAATTTTCCAGATTACCCCCTTAAAACAATTCGACTTGACAATGCTGGTGAATTTACCTCACAAACCTTCAATGATTATTGCATGTCCATAGGGATTACGGTTCAACATCCGGTAGCTCATGTTCATACACAAAATGGTCTTGCTGAATCACTAATTAAACGTCTACAGATGATTGCAAGACCAATGCTTATGAAATCAAAACTCTCTACATCAGCATGGGGACATGCCATTCTACATGCAGCAGCACTTATTCGCATCAGGCCAACAAGTTATCATACTGAATCTCCCCTAAAATTGGTTTTTGGTCAGGAACCAAATGTCTCCCATCTAAGAATTTTCGGGTGTGCAATATATGTCCCAATTGCTCCATCACAGCGTACTAAGATGGGACCTCAAAGAAGGTTGGGAATTTATGTTGGTTTTGAATTCCCATCAATAATCAAATATCTTGAGCCAACTACTGGGGATTTATTTACTGCCAGATTTGCTGATTGTCATTTTGATGAGTCAATATTCCCAACATTAGGGGGGGAAAACAGGCAGCTGGGAAATGAGATTAGCTGGAATGAATCCTTATTAACTCACCTTGATCCTCGTACAAAACAATGTGAAAGTGAAGTTCAAAGGATTATTCATTTACAGAGTTTAGCAAATCAGTTGCCAGATGCTTTCACTGACCCAAATGGAGTGGCAAAGTCACATATCCCAGCTGTAAATGCTCCATGTAAGATAGATGTCCCAGAAGGACGTAACGCAATTGCAAATGAGCATAGAGCACGCATGAAGCGTGGCAGACCAATCGGTTCCAAAGTTAAGAATCCTCGAAAAAGAAAGGAGCAAAAAATTACAAGATGGCCAAATCGAGGAAACCTCAACTCTAGCAGATTCTCCTGAAGAGAACGTAGGCATGACAAGTATTGTGGATCCACAAGAAACTCAGGTACCTGAAAATTGTGAATGCGAAGAAATTTCAATTAACTATGTCATGTCTGGAAAGAGGTGGAACCGGAATGAGATTGACGTCGACAAAGATTATTTTGCCTATCATATAGCGCTAGATATTATGCAAGAAAACGAGGATCTTGAGCCAAAGTCTATCCAGGAATGTGCACGTAGAAAGGACTGGCCAAAATGGAAAGACGCAATAAATGCTGAGTTGAATTCTTTAGCAAAACGAGAAGTTTTTGGACCTGTAGTCCGTACCCCAAAAGGTATACAGCCCGTGGGACATAAATGGGTCTTTGTGCGAAAGAGAAATGAGAAGGGTGAAATTGAAAGGTATAAAGCCCGTTTAGTTGCACAAGGATTCACCCAAAGACCCGGCATTGATTGTGAAGAGACTTGTTCTCCTGTGATGGATGCAACTACTTTTCGTTATTTGATAAGTCTGGCAACTAAAGAAGGACTTGATTTGCGTCTAATGGATGTTGTTACAGCATATTTATATGGTTCATTGGATAATGACATCTATATGAAACTCCCAGAAGGTTTTAAGCTCCCGGAAGGATCTAACCCACGTTCTCGAGAACATTATTCGATAAAGTTAAAGCGCTCTTTATATGGGTTAAAACAATCAGGACGTATGTGGTATAACCGTCTTAGCCAATATTTGTTGAAAGAAGGCTATAAGAATGATCCCATTTGTCCTTGTATTTTCATAAAGAAATCTAAATCTGGGTTTATCATAATAGCAGTGTATGTTGATGATTTGAATATTATAGGAACTCCTGAAGAGATTCCAAATGCGGTGGAATGTTTGAAAAAAGAATTTGAAATGAAAGACCTTGGGAAGACCAAATTTTGTTTGGGCATACAAATTGAATACCTTAAAAACGGAATCCTTGTGCATCAATCAACTTATGTAGAAAAGGTGTTGAAGCAATTCAAAATGGACAAGGCACATCCATTGAGCACACCGATGGTTGTGAGATCACTTGATATTAAGAAAGACCCCTTCCGCCCGAGAGAAGATGATGAGGAAATTCTTGGTCCTGAAGTACCATACTTAAGTGCTATTGGAGCACTTACATATCTCGCAAGCCACACCCGACCAGATATATCATTTGCTGTTAATTTATTAGCGAGATATAGTCCTTGTCCTACTACAAGACATTGGAATGGGGTTAAACATGTGCTTAGATATCTCCGGGGTACATCTGATATGGGCTTATATTATCCTAATTCACCCAAGGAAGATTTAGTTGGTTTTGCAGATGCAGGTTATTTGTCTGATCCTCACAATGGAAGGTCACAAACAGGTTATGTGTTCACATGTGGTGGAACACCCATTTCATGGAGATCCATAAAGCAGACTATAGCAGCTACTTCTTCTAACCATGCTGAGATTTTGGCAATGCATGAAGCCAGTCGAGAGTGTGTTTGGTTGAGATCAGTTATTCATCACATTCAAGAAGCGTGCGGTTTGTCTCCTATGAACAAGTCAGGGGCGATCTTATATGAGGATAATGCTGCATGTGTTGCACAGTTGAAGGAAGGATATATTAAGGGCGACAGGACTAAACATATCTCCCCAAAATTCTTTTTCACTCACGATCTTCAGAAAAATGGTGATATATTAGTGCAGCAGATTCGTTCGAGCGACAACCTCGCAGACGTATTCACAAAAGCACTACCTACCCGCACTCCGTCGACTCAAAGATTTCAAGTGATGTGTCCATTAGGGGGAGTAATTGCGCGCTGCACTCTTTTTCCCTTAATTCTGGTTTTGTCCCACAAGGTTTTCCAGACAAGGTTTTTAACGAGGCAGCATTATGATGCGCATTACAAAGAATAATGTACTCTTTTTCCTTTTGGGGTTTTTTCCACGCGGTTTTACGTAGAAAGGTTTTAATGAGGCATGTTATTTGATTATGTACATCCAAGGGGGAGTGTTATAGAATATTATATTTATGGATGTACATACACCTAGAATATTCTAGGCTAGGGTTTTGACTGCCTCTTATTCCTCTCTACTCTTTAACAGGCTTCTATATGTACACAAGTAAAAAAAAATGTCTATGACTAATTTGTAATAAAAATAATTAAAGATATAAATTTTATTGTATAATTTGGCAAATGATGGATTATAAGGAAAGAAAGACAATTAAGGGTCTGTCACCTCAGTGTTACAATTGTAACACTTCAACCACTAAGTCAATTGATTTTGTTGATACTTTTATTAATAAAGTTATACAAGGATTTGATATTTTATAATTATTAACAAAGTTGAAACAACTTGGGCCGAAATGCATTGACCAAGATATGCATCAGGACCTTATTTTCCAAAATGAGCCTATATTTTAGGTAAGTAGTTAGCCAAAATTCTTAAAAATATGCATAAAATATTGTTAGCTCTCTTATATTAGGGACAAAAAAAAATGTAATGAGCAATTTTTTTTTTTTTTTTTGAAATCAGTAATGAGTAATTAATTAGTCACTAAATTAGGAAAACATTATAATCCCATAATTTTGTGTACCCATGTTGGAATAAAAAAAAGAAGGGATAAAATCGCATACATATGTAGCTAGATAACGTATATCATCGTATATTTTGAAAGTAATATTTTAAAAATATTTCTAAAACATTAAAACACGTGTGGTATGTTGTACAAATTTGGAAAGAAAAACAATAATAATAACTCAATTGCGAAAATAAAATTTGGGCATATACGGCTATACGCCATCACTGTATTTGATGCAAACCTAATACTTTCTAAAATTTAATTAGAAAAAGTTAATGACTTTATGTCCATTTCAAAAGTTACAAATCATCTTAGCAAATGAAAAGGCTTTAGATGAAATGAAAATTAATTGCAATTTATTATTAGGTCTCGATGTCAAGCATTCGGGTTAATATAGATTACTGGTCATAAAAAAAAGGACCTAAAAATATATCGGGTCACGGACTTACGAGTCATAAAAAGTGAGTTCATGACTAAGGTTTATTTTTAACAAATTTATTTTGTTTATCCTGTTTTTTTTTTTTTTCTTTATGTACGTCTATTACTTTTATTTTTTTTTTTATTTTTTTTTAATTTTGATGGACATTTCTTATATCAGAACAATAAAGTATATTTTGTAAATCGAGTCAAACCAATGTTATAAAACAGCCATGCAATTTTGCACGGGTTAACAGACAGTGTGAAAGTATATACAAATAGGTCATCCCGTGTAATTTGCACGGGCTAACGACTAGTACATAATAATAAATGAGGGATTTCTCAGGAGCCCACGTCGAAAAATAAATTTTTCGTGCTCATAGAGAGAGTCCACGTTTTGTAAAATTGCAATAACTTTGGAGAAGCAAAGCCATTGTAGGCTTTGATAAGGAAAAGTGTGGTAGAGTTAGTCTAAAAGAGAAAAATATCCACGTACATACCTAATAAGATTAACAAAGTATAACAGTTTTTCCATTTGATCTCTATGATGCATGTAGCATATATAATACGTAGTATTCTATCAAAATCTCCCTCTCAAGTTTTCTTTTGTTGTAATCGTCTTTTTTTATTTTAATTATAATTCAAGATTATATCAAATAAATCTTGAAGAATAATTACTCACCAGTATTAGTAGGAGTAGAATTTTTAGTAGGAGTTGGAGTAGGAGTAGGAGTAAGAAGAGTGCACAATACTGTACAACTAAGAGTAGGAGTTGAAGTATGAGGACTGGACATAATTAAAAGAGTATGAACGAGTTGATATAGTAATAGTAGGAGGAGGAGGAATAGAGTAGGAATAGGAGCAAGAGTATAATAGTAGTAGGAATAGACGAATAGTAATACTAGTAGTATAGTAGGAGGAGTAATAGTACATAGTAGCAGGAGTACGAGTAGTCGTCGTGGTAGGAGGAGTAGGAGGAGTAGTAGTAGTATAGCAGTATTAGGAGTACAATTAGTATGTAGAAGTGGTTCGAAAAAACAATCCTACTACATTGAAAAATGGGAGAATTGTAGTAGTAGTACTAGTAGTAGTAGTAGTAGTAGTTGTTGTTGTTGTATATGTAGTAGTAGTAGAAGAAATGTAGTAAAGTTCAATTTGGATCAAATTTTTTATGCATGATCTTGAATAATAATTAGTCGATCATCCGTAATCGTAGGATTAGGATAGCTAGTATCAATACTATAGTTTGTTTCAATAGTAGTATCAATGGTAGTAGTAATTGTTGTAGCTGTAGTAGGATTGAATTCTATTTATGTGTATACTAATGCTTCCAAACTTTCTACGGAAGTGTCTAATTTTGGGGGAGTTGAATTCTTAGTTGTGCGCATCGCTCAATACTATAGTTTGTTTCTTCGAGAGCATGCATTGAAAAGAGTTCATTGTAATCTAATTCTCCTTAATATATTATAATACCAACTCTTTCCCGACCTTCGATTTGTGTGCATGCATAGATACTGATGAAGGTTTTGATTAGCAAATTTTTATTGGATAGTGCTTATTCGAGATTATTCAGAGTCCTAATCAAGTATCCTACTAAAAAACAGAATTCACTATCTATTCTATTCACACTACAAAATAAGTAGTCCAGACGATCGATTTTTCTAACGTGTACCTACAGGGCATATGATAAAAGTCTATATAAATTACAACATCTATTTAACTGTTTATTTTGAGAAGTTATTCTAATGTCACCAAATTAGTATAAAACGATGGGTTAAAATCCTACAATAATAAGATACATATTTAATATAATAAATAAAAAACATAATAAGAATGGTTTAACTATTTCGGCGATATGAGACCCAACTGTCTATAGTACTAATCCTATTGAAAATAGGCTGATCCTAAAGCTACACAATAGTAGACCACTTTCACAATCTTGATAAAGTTAAACCCTATTAAGGAGTGTATTGTTTAACACTAATGTTACATCATTCATTCTAGTGAGCTTACATAGAAATTGGCTGTTAAATTTCAAACGCAAATATTTCATTTCTTATCTCAACCATAGTATAACTAAGCAACACAATGATACAATAAAAAATTATAGTAGAATTTGGGATTAGCCAAGCCATATATAACAGATAAAAATTCATAGGAATAAATGATAAAGGAGTTGAAATCAAGAATCCGTGCAACGAATGGGCATATGTTACAAGCTTAGCATACAAATGTAGAAGAGTCACATATCATTTAGAGTTGCTTATAAATATGAGTGAGAGTTCATACAAAAAGCTTATGGTATTGAAAATAGGCTAGCAAAAATTTTTACACGATATTAGGTCATAATCTCAATCCAGATAAAGTAAAACCTTATTCAAAAGTGCGTAATTTGTTTTCAAACTAAAATTGTGGTATTCAAAGTTAACATATATCGATTATAATCAAATATGTACTGCAAACTGAGATTCAACAAGCTAAGAGTTAATTTGACATAAATTTATTTCATTAATTCAAAATTTATTTAAACTTAAACTCAATCACTTTTTTTTTTTGTCAATTAAAATCAGATAATTAAAAAAAATCATTTAACCGTTGTATTACTTTTAATAATTTTTTTAGTTCACAATAATTATTGTGGCACCCTATCACATAAGACTTATCGTCTATTTATTAAAAATTTTTTTTGGTCAATTTAGATGAAATAGTAACTTTTTTTTAAAAAAAAAAAACCATAAATTAGAGTTTATATCTAGAGTCCGTTCAACGCATGAGTATCTAACTAGTATACATAATAATAAAGGAGGGATTTTTCAGGGGCCTACGTCGAAAGTTGTGTTTTTCGAGCGCATAGAGAGAGTCCACACGTTTTGTGAAATTGCAATAACTTAGGAGAAGCAAAGCATTTATAGGGTTTCATAAGGAAAAGTGTTATAGAGTTGGTCTCAAAGAGAAAAACATTACGTACATACCTTATAGTATTAGCAAAGTATAATAGTTTTTCCATATCTATGATGCATGTAGTATATATAATACGTAATCTTCTATCAAAATCCATCTCTCAAGTTTTCTTTTGTTATAATCGTCCCTTTTTATTTTATACATAATTCAAGATTATATCAAATAAATCTTGAAGAATAATTAGTAACCAGTAGAGTAGGAGTTGGAGGACTGGACTCAACTGAAAGAGTACGAGAAAGAGTTGTAATAGTAGTAGTAGTAGGAGGAGGAGGAGGAATAGAGTATGTAGGAGTAGAAGTAGTAGCAAGAGTATAATAGTAGGAGTAGGAATAGACGAATAGTAGTAAAATAGTAGGAGTAGGAGTAGTAGTACGTACTAGTAGGAGTAGTAGGAGTAGGAGTAGTAGTACGTACTAGTAGAAGTAGGAGTAGGAATAGTCGTACGTAGTAGACGTAGTAGTAGTATAGCAGTATTAGAAGTGGAATTAGTATGTAGTAGTGGTCCGAAAAAACAATCCTACTACATTGAAAAATGGGAGACTTGTAGTAGTAGTTAGCAGCAGCAGCGACAGGTAGTAGTATGTAGTAGTAGTAGTAGAAGAAGAAGAGTCGTAAAGTTTAATTTGGATCAAATTTTTATGCATGATCTTGAATAATAATTAGCCGATCATCCGTAGTAGTAGTAGTAATTGTTGTAGTTGTAGTAGGATTTATTCTATTTGTGTGTATACTAATGCTCCCAAAATTTGACTATTTTTAGTTTCTTTGTTTGGTTTTCCTAACTTGTTCCAAAACTTTTCCTTACTTGGTGTTCAAAGTTATATGTTTTTCGCTCATTTTCAAACTTTTTACTTATTTTGAGGACTTTGTAAAACTCTTTCCGAAAGTGTTTCTGTAACACCCCCAAATTTCCTTTCCTTTTTTAAAAACATTTTATCGAGAACCAAAACACAAATAAGGAAATTCAAAGGTGTCACTCCGCACTCGAGTCAAAGACCCGAATGCAAGGAGATTTCAAAAGCCACAGTATAATTGTCTAATGGTCTAAAATAGTCTATTACAACCCATTAATTAAAATTACAACAGTCCAAAGTATGAATTATGAAATAGTCTATGTCTAATAACTACTAGTCTAATTATTGAATCCAACTAATTCTAGTGAGTCGTCGTTCCCGTAAGCATCAATCACTCCAAACCTGTGGTGGATTTAAAGCACAAAAACCACAGTTGAAAAAGTCAGTGAAATTGAGTAAGCTAACACCTCAACGTGTAGAAAACCAAAACCCTTACCTGGATTTTGAAAACATTTTAATTTTATTTTCGAAAACCACACTTAGCACATTATCACATAAACCAATCGTAAGACAAATCAAATCACCAAAATAGAAGTATCACAATCACTACAACAAATGTACAACAATTCATAATATAAACCAAGTAATTCTTTACGATCTTTAATGAGGAATTCATAGCGAAATTTATAAGTGGGACGAGTCGAGTCTTTGACAACTCATCCAAACCATACCATTCATATATTGATAAGTGGGTGAGCCGGATTTTTACCGAGTCACCAAACCATACTATTATATACGTGGGTGAGCCGAATCTTTGCCGACTCACCAAACCATTATATACGTGGGTGAGTCGGTTCTTTGCCGACCCACCAAACCATACCATACAAGACTACTAGACCTTAAGTGTGCACACCCCCTATTAAGTATTGCTAACCCAATAGAGTAGTACTAGAGCCAAGCCCACTTAAAAACCGATGCGGTGGGGCAATAAAGTGGAGTCGATGTGACTCAAGCCAATAAAGTGGAGTCGATGCGACTCAAACCAAATAAAGTGGAGTCGATGCGACTCAAACCAATAATCATCGTGTATCCTCATACTTTACTTATTTGTTTTATTTATAATATTGGTCATTTACACACAAACTTATATTCCAATAATCATACAACCATTCATAATTCAGCCATATCAATATCAATTGCACACCTATCAATCACAATTCCAATATCATCTTTTGAATCATAAAGCGAACAATATATCAATGCAATAATCAAATCCAATTCAATCAAGATACAATAATCAAAACAATAAATCGTTCTCCACCTAATATGATACTAAGTTTTCATCCAGCACACCAATCACTTAGCATATAATTTTGAAAGGTTCTACAAGTTTAAGAAAGGTTGAGCATGCTAGCTTACCTTTTCAATGCACGCAAGGACACGACAGCACAACGGTCACTAATACTCTTCGTCTACGAACTCAGGGGCTACAATTACAACCAATAATCCCAAATCAATACTAATCTCACCTAATCATTCATCCAATACTTATATTAATTCTATTCTATATGCAATGCCATGATAATTTAAATCTAACCCAACAATTTACAACTAACCAGCAATTCCAATTCTAATTCAATACTTTGCTTCTAATACTCAAACAACACTCAATTTATTTTAAAAATTCTCAAAGACTTGCAATTACTTTTAAAACAGAATCTAATTCATAAAAACAAACTTGTAATTATTATGATTTATTTAGGATTTATTAAAACAATTTATAGTATGTTTTAAACATGAAAAACATGCCTTAATTACACCAAATTATGGAAAAACGAATTAAATCAATTTAAATCCGAAAATCAGATTATAATTCCCTAAATTATCAGAATTTCGAAATATTGGTTATCATAATTAATTTGGATTAATTAACCTAATTAAGAAACATTTAATCAAAATTTCCCCAATTTACAATTTCTACAACTTTGAACAAAACTCAATCTAAAGCTCTAATTAAATTCAAGAACCCTAAATATCAGATTATAAGTATACAAAAACCATACTTTCGAAATTAATTAAACCTAATTCGAATAATTAAGCTAATTAGTCCCAAATTCGAAATTAGTGAAAATCAACTCAAACAATGATCAAGATCAATTCTTTATGCATAAAACTAACCTAAATAGATTACCCACTAATTATAACATCTATTAGTAATATTTAAACACAAGTTAGAGGAACGAATCGATCTAAAAATCACGTTTTCTTAAAAGGGGCGAAAACAGGGGAAGAAGGAGGCGAGGAAGGGGGCGTTACCCGGTTGAAGAAGGAGAGAGAAAACACAGGGAAGGTGGTAGAACAGCCGGCGAGCATCAGTGGCGGTGTGAGCGGCAGAAAATCGAGCTGGGCGGCGTGTGCGGGTTTGTGAGGCAATAAGGAGAAGAAGAGGAAAGCAGGGGAAAGAAGAAGCAAAAGAAATTAAAGGAAGGGGGTTTTATTCGGGAGAGAGGAGAGAGATTGAGAGTTATTTTCTTTTATTTTCTTTTTCTTTTCTTTTTCCTTTTCTTATTTATTTATTTATTTTATTTTTTCCTAATTTCTGATTTCCTCTTTGGGTTTGGGTTGGGTATTTGGATCTTATATTTGGGCCAACGTGTATTAGTTTATGTGTGATTGTTGTAGTAATGAGGGATGACCCAAATCAGAAAATAGAAACCCAAATTTACAAATCTGATTTTAGAAGCTATCTCCAAACCCATTTTCGAAAACGATTCACAACACAACAACTAAATTCATTTTTCACTAAAATTATCTAATTAATAATTCCAAACTATTAATACAAAATATTCCAAAATTTCGGGATATTACATCCTTCCCCCCTTAAGAGAACGCTTCGTCCCCGAAGCGCAAAGTAAATAGATCAACTCATCAGAGACCCATACAACACGTACTAAGTTGTAAACAACTCTCAAGATGTAAAAGTATGAACATTAAATGTAATCTAAGTTTAATGCAAAGCTGGCATTACAATCCACCCTCCTTAAAACAAGAGTTCGTCCTCGAACTCACAAGTTACACAATCCTATATGAATGTAAATAATCCTAACGCCTTGATGTACGAGTCGCTCGTAGAGGAACACCATTGAAATATAGAATCTCCTCATCAATTTTGCGATATCAAACCAATACACTTTTGAACGTACACCATTGTATCAGTCTTATAATAATCAAAAAAAATTATAGCATCACCAAGATCACTAAATTTCCTCTATAACCAAGACCCTTAATAGAGTCGAAACCAAACAGACAGTCGACCTCAAATTGTTATGAACCTGTTGGGCAAACTACAAATACATTTTTGAGATATAAGAAACCACATACCCAAGAAACTTGTTCATTAATACTCGAGTTGCAAATTCAGATAATCTCTTTGTGTCAAAATTCAACCTCTCTTCTCTCCATGTCAACATACATTCAGATAATCCACCATACTATTGAATAATATAAATCCACATAAGATACAACACCAAACTATAACCTCCAACAATAATTCGAGCTTCCCCAATATTAATTCTATTTCAAAATAACATACTTAATACTCATATAAATCAAGAAACCTTATCGCCCACTCCATTCATTTAAATCAACAAATGCTCAACATTATTTGATACACATCCCAAAATTCTCAATTCCTCTGAACGATTTGAGTATAGCCATTGTCAAACACTCACACCTTAAATTACCAAAATCATTTCTCAATATTAGTATATGAAAATATACATTAAAACCCAAAAGATATCCAAGATCCATTATCATCGCTAGAAATTCAGTTTCCTCGAGCATCACAACTCATATATATCAAAACCAAACAAAGCCATTATATCTAAAATAAAATCTTTTCAACCTCAATCATTTAATAAAGACCATATTCTCTTCATTACAAAAACTCATAAAATCACCTTTAAGAATTATTGCTCAATCCTAGCAACCCAAAATGAAATTTGAAGTAACCGAATTCACTAAAGTCACTTTGTCAATAAACTCAACTCTTTAAATCATAATGCAATAATTATATCATAATAACAGTGATAGAGATTTTAAACCTCAAAGATAAATTCTGACCCAAGTAAATCTCCAATCTAATCTGATCCTCGTCGAAATAGAACCTTCATACATTATATATAAACCCCAAAAATCTCAAATTAATACACCAAACTATTCCTTAAGATAGATACACATAAGGAAAAATTAAGATCATGGATCCGAAATCATGTTATCCCAAAATAGTTGTAACCTTCCATGACGATATTAATTATAACAGACTCAATCCCATTAAACAATACAGTCATATATCTCGAAATAAACCAGTCAATAAATTTCAAATCCAACATTCCAAATTTCACCACACAAGAACAATTTTAATCTCTAGAAACCAACCAAACTCCAAATTCAATATCATATGCCACACTCAAATTTCTTATTCACATCTCACAATAACAGTTTCCTTTCAATACTCAAGAAAATCACCTTGTAACAATGCCACTCAATAATGCTACAAACCTCCATATAATGTAAAATCTATAATTAGTATAGCTGTCAATAGATTTCCTTATTACGAACATTCATTTCAACATATAACCCCCATTTTATTTCTCATGTTTGACCAAAACTCGTATAAATCATCGACGTAACGATGTCCAAACACATGTCTAAAATGCTAGATATAGAGCATAATAATCTACACATTTGCCAAAGTCCCACTACTAAGGGTAGGGTGGGAGGGCACTACTTATGTTTTGGTATATTTCCACTATATGTAATTCAACTCCTTAAGAATGATGCAGCAATTTGCTATCAAGCCCTTAATAACAATTCCAACACTAATAAATACCAAAATAATATATGTCTCAATTGAGACACATTCCATGACACCAAGATTATACATGTCGAACAAGCATACTTAGAATAGACATACAATTTTCTCATTCCAATTCAATAAATAATCATTCCAAATATATAAGGTACATTTGACCTTCCAAAACCAACAATTTTCATACATGTAGATCAATTTCATAGTTTCTAATTCCAATACCACATTACATTTATCTTACATTTCCAAGTGAATCAAAACATTCAAATAATCCAATAACAATTATATGTAAAACTCACATGTGAAAACAAGTAGCAATTCATAAATAAAAAGCTAAACACACATAAATGAACAAAACAATACCCCTATACCCCCATTCGGCTTGGTTCATTTTAATTGTTTTTACTAATTGAATTATTTCTCTCCTTTTTTTTCCCTTTTTTTTTTTTTTGTAGCCGTGTTAGTTCAATTTAGCGTGGGACCTAACCTGGGCTCTGATACCAACTGTAACACCCCCAAATTTCCTTTCCTTTTTTAAAAACATTTTATCGAGAACCAAAACACAAATAAGGAAATTCAGAGGTGTCACTCCGCACTCGAGTCAAAGACCCGAATGCAAGGAGATTTCAAAAGCCACAGTATAATTGTCTAAGATGTAATATCCCGAAATTTTGGAATATTTTGTATTAATAGTTTGGAATTATTAATTAGATAATTTTAGTGAAAAATGAATTTAGTTGTTGTGTTGTGAATCGTTTTCGAAAATGGGTTTGGAGATAGCTTCTAAAATCAGATTTGTAAATTTGGGTTTCTATTTTCTGATTTGGGTCATCCCTCATTACTACAACAATCACACATAAACTAATACACGTTGGCCCAAATATAAGATCCAAATACCCAACCCAAACCCAAAGAGGAAATCAGAAATTAGGAAAAAAAAAATAAATAAATAAATAAGAAAAGGAAAAAGAAAAGAAAAGGAAAATAAAAGAAAATAACTCTCAATCTCTCTCCTCTCTCCCGAATAAAACCCCCTTCCTTTAATTTCTTTTGCTTCTTCTTTCCCCTGCTTTCCTCTTCTTCTCCTTATTGCCTCACAAACCCGCACATGCCGCCCAACTCGATTTTCTGCCGCTCACACCGCCACTGATGCTCGTCGGCTGTTCTACCACCTTCCCTGTGTTTTCTCTCTCCTTCTTCAACCGGGTAACGCCCCCTTCCTCGCCTCCTTCTTCCCCTGTTTTCGCCCCTTTTAAGAAAACGTGATTTTTAGATCGATTCGTTCCTCTAACTTGTGTTTAAATATTACTAATAGATGTTATAATTAGTGGGTAATCTATTTAGGTTAGTTTTATGCATAAAGAATTGATCTTGATCATTGTTTGAGTTGATTTTCACTAATTTCGAATTTGGGACTAATTAGCTTAATTATTCGAATTAGGTTTAATTAATTTCGAAAGTATGGTTTTTGTATACTTATAATCTGATATTTAGGGTTCTTGAATTTAATTAGAGCTTTAGATTGAGTTTTGTTCAAAGTTGTAGAAATTGTAAATTGGGGAAATTTTGATTAATTGTTTCTTAATTAGGTTAATTAATCCAAATTAATTATGATAACCAATATTTCGAAATTCTGATAATTTAGGGAATTATAATCTGATTTTCGGATTTAAATTGATTTAATTCGTTTTTCCATAATTTGGTGTAATTAAGGCATGTTTTTCATGTTTAAAACATACTATAAATTGTTTTAATAAATCCTAAATAAATCATAATAATTAAAAGTTTGTTTTTATGAATTAGATTCTGTTTTAAAAGTAATTGCAAGTCTTTGAGAATTTTAAAAATAAATTGAGTGTTGTTTGAGTATTAGAAGCAAAGTATTGAATTAGAATTGGAATTGCTGGTTAGTTGTAAATTGTTGGGTTAGATTTAAATTATCATGGCATTGCATATAGAATAGAATTAATATAAGTATTGGATGAATGATTAGGTGAGATTAGTATTGATTTGGGATTATTGGTTGTAATTGTAGCCCCTGAGTTCGTAGACGAAGAGTATTAGTGACCGTTGTGCTGTCGTGTCCTTGCGTGCATTGAAAAGGTAAGCTAGCATGCTCAACCTTTCTTAAACTTGTAGAACCTTTCAAAATTATATGCTAAGTGATTGGTGTGCTGGATGAAAACTTAGTATCATATTAGGTGGAGAACGATTTATTGTTTTGATTATTGTATCTTGATTGAATTGGATTTGATTATTGCATTGATATATTGTTCGCTTTATGATTCAAAAGATGATATTGGAATTGTGATTGATAGGTGTGCAATTGATATTGATATGGCTGAATTATGAATGGTTGTATGATTATTGGAATATAAGTTTGTGTGTAAATGACCAATATTATAAATAAAACAAATAAGTAAAGTATGAGGATACACGATGATTATTGGTTTGAGTCGCATCGACTCCACTTTATTTGGTTTGAGTCGCATCGACTCCACTTTATTGGTTTGAGTCACATCGACTCCACTTTATTGCCCCACCGCATCGGTTTTTAAGTGGGCTTGGCTCTAGTACTACTCTATTGGGTTAGCAATACTTAATAGGGGGTGTGCACACTTAAGGTCTAGTAGTCTTGTATGGTATGGTTTGGTGGGTCGGCAAAGAACCGACTCACCCACGTATATAATGGTTTGGTGAGTCGGCAAAGATTCGGCTCACCCACGTATATAATAGTATGGTTTGGTGACTCGGTAAAAATCCGGCTCACCCACTTATCAATATATGAATGGTATGGTTTGGATGAGTTGTCAAAGACTCGACTCGTCCCACTTATAAATTTCGCTATGAATTTCTCATTAAAGATCGTAAAGAATTACTTGGTTTATATTATGAATTGTTGTACATTTGTTGTAGTGATTGTGATACTTCTATTTTGGTGATTTGATTTGTCTTACGATTGGTTTATGTGATAATGTGCTAAGTGTGGTTTTCGAAAATAAAATTAAAATGTTTTCAAAATCCAGGTAAGGGTTTTGGTTTTCTACACGTTGAGGTGTTAGCTTACTCAATTTCACTGACTTTTTCAACTGTGGTTTTTGTGCTTTAAATCCACCACAGGTTTGGAGTGATTGATGCTTACGGGAACGACGACTCACTAGAATTAGTTGGATTCAATAATTAGACTAGTAGTTATTAGACATAGACTATTTCATAATTCATACTTTGGACTGTTGTAATTTTAATTAATGGGTTGTAATAGACTATTTTAGACCATTAGACAATTATACTGTGGCTTTTGAAATCTCCTTGCATTCGGGTCTTTGACTCGAGTGCGGAGTGACACCTTTGAATTTCCTTATTTGTGTTTTGGTTCTCGATAAAATGTTTTTAAAAAAGGAAAGGAAATTTGGGGGTGTTACAGTTTCAATGTTTCAAAATGGTTCACAA
Organism: Spergularia marina; assembly: GCA_963680865.1. Lineage (NCBI taxonomy): Eukaryota > Viridiplantae > Streptophyta > Magnoliopsida > Caryophyllales > Caryophyllaceae > Spergularia > Spergularia marina. The sequence continues at coordinate 14,140,624 of OY804546.1, read as the reverse complement.
CGTTTTTGAAATTTTATGGCGCGCATAAGACGGTTCTTAGACCATGATTCATGTTAGCCGACCCCGAATCATTTTGGGAATAAGGCTTGGATGTTGTTGTTGTTGTTGTTGTTGAATTTTTAGTTGTGCGCATCAATACTATAGTTTGTTTCTTAGAGAGCATGCATCGAAAAGAGTTTATTGTGATCTAATTCTATTTAATCAATATATATTATTAAAGCAGACTTTTTTTGAGCTCCCACAATGATTGGAACATTGTAGAATGTCCAATTTTCCATATTATATGTATTAACAAGTTATCTTTAAATCCTATATATGGTAAGTGACCAAATAATTTAATGTGAATTGTACATGATATGGTAAGTAAAATTAATTAAAAAAGAATTGAACTTTCTAGAAACACTATGTTATGTATAAAAAAATTTGTATTTAAATCTTACATGGACTAAATAAGTGATATGGCAAGTGAACAAATAATTTAATGTAAATTATACATGATGTGGTTTGTAAAAAAATAATTAAATAAGAATTATACGCTTTATGTAAAGTGAGTAATAATTCAATAAAATGTAATTTTGACCTAAAAAAATAAGGCTTTTTTGAGTTCCCGCAGCTATTGCAATATTCTAGAAAAGTCCATATTTCGCATTAAAAAGTCCATATTTTTACTTACCATATCATGTATAATTGGTATTGAGTTATTTGTTCATTTACCATATCACTTATCATCATGATTAGTACATGATATGGCAAGTGACAAATAATTTAATTTGAATTGTACATATATATAAAATGTAATTGTGAACTCAAAGAAAAAGTGTATGTGATATATGGACAAATAGTTCACAAAAATGGAACCTCAAATATATATATACAAACATGAAAACGAACCATGTGAAAAATAGAACTGCAAAGGTACCATGTGAATGTTCCTAAGTAATAATTATTTTAAGAGGCCGGCTAACTAATAGTATTGAAAGTAGTGTTTTTAAAGAAACGTTTAGTTCAACAACAAAAAAATCAATTATGTGATTGTACATATATATAAAATGTAATTGTGAACTCAAAGAAAAAATGTATGTGATATGGACACATGGTTCACAAAAATGGAACCTCGAATATATATACAAACATGAAAACGAACCATGTGAAAAATAGAACTGCAAAGATACCATGTGAATGTTTCTAAGTAATAATTGTTTTAAGAGGCTGGCTAACTAATAGTGTTGAAAGTAGTGTTTTTAAAGAAACGTTTAGTTCTAATGACATTAGAGAGTAATGATTTAAAATTTTACAATCAAAGAACAAAAATTTATTTTAGATTTTAGCAAAAAACAATTTCAATTATGTGATTGTACATATATATAAAATGGAATTGTGAACTCAAAGAAAAAATGTATGTAATATGAACACATTGTTCACAAAAATGAAACCTCAAATATATATACAAACATGAAAACGAACCATGTGAAAAATAGAACTACAAAGATACCATGTGAATGTTCCTAAGTAATAATTGTTTTAAGAGGCCTGCTAACTAATAGTATTGAAGGTAGTGTTTTTAAAGAAATGTTAGTTCTAATGACATTAAAGAGTAATGATTTAAAATTTTACAATCAAAGAACAAAATTTTATTTTAGATTTTAGCAAAAAACAATTTCAATTATGTGTCTGAAGGGCAAAAATTAAGTACATATTATACACAAACCTAAAAATGTTGACACCATGTGAAAAGTAGAGTTATAAGGCTACTATGTGAATGTTTCGAAGTAATACTATCTTTTTGTTTTTTTTTTTAAAAAGTAAACAATAGTATTCAAAGTTGTGTTTTTGTATAAAAATATAGTTGTAAATGATATTAAGAGTTGTTGATTTAAAGTCGAACAATTAAAGACAGAGATTTTATTTTAGAATATACTATTTTTTTTTCTTTTTCAATCATGTGTCCAAAGGGCAAAAATTAAGGTACATATTTTTGTGAAATTCTCCTAATTTATCATAGAGGAGCCCTCAATTTATTTATACTCAAATATAATTTTCACATAAATAAGTCATGTAACATGCCTTTGGGTCACTCTATCAAAATTTAATAGTAATTATTTGATATTTGACACTACATTATATATTTTAAATTGTTTTTAAAAATTATATACAAGCTCATTATCAGGAAACTAATTATTAAGGCTCGATAAAAGGGTATAAGTTCTCAATTGTAAAATAAATTTTATAATAAAAGTAATTGTTTACACGTGTACATTAAAATCCAAGTAATAGATCATATATAAAGGTTTAGATATTCATTGGTTCAATTTTATTATGATTAGACATCATTATTAAGTGACATGTGCGACGCACAAGGTTTCATTAAAAATTTAATTTAGTTCTAATTTATTAGAGGGTGCTAAGTTAAAATTATAAAAGTAAAGACAAATACTTTATTTTAGATTATTCTATTTTTTTAATAATGTGTCCGAAAGGCAAAAATTATGGTACATATTGTAAACAAACATGAAACTGTGGAAATCAGGTGAAAAATAGAAACACAAGAGCACTATGTGAATGTTTCTAAGTAATAAAATCTTTTTTTTCAAGAGGCTATATAAAACTCCATCTTCAGGGTAGTTCTATTGAATTAAAATATAATTGTAGTGACATTATAGTGAGGGGTCTGATTTGAAAGTATAAGTTTTCAAAATTGTAAAATGAGGTTCATATAATGAAAATAATTGTCTAAAGCAATAGTTTCTATATAAGAGTCAAATATTTACCGGTTCAAGTTTATCATCATAATTGGATATCGTCATTAAGAGACCCGTGCAACGCACGAGCTTACATCTAGTATAGTAATAATACTAATTAACTCTTTCCCGACTTTCTATATGTGTGCATGCATATATACCGATGAAGGTTTTGATTTGCAAAATTTTATTGGATAGTACGTGCTGATTCGACACTATTCATAAACCTAATCGAATATCCTACTCAAAAATGAATTCGCTATCTATTCTATTCATATTATAAAATAAATAGTCCAGGCGAAACCCACAATTAAAAGGTGTTGAATCTTTTGCAACATACGCTGGTAAGGACGATAGCCCACAAAAATTGTCGTATCATGCCACAATAATGGAGAGCTTCTCCACTTAGCGAACTGTACGGACTAGCAGCTCCAACTAAGGTTTCATGGCGGAAATTAAGAAGAGAGGCAGACCTAAAAAACAAACTACATTAACATAAGCGGAATTGCGAGACGAAGCGACTGTCACTAACATCGAAGGAGATGGTACAGTATTAGAGGAGCAAACAAAAACTCAGCTAGAAGAACATACCCGAGATCCGATAATCGTTAATGACCCGATCAACTCAGCAATCAGCAAGGCAGGTAAGATAAACTCTAAGTCTCATTCAATTGCTAGCTTAAAGAGTACACCAGCAAGAGATGGGAAAAACCCAATGGATGTTAATCACAAAATTGGGTCAAATACTGACAATCAACCTACGAAAACCTGGAACTCAGTGGCTTCGAGGGAATCTAAGGTTGGGATGAAATTGTTTTATGATGAATTGAGTGGGAAAACTGATGAAATAACGATAGAGGAATGTGATATTGTGGATGAATTAGAGAAATGGCAGTTTACATTGTTGGGGAATGTCATTGGCGCGAAACCGAAAATGAAGGACATGATGAAGTTTGTGAAGAAAGCCAGGAATGAATTTGAGGAACCAATTGTCAAATACCTTAGAAGATGGTGGTTTACCTTCAAGTTTGGAAATGAAGTTGCTATGAATGATGTTCTTAAGGGAGGACCATGGAAGCTGGGTGGGAATCCTCTGATCCTTAAACCATGGAACCCAAGCATTTTGCAGGAGCTTGATTCTATGTCATTGATGCCTGTCTGGATTCTTCTACCAGATTTGGACCCTTGTCTATGGAGTGAGCAAGTTTTAAGCAAGATAGGAAGTAAAATAGGGAAACCAATGTATGCAGACAACACTATGACTAAGCTGGACAGACTCACCTTTGCAAGGATTTTGGTGGAGGTTGATGTATCAATGGAATTGCCAGAGGGTTTGATTATTAACACACCTCACAGAGTCACAGTGGACATATATGCTAGAACGTGGAGTACGAATGGGTGCCTCATTACTGCAAAACATGTTGTAAGCTAGGGCATAAATCTCTGCATTGCAAGCTGAATAGGCTAAAACATGTGCCTAAGCCAGCAATGATGTATAAGCCTAAGGCTAAGGGTGTAGAGCCTGAGAAGCCTAAGGTTGTACAAAATGAGATAGCCTTAGAGCAAGGGATAATGGAAAATGTGCAAAACTAGGTGGTCGTAGATGAGAACCATGAACATCTAACACCACCAGAGTCTCCATCTGAAAATGATAAGTTTAGCATTTATGACTTGGGCTTTAGGAAGCACAAAAGTCCAAGGAAGGCAAGCAGAAACACTAAAGGCACAATAGTACAAACTATAATGAGCATCAACTTCTCTGTCTTGTTGGAGGATGTAGGGAAGGAAATTAGTACCAATATGGGGTTGAAGCATTTTTTAGTGGAGAAGGTCAACCCAGGACCATCACCTTTATCATGTTAGTGGGAGCTTGGAATGTTAGAGGACTAAATGAGGTTCTCAAGCAACATGAAGCTAAGAACTTCTTGCTGAAGTATAGAATTAATATGCTTGGTATTCTGGAGACAAGAGTTAAAAGCAATAAGATAGAAAATATAGTGAAGAAATTTTTCAGCAGCTATTCTGCTATAACAAATCATGTTGCTCATTATAATGGAAGGATTTGGTCTATATGGAACAATAGTCTGAAGATTGACATTCTGATGATGTCAAGTCAAATGGTGCATTGCAAAGTTATTCATACTAGCACCAACATGGAGATCTTGGTCTCAATGATCTATGCAAGTAATGATGCTAAAGAAAGGATGAATTTATGGTCTGATATGAGAACCTGGGCTAATCCTAACCCACCTTGGATTGTTGTAAGTGATTTTAATGTCGTCAGGGAGAATTCAGAAAGAAAAGGTGTCAGTTTCACTAATCAAAGTGATATGGATGCTTTTAACAATTGTCTAGCTGATTGCACATTGGTGGATATGAAATGGGGTGGTGGTGATCTAACTTGGACCAACAACCAAGATGAGCCTGATAGGATTTGGGCTAAGCTAGATCGAACCCAAGGCAATAAGTCCTGGATAGCACAGTTCACAACTTCTATGGCTGAATTCCTCCCCCAAGGAATTTCTGACCATTCTCCAATCCTGATCACTGTGTTAGAAGCTCCCAAGACTACAAAAGCCTTCAGATACTTAAATTGTTGGAGTGATCACCCAGATTTTGGTCCTACTGTTGAAAAGGCATGGAAGAAGAGATGCTTGGGGAGACCTATTGAGAGGTTTTTTGAGAAGCTTAAGAATGCTAAGCATGGGTTGGCTCTTATCAACAAAAAGGATTTTTCCAATCTCCCTCAGAGAGTAAAGTAATGCAAAGCCAGGCTCGACAATGTTCAGAATAACCTGGTTACAAAAGGATGATGGAGATCTCAAAGAGAAGTATTGTAAGCTTAAGAAGGCAGAGATGAGTATGCTAAGTCAAAGAGCTAAGATCTCACATATTCAGATGGCAAGCAGTAATACAAAATATATTTATGCAAGAATAGTAGAAAGGATACACCAAAGTACTATAATCAAAATTAAAAATGATAAAGGGGAAGTGTGGGATGATCATGATCACATTGCCAGAGCATTCATTAACTTCTGTAAGGAGCTGCTAGGCACGGAATCCCCTGTGGAAAATCTGGATATTGACTTCATCAGGAAAGGGGCTTGTTTATTGGATAATGCTCATGACAGTCTAATTAAGGAAGTCACCCTAGAGGAAATCAAGGAAGCTCTATTTAGAGTTCACCCTAATAAGAGCCCGGGTCAGGATGGGTATAGTGCAGGGTTTTTTCAAAAAGCCTGGAACATTGTCAAGGAGGATTTGATCAGTGCAGTTATGGAATTCTTCAATACTCTGCAAATGCCAAAGAAAGTCAATACAACAATGATCACTCTTATCCCAAAGAAGCAGAATGTTGAAGCTGTGACTGACTTTCGTCCAATTGCTTGCTGTTCAACTATCTACAAAGTCATTAGTAAAATTCTTGCAAATAGGCTGAAAGGTACCTTACCAGATTTGATAGGAGGAGAGCAAGTTGCTTTTGCAGCTGGGAGGAACATCTTTGATAATGTGGTCTTGTCGCAATCTATGGTGAAAGGCTACAATCATAGAAATGCTTCTCCTAGATGTTTAATCAAAGTAGACATTTGAAAAGCTTTTGATTTTCCTACATTTCTCCATAAAAGCGGGATAAGGCAAGGAGACTCTATTTCTCCATACATTTTTGTGCTTAGCATGGAGATCCTTTCAAGATACCTCAGGATTATGCATTTGCAGAGTCGGTTCTCCTATCACCCTCAATGTGGGAGAATTAAGCTCACTCACTTAACATTTGCAGATGACCTGATGATTTTTGTCCGAGGTGATGCTCCCTCTGTAGCTGCTGCAATGAAATGCTTGAATATCTTTGTAGATATCTCCGGGTTAAAAGCTAATCATGCTAAAACTGATACATATTTTGGAGGTGTTGCTGATGATGTGAAGCAGCAAATTCTTGGCCAAACGGGATTTTCAAAGGGGGTTTTTCCATTCATATACCTTGGAATGCCTCTTAACTCTTCTAGGCTGAGAAATGAGATGTATGATCAGCTTATCGAGAGAATTCAGAAGTCTGTCAGGCATTGGACTGCACTTACTCTCTCATATGCTGGAAAATGTCAATTAATCAACTCCGTTATATTTGGAGTGGAAAACTTCTGGTGCAATAATGTTCTTCTACCTAAGGGTATTGTGAAGAAAATACACAGGATTTGCAAAGATTATGTTTGGAACATCGGGCCTGACCAAAGGAGAATTCAATACAAAAGTTGGATGAGTGTTTGCTCTCCCAAGTCTGAAGAAGGGATGAATATTAAGGAAGTACTCTCTTGAAACAAAGCATTGATATGTAAATGGTTGTGAAGATTTCATAGTAATGCTGATGGCATATGGGAAAGATGGGTTAAAGCTTACAAAATGAAGGGTAAGCCACTGGAGGATATCACTGCCAAACCCTCCGACTCTGAGAATTGGAAAAGTATTGTCAAGGTAAAGGATGAGCTTCTCCTAACTCTGAGTAGTACTGATTCTCTAGGCTCAATTCTGAGCAGATGGAGCAGGAAGGGCAAATTCAATGCTCAAGCTGCTTATGAGCATTTTCGACTGAAGTATGATGAGGTCCCATGGCATAACATTATCTGGAGGAGTGTGAACCTGCCCAAGCACAATTTTATTACTGCCCTAGCCCTGCTGAAAAAGCTAGCCACGGTGGATAACATGGCTAAGAGAGGTTTTATACTGGTTAACAGATGCAGCCTATGCAAAAATGCAGCCGAACTCATAGGCATTTGTTCTTTAGATGTAGCTTTTCTACAGAGGTTTGGCAAGCTGTAATGCAATGGACGAAAATGAACCATAACTGCAAAGACCTATAGGGAGCTAGTGACTGGTTGAAGAGGAAACAAAATAGGAGGCACTGCAAGCATAAATGGGCTATATGTAGTCTGACAGCCACCACTTATGTGCTATGGCAGGAGAGAAATAGTAGGATCTTTGGTGAGCAAGAGCATACCATCGATTGGATTATTAGGCAAATCAAGTTTACTGTGAGTGCTAGATTGTACTATTGGGTGAGAAATTGTAAGTTAGAAGAAATGGTAGATCATCTTAATGCTTAGATGAAGTAGAGGTGACCTTTTGTAAGTCTTGTTCTATTTTCCCCATTTTGTGGATGAATAAAAGAACTCAATCCCTTACCCAAAAAAAAAAAAAAAAAAAAAAATTCAGGCGATCGGGTTTTCTAACGTGCACCTACAGGGCATATGATAAAAATCTATATAATTCAAAGCATCTATTTTAATGTTTATTTTTTTGAGCAGTTAGTCTAATGTCACCAAATTAGTATAAACCATGAGCAAAAATCCTACAATAATACGATACACATTCAATATAACAAAAAAAGAAAAGAAAAAAAAGAATGGTTCAACTATTTTGGCGATATGAGAGTCCAACTATTTTTATTTTATAAAAAGGTCACATGATTTTTATGAGTAGACCAACCGCAATTTCTTAAACTCATTTATCAATTGCGGCTAATAAATAATGGACAATACTATAAGAAGCTTAAACAAGTGATCCTATTTTTTTTTTTCACAAAGTCTCATAAAATACTGTATCTCAATAATTTTATTGAGCGACAAATTCACGTGATACCCCCGAACTATGTCAGAATGCGTATGATGCCATTTCCTTTGAAACTTGTACATTTTGGTGCCCCCAAACTTTACACCTATAGGCACGTAGTGCTCTTCAATTTAACACCGTTAGTTTTAGGGTGTTAAATGATGACATGTCACTGTTAATTATACTTTTCAAATCAAATTTAATAATTAAAACAACAAATTTTGACAAAAGAAAAAGCCCAAACTTTTTCTCTCTCCTTACTCTAAACCACCCAGCCGACTTCCCTCCCCCACTGTCCGTACCACGAACGACCACCGTGAAAATCACCCAAAAACCGCCATTGGACCCATTTAACCACGTCGTTCACCGTGGTGGGCGTTATTTTCGAAGAAACCGCCACAAATCGATCCAATCTGGAATTTTCTAGGGGAGAAAACAAAGGGCGTTGGCGGTGAAAAAGCTCAGAGGGTGGCGGATGTGGTGAAGTTCAAGACTGTGACTCGACTGGTGGTTGGTCAGAGGAAAATTGTGGTCGATTTTCAAAGGTTAAGGAGAGAAAAAAATTAAGAGAAGGGGCTTTTTGCCGCCTCCTCAACATGGCTATACTAGGCTCTCGCCGCCATGTGCGGCCAGTGGTGGTGAAGGTAGGAGAGGGGAGATGGTTGGGAGTGGTCGGCGGTGGAGGGTGGGGCGGTGGGAGGGTAGGTCGGGTCGGGATGTGGAAGTTTGAGGGAAGAGAGAAAAAAAAGTTTCTTTTTGGTTTTTTATTTATTTACTAATTAAATTTATTTGATTAAATATGAGTAATTGTGTGCCACATCATTGTTTTACATCTAACGACTAACGGTGTTAGAGGAAAAGGGCACTATGTGCCTATAGGTAAATTCGGGGGCACCAGAGTGTGCAAGTTTTAAAGGTAGGGGCACCATATGCATTCTGACATAGTTCAAGGGCACCATGTGAAATTGTCGTTTATTGAGAGATCATATACTGTGTTACAAAATGACTCTTTTTACATTGATTGTAATCATGATAATACTTTTAGTGATCGTATTAATGTATTATAATAAATCACATTATCTATGATTTTGGAAAATCAAATCATATAAAATTAGGTAGAATTTATAAGTAACCCATTTGCAAATCTTGGATTAAGTGTCTAATTTTTTTAACTAAAACGATTACTAAAAATAGTATAACGGTCACTAATTATATAAACAGGGTCACGATGTAAATAAGATAATTGGTCTCTTAATAAATTATTGAAAGACGCTCTCCCACAAGACCTATTGTTTTTTTTTTTTTTTTAGTACATACTCCCTCCGTCCCAATTCAAACGCCCCAGGTGTTTTTTGTAGTGGAATAAGAAAAATTGATATTATAAGTTGAGTGGGGTAATATTAGGAAAAAGGATGAGAGAGAATGTGAGGATTAATAAAAGTAGTAGGGAGGATGTGAGAGAGGATGTGATAATTTAATAAAAGTAGGAGAGAGAAATATGTTCCAAAATAGATGAGGTGTTTGAAGTGGGACGTCCCAAAACGGAATATGGGGCGTTTGAATTGGGACGGAGGGAGTAAGTAATTGCCGGGGGGCGATATGAGGATTTGAAACAGGGACAACCACCAAACAAGACGATTTCCTAATTACTAAGCTAATCTTGATCCTCAAAAGTAGTTAAATAAGCTAAGTTTAATAAGAGTCCATGGTCTATAGTACTAATCCTATTGAAAATAGGTTGATCCTAAAACTACTCAATAGTAGACCATTTTCGCAATCTTATTATAATTATGGAGTGTATAGTTTATCACTAATGTTACATCACTCATTCCAGTGAGCTTGAATAGAAATTGACAGTGAAACTTCAAATGCACATATCTCATTCCTTTATCAACCGAATAAAGCAAACTTCACTCATTTACATTACACTTAACAATGAGAATTAGATACGACATGATAAAATTTTACGCTAATCATCTAATGACCTGATCCTTTGATATATTTTTATTTCTTTAATTGAACTAAACATTTTGCATTGTTTTTTTTTATTATCTTTTTTATCTTTACGTTGAGAAGTTAATTTTTTTTGGAGATACTAGAGAGAGTTTGATCTATTTCATTCTCAACCATAGAATAAAAAATTATCAGTAGAACTTAGGATTAGCCAAGCCATATATAACAGATAAAAGTTCTTAGGAATAAATGTACATGATAAACGAGTTGAAATCAAGAGTCCGTCCAACGCATGGGCATATGTTACAAGCTTAGCATACAAATGTAGAAGAGTCACACATCATTTAGAGTTGCTTATAGAGAAAAATGAGAGTCCATACAAAAAGATAATGAAAATAGGCTAGCAAAAAAGTTACAGAATATTAGGTCATAATCTCAATTCAGAAAAAGTAAAACCTTATTCAAAAGTGAATAAATTATCATCAAACTAAAATCGTGGTAATCAAAGTTTTACATATATCGATTATAATCAAATATGTAATGCAAATTAAGATTCGACAAGTTAAGAGTTAATTTGACATAGATTTATTTCATTATTTCAAACTTTATTTACCTTAGCTTAAACCCAATCACTTTTTTTGTCAATTAAAATCTAGTAATTAAAAAAATCATTTAACTATTGTATTACTTTTAGTAATCGTTATAGTTCACAATAATTATTGTGACACCCTATCACACTCGACTTACTGCCTATTTATTTTATTTTATTTCTTTTTGGTCAATTGAGATCAAATAGTAATTTTTTTTTAAAATATGCATAAATTAGAGTTTATATCTAGAGTCCGTGCAACACACGGGTCTCCAACAAAGAGAAAAACTAAGAAAGTTTAAAAAATGAGAAATACACACAATTATTAACAACTTATCCAAATAATTATAAATAATCCACATATAGAATCCTTAGATTCGTTACTCTTCGATAAAGCTAACTAATAAATTTACGACATAATCATTAATAACATTAGTTATGTGTATTAGAAAATTTCGAAACATATATATCATTAGATTTGTTTCAAAAAGTAACCCAATTTGAGATCCATTTACACATTTTATGATATACAAAACAATTTAGTTACTCCGTGTACATTTAGTAAAGTGTTTTTTTTTTTTTTTTATGAAAATCTTAGAGAGAGTCCAAAATAAGAGAAATGGTGAGAGAGTCCAAGAATTGAAAGATTCTTACAAGTGTTATTAAACAGAGTCTATACATTCCTAAACTATAGTTTATAAATTATTTAAATTTGACCCACCATAATTAGTTCCCATTTTCATTTTGTATATCACAAATTACAATATATATCTCAGTAAACCTGTTTTGAAATTTAATCTAAAATGAGTTCCATTTATACTTATATTTGATAGAATTACATTAGTCAGCAGGCATCGAACGAAAATTGCAAAAAGGAGATTGGGTTTATTCCCAAACTAAACTCAACAAACAAAATATAGACACTACATTTGGCGATATAAGAAAAATGTTTGACGTGAGACTTTTGTGTAAGAACCATTAAACATGATATAATATTTGTATCGTACAACGCACGTGCTTAAAACTAGTATAGTATATATATATTCAAAAGCTAATAATTTGGAGCGTATTCAGGGCGTCGATAAGTGAAGAAATGCAAATAGAGAGTCCAATATCTATAAAACTCTAACATAAAGTATTAAATTTATCTACATCAAACATTAAAAAAAGCGAGTCCAATATTTGTAAAACTCTCACATAAAGTATTAAAGCAATCTACATGAAAAATAACATAATCTGTTATACATTGGGCTACATATATCATAATATTACAATACATGTATCATTAAGTTCGTGTCGAAATGAACTTCAATATAAGATCCACTCACACATATTTTTCAAGAGTAAAGTATGATTTTGGTTTAGATATATCGACAATTTTATGCTTTTGTGAAAAATACTTACAAAAATAATAAAAAGGAGTATTATCTAAAGATAAAGTAATACCCTGTACAATAACATAAGTGATTTAGTGAGATAATGAGACATCTTAACTAACAAATATTTAAGTAGTTATCATGATTTATTTATTTATTTTGAGATTAAGTAATTACTCCCTCCGTTCGCCTATAAAACGCGTAGGATCAGAACACAGTTTTTAAGAAAAATAGAATAAAGAATGAGTTTTATGGTTCATTTTGTGTAAAATTACAGATAGGGGTATGTCCTACATGCACTTTTAATAAACACGTAAGGGTGTTTTGGTTTCTATATGTACAAATAAGGAAATATTCTAAGTAGGAAGTTAAAAAATAAGCATCCCTAAATAGAAAGTAGGAAGTTTATAGGCGAACGTAGGGAGTAATAAATAAGTATAGGCGATTATGGTAAAGTTTCCCGTGCAGCGCACGAGCTTTTCACCTATATCTTATATATCGGTAGCCTTACTAATAATATGAGTAGTAAAGCCAAATGCTAGAGAGTTGGACACGTGTCGTGTCGTGCCTGCACGACGTGCTAAAAGGCCAACTTGGCTAGACCCGGGCACGGTCCTCGTGTCGTACCGTGTTGAAAATTTAAAACTTCACTATGGCACGACCAGTGGCACGCTGACACGGCATGCCATGTCGTGCCACAACGTGCCATCCCGCTTGCTAACCGCTTATTTTTTTTTTTTTTTTACTTTTCCCTTGTTTTTGACATTTTTTTAAGAAAATCACGTGATATAGCGTGCCGCATCTGGCGTGCTCGTGCTGGACCCTGCCAAGCCACGACCAAAGTTTGGTTTCGCAGCCGTGGCACGAGGCAAACCCAGCGTGCCACTGGCGTGCTGGTCCGCTCGACCCTCGTGTCGTGTCAGTCATGTGACCCGAAATGGCAACTCTACCCTGGACAATCTTTGTTTACTGCTAACATTAATCAAACTAGACTAACCAAAATTTTCAACCATTCCAATTAATTTTACCACCATATAATTTAGTTGATATAACCAATCACTGAAAAGAGGTGTTGTGCTAAACATGTGTAAATGAATTTCAGGGCGTATTTGGTGGGAATAACGAGTACGGGAGGCTTTTTTTGAAGGCTGCAAAGTTGACAACAAAGGTCCAATTTTGAAGTCATATGGAGTAATTATATTGAGAACAATGAGCACGCAACTGCCGATGGCTTACTTAAAAGAAATTACACAAAGTAGTGTAGAGCCTACTTCACACCAGTGTCAACCAATGACAATGTTGACAATAATATGAGTGAAGTTTTAAATGGTTACATACTTAACTCTAGACACAAGCCTATTATGTCTATGCTTGAGGACGTAACATCAGAGAGGCCCTTGTAGATCGACAACACAAGAAAAAAGTTTCTTAGTCAACAAGAATGTCATGGTGTGCCCTATAATTCAAAAGCAAATTGAAAAGGCTAAACTAGATGAAATAGGGTGGTTTGCATATTGGGATGGGGACATTGCAATGTTAGCAGTTACATTAGCCCTAACACGTGTTAGGGCACAACATTAGGGAGAAAAATGTGGGGAGTGGTGGGGTTTTCACCTTGACCCAACCATTTCCCCATTTTTGCTTTCTAATGTTGTGCCACAATACAATGTTGGAGTTAACATAACTGTAATGTTAGAAAGAGATTATACGAGGTTAGGTATGTAGTGGACATAGTTTATAGTACATGCACGTGCTATGCAGGGCGATTAAGTGATATACTTGTAAATAACCATGTTGTGGCTGCATTATGGCATGAAAAAAGAGAATCCCGTGAGAAATACTTAGCGGAGTACTATATGAAGTTTTACTACTTGAAAGTATATCACTGGAGTATTGATGCTTTGAGACGTCCAAAATATTAGGAAAATTCACCTCTGCCTAACATAACCTTACAATTTGAGATGAAAAGGGTCAAAGCGAATAGACGTACATCTAAAGGAAAAAAATTTGTAGGTGAGGAAACCACTAAAAAATAAAGCAAGGCATCGTTCAAGCCATTTGGACCTAATTGTATTATGGCCAGAGTGGTCACAACGAGAAAAAATGTCCAGTGGATGATGAGATCAAAGCTAAGATAGAGAACAAACCAAAAGCAGAGGTTTTGAGAAAACTCAAGTGGGAGAAGAAACAGAAAGTAGCCCAAGAAAGAAAGATACAAATGCAAGCACATCAGGAAAGGTTGCATGCTACAAATAGTAGGGTGGCAAACGGGTCGGTCTCGGGTCAAATTATGTCCGGTCGGTTTGTTTTGGGTTGTAAGATGATCTGTGGAGACGGTTTCAGATCTGGTCAGGTTAGTTTCGAGTCGCTTTATAATCGGGTTTAGTTATTAATGGTTATTATATCTTTTACGATAATTGACCCAAACAAAAGAACGATCCGATAACCGGCGTAACCCAACCCAAAACCAATCCACCTACTGTTTCTGAATCTGCGCCGGCTATTTCTGAGAGACCTTCCCGCGCCATTCCCAGTTGAGCAGACCACCAAAATCATCGAAAACTCATAAACGCAGAAACTACAACAGCAACAATGGTGGCGAGAGAGAAGAAGAAAAAGAGCGGGAATAATAAAGCTGAGAATCGTGATGAGGAAGAAAGCCCAGAAACAGGAGAGAGAAAGAGACTCAAAAGATTAGCTCACACCAGCAACATCCTCTCACAATCTCCTGCAAATGGGGTTTCTCCCCTCTCTCCTTCCAAAACTGTCATCAAACACCATGGCAAAGACATCATCAAGAAATCCCACAGAAAAAATCGCTACTTCTTCTCCTTTCCTGGCCTTCTTGCCCCCATTTCTGGCGGTAAAATTGGCTCTCTCACTGATTTGGGCTCCAAAAATCCCATCCTTTACCTTGATTTCCCGCAGGTGATAATCTTTTATCTCATTTTTTTTCGTTCCTGGGTTTCATTTGCATTGATTTTTTGGGTGTAATATGAAGTGGGTTTTATCTACATTGATTTTTGGGTGCTAATTTGAGGTGGGTTTCATCTACTTTGATTATTGATTCATATCGATGCCTCCACAATGACGAGTAATTCGAAGGTGAGACCGTCTCATCGTAGGAGACCATTGAAAATGTTACTTTTGAAATAGGTTAGCTTTGAAAAGTAATAGTTAGTCTCATCGTAGGCGGTCTCGCAGTAGAATTTGTGTGCCACAATTGATTCAGCTATGCATACGGGAATGTTTACGAATTCTTATGTGATTGCTACTAAAATTAACTTTCTATGAACTTAATGTGATACCTATAAACCATGTAATCATAATGCTTGCAAAGTTTATAGTGGGCGATTTTCGAATGTGATGAGGATGGGTTTAGATTATAGTCTCGTACAATGAGCCAATTCCGTGCAAGTATTAGTATGTAGCTGCAGAAAAACTTAGGCGTTTACGCATTTTGATGTTGGTATGAATATGATCATGTATAGGGGAGGATGAAGTTATTGGGGACAATTGTATACCCAAAGAACCGCTACTTGACTTTGCAGTTCTCCAGAGGTGGAAAGAATGTCATGTGTGAAGATTACTTTGACACCATGGTGAGCTTATGTGTGTTCTCAAAATTGTGTTTTATTTTTCCGCCTTGATTATAGGGAAAACACACTTTGAAGATGAATTACTATGTTATCATTGTGTAGAGCTCATAGGATGAAAATCTTCTGATTATGAGACATTGGTATTTCAAAAGGTCAAAAGTTTTTGGAAAAACATGCGACAAATTTGTTATGTATCAAATAGGCTTTTGACCAACCCTATCAGGCGCACTGAGAAGCACATCCTCTTAGATTATAACACAAATCTTTGTTTGCCAACACTTAGTTGCCCTAAATACATCGTCTCTAGGTTTATTGGAAGACAACCTTGGAGCTCCATCTGATAGTTTGCATCTGGTTACAGTTGGTTTTCAGTGCTTTACAGACTAAAAAAACTCGGACAATTCTTCTCAAAATTTCTTAGAATCGCGAATTTCCATTATAGGTGATAAGATTAATTTCTGAGTCTGCGTTGAAATAGGGAAAATTGTGCTTGATTTCCACCCATTGGTCACCGTTGCCCTGTTTTCTGCAGATTGTATTTTCTGAAGCATATTGGGTAGGGACAAAAGATGATAATCCAGATGAAGCTAGATTGGACTTCCCAACAGAGCTGTATGAGGTCTTAATCTTTGTAAAGACATTTTCATGACATGTAAATTTACCTTATAGCTTGTTGCTTGCATATGATTACCAATATTTGTCTTTGGTATCAGAGAAAGCAGGCAGAGTGTGATTTCAAAGGTGGAGCTGGTGCAACTGCGATGCAAAACACAATCGTTAAGAAAGTAGCTGTGAAACCCAAGGAAGACGAATCTCTATCTGACTCGCCACTCGATGATATGGATAGAGAATCTCCTGAGAGACAACACATTGTGAAAGATACAGAATATGCCACACCGGTGAGACATTCAGAGAGAACTGCCGGGAAGAGATTCAAGTATGAATAGTTGTCTTCCTGTTAAGATTAAATTGCCAGCTGGACTGTTTGTTGCTATATTAGTTTCATACTGATGGAATCTTGTGTGTGACTGCTAAATCATGGTCTAACTGGTTGAGTATGTTGGGCCTATCAATGTGCTTCCTTGGTTGGACCATGTGCTGTGGTTGTTCTCTTCCTGGTGAGATTGTCTCATTTCCAATGGAGCCAAAAAAATCACTCTTCATGGGTTTTAAAATATAATGGACTAAAGCAACGTGGCTCACAAAACTGTACCCTCTTCTTGTCTTGTGAATTATCAATCTGTTGGTGTGATTCTCCACATAATTCTCATTGTACATTGTTCAAAAACAACCTCTGTTATGTTTTTCAACATAGGGGTAAGGATGCTTCCATTTAACCCGCCTATGTCATCATTGGTGGTAGTCTTTGAGGCAATAGGGTAACGTTGTTGTTGAAATCGAACGAGTGAGTGTACCTGTTTGCCTCAGCTGTATCATTGCTTTAGTTTTTGCATGAAAGACATTTTGTCTGCTTTCTGGATTTACTTGATTATCTTCAGTTCTTCACAGTCTTTAGTTTGTGGTATAATTTCTTGAGTTCTCTTGTTTTTGACTAAAACACGGCATGCTCGATGCATGACTGTTATTGTCTTTTGCGACCATAACTTCAAGAGTGATTAAAGAATTGTGAAGTAAGAAGAAAAATGGGCCCTAGAAAAGCATATATGTAATTATTTCTCTTAGGATAAGCCGATAAGGGATATGATCTGAGCTGCGGCGGCTGCCTGGTCTATCAAGGATATACTGCTGAAATTTGGAATTATTGCTCCTTTCTGTGTGGTCACTCAATATGGACAACAATGCATGCGAGATTTATGAATTCTTTCCTCTTCTTTTTTATTTTTTATTTTATTTTTAAATGGAGCAAGTCAATACACACTGGCTGTGTTTTACGACGAAAATCATGTGAGTTGCTTGTGGTGTCAAAAGCTATAAGGTGTTGACAGCAGTTTTTACTAGTATGTTAGATAACTGCCACCATATTGAGGTTGATGTTCTTGCGTTTCCTGTTTTACTAGGTTCACTGAAGTTTCTTCTGGTGATGATTCTCCTGAAACTGAAAGTTTGGATGAGATGCCTGCTGAACCGTATGCTGCTGCTGATATCCTCACTGTTTCCCTTGACGTATTTCTTGCTTACTTTCTTAATTGGGTTTCCTTGTGTCAATGTCTGTCTTGTACCACATGTATGGAGAATATGGACCTATCTCTTCCAAAACCTTAATATATGCTCAGCGTACTGACACTTGAGTGAATCTATTGCTATTTAATAATAGGTAAAGGTCACATATGGAAACTCTGGACTATGACAAACTGAATTTTTGAAACCCTCATGCCGCCTAGATTATATACGGCTATAGCATACATTGCGAAATTGCATATTTGGTTAGTTTAACTGGCAACGCATGATACAATAGCAATGGGTTTTCCCAACAGTGAGTGGAGTTGTAATTTCAGGAGTAATGTAGATCTTCTTAAATGTGACTTTCCCTATCCTTCCAAACCTGTAGTACATAGTAGTAAGGTAAATTTGAGTCTGGATACATCTGAACTTTAACTATTACATACAGACTGACCATAATCCTGGCATCACTGAGATGGCAGTTGAGATACGGGATTCTGAAGATATTCAACCGTCCACTGTGCAAGCGCCTCCATCTTCCATTTCAAGTTCTGGAGGAAAGAAATCATCTCGTGGTTCACTTGTTCAAGCCAGTATCTCAACACTCTTCAAAAAAGTTACACAAAAGGTAAGGATACAAGTTCAGTATGTCTTATTGTTGAAAGGTTCTGTTGTAGCAAATGGGAAATCTTGGGGACCTTTATAGTTATATGTATATCCCCCCCGCCCTGACATTTTTTCCTCTGAATTTCTAGTTTGAAAAGCATGATGAAGTAGTAAACTTTAAGATCAATTGCATGACTCATTAGTTTGATGGCTTGCAGTTTGAAATTTGCATAATCATAGGAAACAACTTTGTTAGCCGACCCCAAATCATTTTGGGAATAAGGCAGGGTTGTTGTTATTGTATGGGAAACAGCTTTATTGTTATAGAAAGGGGCTAGAGTGTTCTTCCTCTTACTCAAGGATATCTTGTTATTTTTCAATGTCTTGATGATAAGTGTTGTTAACCAGTCTATCTTCTCTCCGCCAAACACTTCCGAACGTCGATAGCTGTCTACTGGTTTTCCCAATCATATTTTTTTCAAGGCCATCCGGACTTATCCCTTGTATAATTTCCACATAAAAAATCTGAAGGAAGCATTTCTGCTAAATCTGTAGCTGTTTGCTTTATGTTATGCTCTATCTTATTTGCCTCTATGTCAATTTCCATGCTACTATACCAAATATCGGTGTTGACCATCTTGCCAAAATTCTCTTGGTTCTCCCCTAGAAACTCCACCACTTGATTTTAAGGGTCCACTTGTGGTCTTCTCTTTCTTTAATGTCCCCTTCAAAAAATCAAGCACCACGGATAATTGACCTAATTTATTCTGTTTCCAATAGGCCTTCACTAAATGAAAAGTACTTGCCATGTACAATACTTCACATTGGTATTAAGGAGCGCAACATTTTAAGCCCATTGTTTATTTATCCCATTATTATACAAACCAGAATAACAAATCTTTAGCTGCATTGAAACTAGAAAGTTTAACCTTCTGACCGATCGGGTCCGAAGGGTCTCAATTTTATTGATTATGGAAGGGCTAGTTTGTTTCAGGATACTTGTCTTGTAACTCTTGGCAAATGTCTGGAGATAGAATTTGAAGGACAAATTTGGACTGGTGATTTTTGCTGATTATGACTTTTTTGTTACTGGACCCTGGTAAAAGCTTAAGCTATCCTTAGCTACTTTTACAGACTGTAGTTTACTCCGCCCTCCCAAAGTTTCATAATCATTGGCTAAAATTTTCTTTTGCCTTACAAAGACGTATTTGCTTGCCTCCCCCCCCCCCCCCCCCCCCAATGCAGTGACTCTCCACAACGTCACAATATTCCCTGTCCCTATTGCATTTGTCATATATAGGGATTTGTGTGGGAAAAGTTGACTCATAAGTGCAACGGAAAATTTCTCTGGGAAGTACAACAATTTACGTTCAGAAGATTATTATCCAGGTCCTTCGATGGTACAAATGGAGCAGGCGAAATGATGTTTTTGCAATACTAGGGGAGCCGAAGAAAGTGAGAAATCCGTACAATTTAATGAGTCATGCTAAAGTTAAAATCGTGGTCCTTGCTGTTCCAATGGAATGGGAAATCTTTGTGTGCTATGCTGTCTTGGTTAAAAAGTGTCAGCCGTAGAACTGTTCCTCTCGAATTTGTATATTTCTTCAATTCATTGGTTCATAGTTTGTACTTCGTAGTTTTTACTGTACTATCTGAACACATGGTTGTGAAACATGACCATTTGGGATTCATGATGTAATGTGTTGTTTTCAGAGTACAGCTGAACCTGCAGCGGAGATAGTTCCAAATAAAGGTATCACTTTGCCATCATCATTTATGTATATGCAAGTAATGGAAATACACTCACGTAGCGATTGGTCACTGATTTTTTCAGCTTCTTCAAAGATTGCACAGCCTAATAGCTCAAAATCAAAGAACAAAAGTGTGACTGTAAGTGAATTGGAATTAGGAACATTCAATCTATGAAATATCACTTCATGAAATAGTTCAACTGACTTTTAGTTGACACAACATCTAGATGCAACAGGTTCCAGGTGCTGGTGAACTGCCAAAAGAGAACATATCCCAAATTAGAAAAAAAGGTAAAAGGCTCTAATTTTGAAGTGTTTCTTTAGGCAAATACCGTTGTATGCATACTGTGTTCACAAAGGCTCTGCACTTGGTCGGGTTTGTTAGCTATGTAAAACACTCATTCCATCAAAACGTTCCTTTATGGTTTCCAATAAAAACAATAACAATAGTAACATAGTCCTAAATTAATCGAGATGTTTGAGAATCATATGATTTTTAGGAAAGAGAAGAGTTAAGTCTGTGTAATTGTAAACTGCTTTCATTGGTAAAAGCTACTGCAGTCTGCATGTGTTTTTTTTTTTTTTTTTTCCTTTCGATTTGTAATATAAGAACCTCAGTTTACTATTGGAAATAAGGTAGGTCTGGAGGTGTGCAGTAAAAATTGTTTAAACAACAAGAATCATTTAGAAAACGAATCAAAGTTTCAGAATTGTTTCTCACTAGGAGATATTATGTGTCCATTTTGGAAATAGGAACAAAAAGTTTTAACAAGATGTATTGATTTTATGTTTCTTGAAGTGCCTTACCCTTTTGTTTATTTATCGTTTTGATCTCTCTCTCTCTCTCCCTCTGGAGAAGAGGTTATTTTCTGGCAAAGCATTCTTATGCGTCCAAGGTCTTAGGTAAGTTACCTTGTTAATTGTTTCACTCATCAGTGCTTAAATGCTGTAGGGGCAAGAAGTGATAAAAAGAAGCAGAAAGCAGAGTTAGCTGAGGTATTTGATTTACAGGCTTTGTGTGGTCATATTATGATATAATTCTTAGTAAAAGTTGTGAGGGGCCTCGTATGTTTCACACTTTGTGACGCACTATCTATTATAACTTTTTTATTTATTTTGTTTGTGAGAAACCTTCTAAGAGCAAATAAACCTTTTAAAACTACTGCCTTTTGAAACCTTTCCGGTGTCTTACTGATCACAGATCCAATAAGTTATGAATATAAGCAATCATGTGACAGTCACATACTCACAGGATCATTAACACCCTATTTCGTTCTGAAAGTGATTTGAGTCACTTCATCGTTCATAAGCACCCAATATACTTCTAAAATGAATTTCAGAAGTAAATTGGGCAGTATCAATCATCAATTGACTATCACATATGATTGGCTTTTAACTCAAAAAAGCAAAATGAAAAGAAAAGGGATAGGTGGCACAGCTAAAGTGTTTAGATTTATGCAATTAGGTGGTACCTTGCAAATTTTTTTTTTTTTAAATTTTTATGTTAGGTAGTTCCCCCGCTTGTTTCCATTATCAATGGAGCCAGACTCACTATTATTTGGATATAATATAATGGAATAAAGCAAAATGGCTCACAAAACTCTCTGTGCTTCTTGTATTGTGAAGTAGCAGTCGGTGTGATTTGTTACACAATCTTCAATATGGGTCATCGGTAAGCAGCCTCTGCCTATGTTCCAGCATAGGGGTTAAGCAGCGTACATACAACACCACTGCCTCGCCATGGGCAGGAGCCTTTGAGGCACTGGGGTATTGTATTGTTTTGTTGTAGATTCCTCACAAGGTGAGAAACATAAAAAGTGGTTCCTCGCAATTTTGCCTTAAAGTTCTGATTGGTTGCAATTAGTTTGAGCTCTTTATAGTTCTTTAATTCTTAAAATCACAAAATGCCTAATACGTCTATTTTAAGTACCAGACTTAAGTTTCAGTCCTGAGCACCATCATTGGGTGTTAGACCCTTCTGTTTTGACGAAAGGAGGACAATGCTACTTTATTATTTGTATAACCTGTGTAAAAGCAGGTTGGATTTTACTCGCCATTTCGATTTACTAAGTTTTGATCTTGTGACGTGGTCCCTGTAATTTCAATTAAATGGATCCATGCCTGGGCTAGACACCTTTATCAGACTTTGAGGACCATAGCTTTTCACGTTAGCTGCATTTAGTTTTCTGTGATGGTATCACGCCATGATTGAAGGAGTCTATGCTTAAGGGGTCTTTTCATGAATCTTAGTAAAATTAGGATGCCCGGTTTTACTGCACACACTGTTTCTAGGGTTTTCATGTGGTGATTATTTAGGTGTTGTGAGCAAACTTCTGGTGGAGTAATGACTTTCTGAGTAACTGGCCATCACATTTAGGTGTTCAAGAGTGCTGTTAGCCAGGTGTAGGGAGCATCACCTGAGTTAACGTATTATTTCAGGTTACTAGGTGTAGCGTGGTTTATATGCCTTCTTGGAAGTCCTAATTTAGTCATTGACTTTGTATATTGCTACTGAGTTTTTTTAGAGTTCTAGTTTCTGCCAAAATGAGCATACATGTTGGGGCTGTTAGGACTCAGGACATCCATTTCTCCACAAAGAGCCCCAATGCAATATTGGACGATACTATTTTCAATTAAATGGGCATAAATTTCAGCCCTATTATGGGGTCCCCTCCCTCCCTATTTCTCTTCTGAGCCTAGAAACATGGGGATATGACGGAATGGAATTGAGCTAATACGTGATTAGAAGAACTTACGATGGAGTGGTTACAAATGAAGATCATATGGGATTCTCTCTGTTGACGAGCATCAGTTCTAATGTTTGAAACAGAGGAACTGTTAAAACAGAGGCTATGAACATCATAAGGCTCTTAACACTTCCAGTAAGTAGACAGCAAACAAGCCTCTTTATAGCTTAAAGAGATCACTTCACTTAAATATAATCAATCATCTGCCTTCAGTTTTTCAGGTTGTTCACTCTTGTGTTGAGGCTGAAAAAGATGGCATCCGTAGTCTTAGAATATGCACTATGCACAATAGTAGGCCATTTAATGACCGACATAGTTTGCGCGGTTTGCATGTAGTAAGTTTTCCTATCTGACAGAAGAAGCAAAACAAATTTACAGTTATAGGCTTCTACCTATGGCAAGGTAAGAGGGGTCGGATGTACGCAGTCTATACCCTTATGTTCAAAACATACCTGTTAAGAGACTATTTTCAGATGACCACTTGCTAACATTTACAAAATTAAATTTATGAAATTAACTTTGTTATTATTGAAGGGGGAGGCTCCATTCTATCTTTTAGTACTTCATGAAGTTTTAGATTTTTTTATTTTTTTATTTTTTTTATATCTATGGCGGAGTTTGTAGTTCCATTCTCTGCCACTTTTCCCAAAGATGCTAAAGCATGACCACCTTAATTCATAATTTTGTAGAACTTTTCAGTATCCACCCTGGGGGTTGATTTTAGACTTCTTTTTGACGAAATCTTATGATGTAGAAGCCAAATTCAGCTATAACATGTGTCTACAAAAATAATTTTCTAGTGACCCAAGGTTGCCTTAGCAAATCGTCAAAGATTGGGATGACACGTTGTACGATTGAAGTTTCCCCAAGAACAAATTGAGCAGAGTAGAGATCTGGCCTTACAAAATTTCTGCTGTTCTCAATATTTAGCTGCATAATCGGTTGATAGGATCTGTGCTATACCTAGATATAGGGAATGAAGTTCTGAGTTTGCGGGATGCAATTATCTCAAATTTGCTTTATGGCCTGTGTAACCTGTTTCGCAGAGTTGAAACTTGTATATTAAGATAGGTTGTTGGTGATTTGAACATGTTACCCTTTCTAACACTGTTTCACGTAAGATGATATTGAAGATTTCTCAAGTGCATCCGAGGTTCCGTCCTTTCCTCTTTAATTTCCTTAAGTTCTATTTCTAGTGTGCGAAAATCAAAGATAATAACACGAAGCAGTCAACATTGTTTGCATTTTCTGGTATTTGGTAGAATTTTTTTTCTCATGTTAAAGCCCATAAGCTCTAACTACGAAGATAATTACAACACAACACAATATTATCTCCAGATTATATTAATTATATTAATACACTGAAGTGACTGAACGGATAGATGCGTTAGACAACTTTGTGTATGCTTCACCTCAGGTTATTGTGTGGTGCAGGATGGTGATGAAACTGACGACGATTGGCGTGCTTGATATTCAAGGCCATGGTGTGCAAGAGCAGTATTGGGAGCTTGATATACTTAATTATGAGTAAAGACTAAAGAACTATAGAGGGGCTTCTTTGATGTCTACTGTAGACGTAGGGATTGGCTTACGGAGTTCATGTCATTTCAACTTTTAGAGACTTTTGTAACACGTAAAGAGTATGATTATTGTTACATTATCCCAAAGTTAAAATTTTGTTTTTGAAGAAGTGCGAGTTCCATGCATTGCTAACTTAAGTTTATTGTCGAGCTCAGTCAGTTAATTCGAATCCAAACAACTACTTTCTGAAGGAAAATTTGTCAATTACAGCTCCTCCAAGGAACTGGGCAGCCCGGTATCTCGGTCACCTGGCTAGTAAGACGGCTAAGGAGACTAGCGAAACAATTCTCTTGGTGTGGTATCTTCAAGGTTCCACGACAAGGTGTGTCAGGGGCTCACAATCTAGCGACCGCTTGCTGTCAGGGTCGAGTGATGCCCTTCGGTATTTAGAAAGACATTATGATCACTTGTCTCTAGTAAAACCTTGAGAGCTTCGTACTAGCATCAGTTGCCAGACATAAATAAGGATTCAGGGCACAGAAAGAGTTAAGGATAGATTTATTAATTTATATGACATGTGCAGGGTGTTCATCAGGGATGGTATTATGAAGTCGACTCAATACATACCGAGGACGAGGGTTCAAGTTGCGGATGTTCTATCCCACAAGGCTAGAGAGACCTTAACATGTATACAATCTAAGGAACTTGTAACCCCTCCCCCATTTATCCAAATGTTTTTTGCTGACAATGGCACATTTGTTCCCCGCTTTAATCCGGGGGAAGATATTGACCCGGGCGGATTTAGTAGGATCTAATTTGATGTAATAACTTGAACACTCTAGTACCTCTTTTCTTCATTAGTATGCTACTGATCTTCAAAAAAAAAAAATTAAGGATGAGTTCAAGATGAGCGTTCCATTGCCATCTACCTCATTCTGGTGCTAGTCTATTAATTGTGACCATCTTCGCTGGTTTAGGAGCGAATTTTTACTTGCTCCACATACCGGTGCAGCTGTATGTCCCAACAGAAAGGTGTTAGCGTGAGAGATTACCTTCTAAAATCTCATTGATAAATAGCCAAATGACACTTACAATAGGCAAGATTTACGATACGACAACAAAAAATACAACCAAGACAGTTAATTAAACAACAGGTCAGGTAAGACTCCTTGTTCACAGATCGAAATTCGAGATAACTTTTGGATGTTCTGACATCATTTAGAACGGAGAAAAACACTTCAAGATGTGCTATAACTGTCTTGATGTATAAGTTGATGGAGTAGCGAAAATCGAAGGAACTCCAATGGGTCATTCCCGGAAGTGAATCTGAGTGGTTGACTTTGAGGCAAAAGAACAACACAAATTCAACCGCCATGGGCAAACCAAAAGAGGAGTAAGTCCTCCATCTACCAGACTGTAAACGGACAGATCCAAACATAGACCACCAAGTGAAGAGATTGAAACTTGTAGTAACTAGATCAATCAACCCACACAACACACTCATGTCACAAGTTGAGAACCAAAAGATCCACCTTAATGGGATAGGAAAAAACTCCATAAAGGAGAGATTATTTGTCAAACAACGAAAAACAACTAACAAGCATAAAAATCGACTAAATCAATCCGGAAATGACCAAAGAATAATGGTCGTTCCCAGCCTGAGAAGCCAAGGCAGGCGGAGGAAACAAGGAGAAGAAAAGAGAGGGGAGTTGTCTGCCGGAGTACAGTTTGAGTGTTTCACTTGCAGTTTCTAGGTTGGAATAGAATTAAGGTTGAGGTAGTTTCTTCATTTATGGTAGACGGCTACATCGGTCTCTTAGGTAGCTTGTGAATCTTGATCCCTGCTTAGTACTCATCCAAGCCAGTACTTGTCGCGAGTGCACTGCACAAGTATATGTGATAAAGCTCACGGAGAAGCTAGTGGGGTTGTAGCTGCGTATCCATGCCAAATCTATGAATCTAAATACGATCTTCTGGGAGTCCGCTACTGCAACCAAATAATGCACCGATAATCTGTGTTCCTGAGATTAACTTAAAAATTGTAAAACTTCAAGGACTTTAAACACAGACGACCACTGGTTGAGACCCAGTCATCGGATTGCACCATTGCTAGTTCACAGAAATTTAAAAAAAAGCAGCTGTGATGTGAAGTTCGGCTTTATTAACACTAGTACTAGATATCATCAATACAAAAGAACTTACAACTTATAAATAACTGGAAAACTGGGGAAAAGAGAATACTTAATCGTCCCCCCTTTTTTCTAAAACTGATGAAAATTCAGAGCTCAATCTTTAACTTGGAATGCGATCCAGCAGCTACTTTGACCTCAAAAGGCATACATCTTGGGCTGTGTCTTCATTGTAATATTGTATGTGTACATGTCGTTCAATCAAGTCAAACCAAGGTTGATCCTTCAACTATAAGTACAGTCGTACAGACAGAGTGATGCCGACCCATGTCAGTATCTACGCAGCTGAGCCAGCCAATTATTTGCCAGAAGTTGCAAGGATAAGGTGTTGAGGCTGTGTTCAAGGTTAAATTGTCAATAGCTGACCACAACTAAAAATATTCACAACCAGGGTGAAACCACAACATTAAGAAATGGATCAATATTGCTCACAATCTCAAACACTAGATCGACACTCGCAGTCAGATTCAACTTAGGTCAGGTAAAACTTAGGGTACAGCTAAACACAAGAAAAGGACAGTTGTATGAGCTTGTTGGCACTTGGGATTCAATACCTCAAATCAAGGGAGGATCAAGGGAGGATAGGAGG
The DNA here is from genome assembly GCA_963680865.1 of Spergularia marina. NCBI lineage: Eukaryota > Viridiplantae > Streptophyta > Magnoliopsida > Caryophyllales > Caryophyllaceae > Spergularia > Spergularia marina. The sequence goes on along the minus strand of OY804546.1, from coordinate 14,113,244 downwards.
TCAGCTTTCATCACCAATGATTAAGTAAGATTTCATGTCGCAGAGATCAAGGAGTGTGACACCTAAAAACATAGGTCTCTCCCTATATTTTCTTTCTTTATATTATTATTATGTTTATTATTATTATTTTTTTTTTTTTTTTTTGCAAACCAGAGTTTGATTTGTACAGTAATGCTGTCATGTACCGGTTGTTCTTCACTAAAATGATCGGTTAAAAGGGTTACTTTCCAGTTTTCCCTTCACGATAAAGAGAAGAAAATTTGCATTAGCCTGACAGTCCCTTCCTCTATATTTTTCCAGCTCACGCTGACTTTTTAGGAGGTCACACCACCGATATGAAATGAGCGGGAAGGTTTCAAAGAATTATGAGATTTCTGGACAGCGAGAACCAAAGATATGAACTGAAAGATAGAATCTATCTAGTGAATTTGGCATCCGTGTAATGACGTTCTTCCCAATTCTTTGTCAAACCAAGCATTCGTACGGATTCCTAGCCGGGCATATGACCCCAGAAAAGACAATAAAGGGGACAGCTCAACTCAGAAAGAGTGCAGACAAGTAGACTAAAATGAGAGTACTAGGGTAAGAGTGGCAACCATACCTCCGCAAGCTCCTGTTCATGCTTGGGAATGAAAGCAGTGTCGACATTTCCATTTTTGAAGTCCTGTGGACAGGAAAGAAACATAAGTTTTAAATGAAAATCCATGAGTTGCCAATAGAAAAGGGAAGTGCAATAACGATGACAATGGATGATACAGCACTAACCCTAGTACCTCAAAAGGCTCCTGCCTATGGCGAGGTAAGGGGGAACCGAATGTACACAGCCTTACTTCTAATTTAAAACATAGAAAATAATCCCAAAGACCCAGCATGAAAATTGTGTCGAGAATTGCATCAATCAATATAGAAGAACAGACACTTTGGTGAGAGCCATTTAGTTCTATTTCATCATTTTCCAAACCTAAAGAACAATGGTTCTTTGGCTCCTTTGGAAATGGAATTATATGATGACAATGGATAACAATATCTTTACAACAACATCTTTAACCCCAGTGACTTAAAGGCTCCCGTCATAAGGCGGGGTAAGGGGGGGTCGGATGCACGCAAGCCTTACCCCTATTGAAACATAGAGAGGCTGCGCACTGATGACCCAAAATGAAAATTGCTTCGAGAATCGCACCTCGATGTCAAGAATAAGCTTATGGTATTCAATAGTTGTTGGGACTCCTGCAAAAAGAGCATTGAATAAGTATTTCAGTAAACAAAGCCAATTCCGGGGACCAAAAAAGCTTCAGCAGATAGCTTGGTGGTGATTTCAACACTTGAAGTACAACAAATTCACCTGTAATGATTGTATCTTCAAGGGCCCTCTTCATACGAGCAATGGCCTTCTCTCTAGTTGGAGCCCAAACAATCAGCTGCATCAAAAAAAAAATCTAGCATAGTTCAGTTATACGCGTGTACTTTACAAAATACTAAAAGGTCAAGGGCACACAAGGTTTTATCTCTTCGTTTAAAGTGGGATAAAGGAAAATAACGAGTTAATGACTAAAACGAGATCGCTGGCAGTAGAGGAATTTGATTTCCTCTGCCTTGCTCTCTTCCACAGCTAATCTAAAGTTCTAAACAAATAGCATGCCATTCCTGCATATCAATCAGGTGCCTTTGAAAGGTCTAGACAAGTAAAAACAAATTTAAGTCACATAGATACAAGAAAATCAACATATTCCACACCCTCCCTCCCTCTCCCTCAGAGCCTCTGTCTCCACTCCCTTAACACCCCCCCCCCCGGTCTCTCTCTCTTTCTCTCATTAGAAAACGAAAGAAAATGACAGTAAGACCTAGGCATAAGAAACAGATAAGACTATGGTTAGGTATCACAAGGATTAAGCAGTCGTTTTGTACGAAGCTGAAGCTCACATATTCATGTGAGGATTTTATGAAGATCAGCAAGCCGTACAGATATATTTACAAATTTCAATCATGTTAAAATCAGTTATTAGCGAAACCATTTACCCTGAACATATACATGCTTCTTAGGTACAGTAGAGAATCTGGTCCATAGACAAACCTTGCCAAGAAGAGAATCGTAACTTGGTGGAACAACATAGCCAGGATAGACATGGCTATCCATCCTTACAAATGGTCCTCCAGAAGGCAGGTAAGTGGTGATTTTACCTGGGTTAAGAGTCGCACATAACTTTAGTTTACCAAAAGACAAAGGCTAAAATGCATATGCTGCAGAGCTAGCTAGTATCAGATAGGAAACAGATTAAAAGACAGCAAAATTTCTACCATATCAAAATGTTAATAATTTCATCATACATAAGAACAAATCAGAAAAGCAATAGAAAACAGAGAATTATAAATAAATAAGGTATATGGAATGTAATTTGTTCTATGGTAATGCAAGAAGGTGCGGATCGTGACGCAGTGCTATATTGTTCCAACAAAACAAATACCAAAAAAAAAAAAGAAAAAAAAGAAAAAAGAAGCATGCTTTCAATGCAACATAAACTTAGTGGCATTTCAAGAGAGAAGCAGAGCAACCCAGATTAGTTATCTTTAATAACTCTACATTACATTGAAGCTGTTGTGGAAAAAGGCTCCCAAACTAAGACAGAGATTGATATTCTCTAACAAGTTTAATACTACAGGCCTATAGCACTGCATGTATAGGTACCAACTTTGCTCTATCATATGAAAGTATGACACAAAAAACATGGAAGACAAACCTCTTCTTCATAAGATTACTAAATTAGTTTTTAGTATAATGATCAAGCCTTCCCTTTTGCAAGGTTTGCCTTCGAAATGAAGTACAAAGGACTTAGTAGGGAGACAGAGTAGACATTGTCACCGCTCATCCTTTCAATAGTCTGAATTATCGAAGCTAAAGGAAATTAGGAATAAAACGAAAAAGAAAAAGAAAAGTAAAATCGTCCATCATTTTACATCCATCTTTCACCACAAAATTCTAAACCTGCTCCTTCAAATGGAACATAAAATTCGGCACAGTGCTTGTTTAGCATAAAGGATATTGTGCTAAGACGCAAAAGTCTCCTTAGTCACAAAAAGCTTTACAAAAACTACTCAAACCTACTAATCAAGCAAAAAGGTCACAGTGCAGGAGGACTCAGATCTTCCTACAAGCATGTGTAATTTAAGACGTAAGCTTAAATCTTAATCATGCACATCGAAGTAAACCATCAAGATTCAAGATATTCCAGTAAATCATCAAGCACCAATGGTATGACGGATCAGATTAAAGTATCATTTTTTCAGTGCCAAAACAGAAAAATTTGGAAACAGGGGGGAGAGAGGGGGGATAAAAGATAATAGTAAATAGTATAGTATAAATAAAGCGTTTGCAAAAGACTAACTTATTCGAGTTGATATAATAGAAATCTTCTTACCAGGCCCTGGACGGAAACCCTTGAAGGCATCTTCTGCATTGATTCGGCATTCAATTGAATGTCCTTGAAGCACTATATCCTCCTGCAATTACATTTATGAATAATTAAGCACCAAAACTACATTCCAGACCAAACCTACGAAAATAATTCTGTTATTACCTGTTTGTAGCGGAGTTTCTCGCCCATAGCAACTCGAATCTGTTCTTCAATCAAGTCAGTTGAGGATATCATTTCTGTCACAGGATGCTCCACCTACATATAGCAACAAAAACAACCCATTTGGGTTAATAAACCAGACTAGCGTAAATAATGAAAATTTATACAACGATCACTTCATTTAACCTGGATCCTTGTGTTCATCTCCATGAAGTAAAACGATCCTCTCTCATCCAGAAGAAACTCCACCGTTCCAACACCAATGTAGCCTATTGATGCTGCTGCAGCAACAGCAGCATCTCCCATGGCTTTCCGTAATTCTGGGGTCAATGCAGGAGATGGTGCTTCTTCAAGCAGCTTTTGGTTCCTTCTCTGCAGAAAATTGTATGCTAGTGAGTAGGTGAAAGCCAATTTTGTTGTGTTTAACAGAATCCTCACCCGCACAACAGAAAGCTTTCTATTTTGAAGTAAGGAAGATGCCTTCTTACAACTAGTGCATGCCTTAAGGTAATAAGGTTGTCTGCAGGACTGCAGGCTAATCAAATAAGTGGTATGCTTCATAGATACAACTAAAGTTATCTAGCATTGAAACACACCCTATATTGTGGGGTTCGTCTTTTCTTGTAAATAGTTGTATTACGTTACCTTTTTTCTGATCCCATTGTTCATAACTATTTAGAACACAATGATGGACCAACCATGTTCTGCAGGCCGGGTGGTAGGCACTTGACAGTACCAAAGAGAGGACTCAATCAGAAGAACAGGAGTACTTGAGTTCATAACATAACAGCCATTTGTGACGTGCCTAGCACATAAAACTAGCAGTAGACTTTTCTCACAGAATAAATAGTCACTTATAGGAACAAATACTCATATCAAGCAGCATATAATCTCACAGATTACAGCCAACATATATAAAGTAGAAAAAATTTACGCTACATCAAGAACTCTGTTATGAAATCAAAATTTTAGCCCATTAGATAAACCAAAAACACATCATTTTATGAGGCCCAGCCAACGGCCTGTCCTCAATGAAAGGTTTTTTCCATTACACCTCTAGAATGAAATTAGTACACCCTACGAAACCAAGAATTCTGCACCCACAAAGGGGAATATGCAATCTATCATTCCATCTTACTAAATATATATGAGTGAACCTGAACTGACCAAATAATAAAATAGAGAAATCCAAAGGAAAAGCTGTAAAGATTTGTTTTTTGTCTAGTTTTTTCTTCTTAAGTTGAAATATATTGGCACAAATAAATCTTGGATGAGAAAAATTGTATTACTGGACCAAAGAAAAATACAAGAGTGGAGGACAAGGTATCCTCCAGATACTAACTGTGGACTATAGGTTCTCCCAATACGTTGCAGAATCATGCAATATCCTTATAAGAGCCAGCTGACTTGGCCCATAAGGACACAAGTAAACAATCCAAGGTGTGGCAGTCTGTAGAGAATGAATACACTGAAAACAACTCCAGGAAATCAATCAACAAAATAGAAGATGAAAGCAGCAAGCCAAAGAGATACCTGGATACTGCAATCACGCTCCCCAAAGTGCACAACATTTCCAAACTTATCTGCAAGGACCTATCAATGGAAACAAACTAGAGGTTAAAAAATGAACATTATATCAGTCTTTTGTCAATAGGAAAATATACACATGGGATAGTAAGGATTCTGTACAAAGACCAACAAAACCGATACCATTACAGCTTTACACCCACAGCCATAAAAGGGGTGGTAAGAATTCTGTACCAAGTACGAACATGAACCAATACCATTGCATCAACAACCATAACAAGGCCCCTGCCTAGGCTAGGGGTCACAGGCTCAGATATGAGCATTACCCTTACGATTCAAAAAGGTAATATCTAACTATTAATTGGATCGAAGCTCACCAACCCATTGACAGAGAATCAAACAACAGTCAGTCCTTTGAACTAGAAACCAAAAATTCAGGAATGTGAACGGCAAATTGGCAAGGAGTGAACAAAGATCGGAATCGAATAAAACTGTAAAGAGAAGATCTACGGAATCACAAGAGGAAAAAAAAAATATAAACAGAAAAGCAGGCAGGTATTGAAACAAAACCCTCGTGACAAATACAGGACAATCGCTAAATAACTTGATTTCTTGGGTGTCTTAAAAAAAAATTAAAAAAAAAAAAAGATCCTCAGACATGGTTAATGTTCTTGTTGTTGTTCGATCATGATATCTTGTCCTTTTAAGGCTCTCAATTGAGTCATCTGAATTCATCATTACCATCTAGAGCAGCTGAGACATTGTGCAGCAGCGCAGCTCATTTTCCAGTTTTCGCATGGCTGTAATGTTTTGGCAGGAAAACAGGTCACCAAAAAAAGGTTCCATTACTAAGCCCAAAACTTTAACTCGAATGTCAATGTCATTCACTCCACGCATCCTGATTCCTGAATTCGACCCCAGCCTACTGCCAAACCCTCAAGAGAAGAAGAGAACAAAAACTATAGACTGAAGCACAGATTACCATACTACCCCAGCCAACAGCAGTTCAAAGCATATTATCAGTTACAAACTCATGGCACGGCTTATTTAGCAAACCTCTCTATTTGATTGGCAACAACATAATTCAAGGTAAATATGAGGTGCAATATCTAGATATAATTTCAATTCAGTTCTATGCGAACATAATTCAAGGTTAATAATAGGTGCAAAATTCTAGCTATTACAACAGCAGCCAGTGAGACAAAAAAAAAAAAAAAAAAAAATTGTTATGATACCTGAAACTCGATATGCCTTGGATTTTGTATGTACTTCTCAAGATAACATCCATCATTCCCAAATGCGGCTGCAGCCTCACTCTTAGCTTGCTAGAGAGATGAATTAAAAATTGGAAAAGAAAACAATTATTGACATGTACGAGTAGGAGAATTTCATGCTTTAGACACTCTTATCCCACACCAGTCCCAATTACCAAAGTCATGCTCATTATATAAACTTTCAAACATAAACTTTTTCCCTCGTTGAAAAGTCAAAAACTCACAGCCAAAAGTTTGCACTACAATTAAAATAAAAAATTTGATATACGAAGTCGTTTCGGGAATAAGGCTTGGATGTTGTTGTTGTTGATATACGAAGTCGTTTCGGGTTGAAGTCTCCTCATTTCTTATTTCAGGAGTAGCTACGTGGGCGTTTGAAGTGGGCTTTTGGATCATGCAAGTGTCTATTTATAAGCTACAGTCACACTATTATGTAATTTTATCTCATTCACCACATAATAAGAATAATAATAGAAGGACTCACAAACCAAATAACAAAAGTATATTCAAATATTAAGGTTACTGGAGCTTCAAAAATAATGATTTTCACCTGAAGCAGCTTCACAAACTCATCTGGCTCTTTAGCAAGACGCATTCCACGGCCTCCCCCTCCAGCAGTTGCCTTCCAGAAGAGAATTATAACAATGGTTAGCCTCTAGTAATAAAAGAATACTTTTGTCTTAGTTGCTAGTCGACAATTATTGATAAGATAATATGTTCGCAGAAGTTTCTGTAAGATGGGCTGACAATTTCCGAATGGATAAATGCTTTAATAGAAAATCTCCTATACTAAGTATAGTTTGAGTTCAGATCACTAAAAAGACAAAAGCTGTAAGGCTAATGGAGTTATTTGTCGAATTGGTGTGCGAACTTTACAAAATAAATGAATTTGGTGTCTAGTAACTTTTGTCAACCAAATTGGTGTCTCCATCCACTTCCATCCAATTTTCCATCTAAATTGGTGACATCTTCTTTTCTTTCTCCTCTCTTACTCTCCCTCTTTTCTCTATTTTGGTGTGAGAAATTTTGTCAAGTTTGTGTTAATGTTTCGAAATTTGAAGGAACTGAAGTTTTGATCTATCTTGGATTTTGCTGATAGATGCTATGATCACAAGGCAAATTTTTCTTAAACTTCAACTTCGACTTTTTTTTCCTCAAAAAATAAGATTTTTCGAAATACAATTGTCATTTCTTACAATGCGAATTTTGTGGGTTTATGATGAGTAAGGGATGGATATATGAAGACGATGGTATTTTTTTTTTCTGGGTATAAAGACACTTTATCCTAACCCAGTTTCTTCATCTTCCTCTCTACCATTTGACCAGGAAGAGAACCAGAAGAAGGCGGGATGTGTCTGTTTATGTAAACGACACCATTGTCAAATGGAAAGAAATTAACGCTAGACTCGGTATAAGGGTGAGAAATTTGGGGATTTTGTGGGTTTAAGGAATTGGGGATAGAGGAGAGAGTAAGAGAGAAAAGAACAATTTGGATGGGAAATTGGATGGAAGTGAATGGAGACACCAATTTAGTTGACAAAAGTAGTCAGACACCAAATTCATTTATTTTGAAAAGTTCGCACACCAATTCGACAAATAACTCAAGGCTAATGACATTCTACAAAATGTGACACATCACAAAACAAGGCTAGAACAACTTCAGCAATTTGCATTGGTATATAATCAAGCTCTAGCTTAGTTTTGACTTTTGAGTACAATATTAGCAAGGTAATGGCTCGAGAATTTGATGCTTTAAGCAGTACACCAAAACAGTGACAGTAATGACCAAAAAACAAAACAAAAGAATAACTGAATGAGGATCAGAATACTGAAAAGATTTCAACAGAAACAAATTGAGAAAATTCTAACTTGAACACATTTACAGTTGAGAAATAACTTGTAAACTATCATAAAATGTTCAGCTTGATATTTAATTTTAAGCTGATCTTGATCAGTATGTAAGCATGCATGACTAATAGACACGTCACTCATCAAGCACCAAACCACATTGTGTAGTCAGCATTACAAGCATGTGAAAAGATACTGAAGAAGTAGACATCACTAATCATTTAAGCCTGAATTTATGCTACGCAGAACTGCTAAAACTAACCAGACTGAACCTTAAACAGTAAAATTCCCAACCCCCATAGAACTTGAGGATGTGGTGAGCCCCATTGTATCCACCCCAACAAAGAACACAAACTGACCTGAAGTGAACCGTGACCCAACAACAATCCAACGGTAACTAAGCTCAAATGAGAAGATCTCCTTGTGAGTGGGAAATATATGAACTCATAGGTTGTATATGTGCCTAGCTTTAGGGGCAGTGAGTTTTCATACCTGAGTAATTGATTTACTCCAAATGAAGTTTATGGTTTTGAGTGGTAATAATGGGAAGTTGCTATGAACTTTTGTAATGTTCACGATTTTTGGAGCATTTGAACATGTGGAATCCATGATTATTTCAAGGCAAAAGTATTCTCTTGGATATATGGGGGGTGGGGGATTTCTCATGCTTCTCTCTGGACAATGGTGGTCGGTGTCTTTGGACCAACCCCATTGATTCATGTGTGACTTTTATTTAGGGCAATAACGACAACTTCTACTCAATTGCTTCGTTAACTGTACTAATGATATTTACTTACCAAAAAAAGAATGTACTAATGATATTTGTTTTCTTATGATCCAAATAAAGTTGGACTTCATAATTTAAGTAACAAAAGTAACTCAGAACAGTAATGCCTGCACACTTATGAACTGAAATTACCAATCAAAACTAACATTGATCCGACAAAATAAATGAAGTTGACTCGACCTAATAATGATCCAAAGTGAACCCCACTCGGCACAACAATCGACCCGAATAACCCGACCCAAATAAGTTCCCAAACTGAACCGAACTCACTCTGAAAGGTCATGTTGACCCAACAAGAGCCAAGCCGATAAGACATCTCCAAAAACCAATCCGAGACACTAGATTCTGAACTTTAGTTCAATACTCCTTATGCTACAAGTCTTTAAAGCATTTCATTTGAGATTTCTTTAAAGTACCAAATGCTTTTCTTTGAGATGTGCCAGTATAGGGTATGGTACTCCGTAAACATTTACAGCCCTGTTGTCACAAGAAATTTCTCTCTAAAACAAAATACCTTGTTCCAACCTGGGAGATCTATAAGAAGGAAATTCCTGGAATGAGTTTCTGTTTCCGGAAATAAGATAGCTTACTGAGGTAGTTCTGGCGCAGCTGTAACCTCCAGTATCAATCAGAGACTTAAAGGAAGATAGGGGTGGGTGGTGGTCGTGGAGAAATACGTTCGACAGAGGATGGACACAAATGCTTGGGGAGAACCAGTACCAGCAGCACCAGTTTCATGGCGTTTTAACAAGATATGCTAACTAGCACAAGCAGTGCAAAGCATTGAACACAACCCAACACATGAAGTTAACCCACCAAACATAAATATTCAGGTGTGCCTCCTATATGTCGGAGTAGCTTGAGAACGAGGTGCTTAACAATGACTGGGAAAGTAGGCAATGAATTACTTTGTTTGGCACAGAACTTAGTTTAAAAAAGCGTGCATTGGGCACACCTGAGGTGCGCCTGACATGAGGCACCAGCTAAAACGCTTAGGGCACGAGGTGCAGAGCCTCCCTACTAATGAGACGTCGGCTATATGATTTCCAGCTTTCTGTTTCTTCTAGTTCCTCTCTTCTATCCTTTCCTTAGCCCCTTAATCCCTAACTTCTATTTCTTTACATATTGGCCCTCATTTAAAACCAAAATGGGGATAATCTGTTGAGAAGTCTTGTCTGGATAAAACAGGAATTTGCTTAAGAGAAACAAAGCGCTTCGCTTCCATGAGGCGCACGCCTTAGCCTCATGCCTTGCACCTCGTAGCAACGGGCCCTCATGGACTCGGTGCACCTCGCTTGCATATTCAACTAATACTCACTCAGCAAACAGGAGAGACCAGGTCTAAGTTGCAAACATGTTATTAATGTTGGCTCAGTAAGTCATTTTGCATATAGAGTAAAGACATCCATTTTTAATATCGTTTTCATTATCGGCTTAGTTTCTAGCTCTGATTGCTTTCTTAATGGACCTTCTGATGCCTAATACTGTCCTAGACTTATTAATAGTGATGTTGTTAGTCAGATTTAAATATTCAATACGTCATCTGTTGGCCTTTAGATTGTAGTAAACACACCATCAACACTGGGACCAGTAGCCTGCCCAGAGACTTTAAGAGGAACAAGGGAAATGGTATTTTGGAATTCCCATGGGGTCTTCAGCCCCCGTAACAACTAGGTATGGGCATTTTTGACAGAGCTGACAAAAGACTCCCAACCTTGAACAGTCGAAGATGCATTCAGTCTTTCCTAGAGACGAACCCGGACTAGTGTTCTAGGTGTATTCAAAGGAGAAAGTCTTAAGGTGAGGAACTACAAACACAATTTTCATTATGGAATATGAGGGGTGTAATGTTGAAAGAGAATTCCTTGATAGAAATTTTTGTATTTCTTAATACAGTACTCAATAGTCAATAGTTGAAAATCTAGGTGAATACAGAATTTCTGGCAGAGGATTTGCTAAATTTGTTACTGAAAGAGGCAGTTCCCTAATGAAGTTGAAATCTAGGAGAGCTTTGTTTGGTTGTAGCTGTTCCTCTTTCCTCTTTCTTAATTCCTCATTTTTAAATAAAATAGAAATAAAAATAACTGAAGTCGATACATACCTTAATCATAACTGGGAAACCAATTTCATGAGCAAGCCTAATAGCTTCATCTGTACTCTGCACAAATTAACAAGAATAGTTGATGGAAAAGTTGACCAACAGAGAGACTCAGATGCTACTGTCCAATAAAATGTTGCATCTAATCCTACCTGCAACAATCCATCACTTCCAGGCACAGTGGGAACACCAGCCTTTTTCATGGTATCTCTGGCGGTAGATTTATCCCCCATTACACGAATGCTGTCAGGCTGCATATTTTCAATACCATTAGAAATTTTAATAACAAAATGCTAGATAGAAGACACCAGAGCTTAAGCTACATTTGCCACATGACAAAAAGACTCATAGATTCAAGAAACACAGAAATAGAACATCTTATAATTATCGGAAAAAAAAAAAAAAAAAACCTAGAGTCAAACATTTGGTGACATTCCTTAACACCCAACAAAAAAATAAAAAGTATGTAGCTCAAAATCTTCATTCCATAAGCTACTATTATATGACCCTTAACTGTTTAGATACTCTATGAAGTTAATACAGGATATATGAAGGCCCTTTCAAATACCTCATAAAAATATTTTTTACAGTTGTGAATACATGATAAATATTTGCTCTTATTCTATTTTTTTCGGTACAGGGAATCGTTTTCTCGAATTAAAATCAAGTTTAGTTGAGAAACGCAAAACCTTCAATCTGTAGACACTTATACTGATGTTACAGCCACATCTACATGAGGCTCTCTCAGAAACTCTCCAAATACAGTATTAATTTAAGGAAAACTGCCACTTCAACCAAACAATGCTTAGGATATGAAGACAAGTAGAAATCTAGTAGTGCCTCACACCATTATTTATATCAGGAAGATACTAGTGTCTAGGTTCAGGGCATTAACTACAGATGTTGGTTATCCTAAATACCGCAGCTGAAGAGTGCTTTTGGTTTCTCTGCTTTACATTCCAATGTCAGGAGATACCACCAGTTCTCCACCACTTCTCGAATAAGCTACAGAGCTTTAGACACACCAAAGAGACTATCTACAAGGAATATGCTGGAAAAATGTAAGAGGAGAAAAATCTACGATCTAAACTACAATTCCATAGTTCAGGACATACCCATTTCAAAAAAATAAAAAAAAAATAAAATAAGTTCAGGTCATAGAGCCATAGAGGAACCAAACTTTTCTGAGCATTTAGTGCATATATATTGTTCTATGAATACTGCATGCATAGATGGCAACTAGAGCCTCAATAAGGATGTTATTCTCATAGGCCCCTAGACACAAATTTAAGATTATGGAAAAGCTTACGTTTGGTCCAATAAAATTGATTCCGTGTTCTCTACACATCTCAACAAAGGCAGCATTTTCAGCGAGGAAGCCGTATCCAGGGTGCAACATAGTGCATCCACGGCTAACAGCAGCTGACAGAACATTGGGGATCACCAAGTATCTGCAATGCATATTTAACTTGTTATAAAAAATTTAACAAAAACAGAGATCAAAGTAAGAACAAAAGACATTGTAGATTCTCAAGACCACGCTCAACCAATGACGTGCAGTTTTTAAAGGGAATATGCATTAGAAATAGTGAAACAAGGTATCAAAACCATATAGGAAACTATAACAGTCTCTGGACTGAATATCTTTTGGTTCATTAGGCTCCCAGTTTGTATGCATTCAGCAGTTTGATTGAGAAAATGTTTGTCAAAACAAAATCAAGAATTCAAAAGGCCCACCAAAATATAAAGTCTGAAATAAAAGCTGCAAGAATATTATGAAGTACATTTGCAATTCAGCAACCAAATCACATTTACAGTACAGTACAGTCTCTCCTTAAAAATAATATCCCCCCAACTATTTCAGATAGGCTAGGAAACCGATACATCGAGGCTCCATTTTTTTCTTCTGAAAGACATCTTCATCACGAGATACAACGTGTTCCACTCAGCAGATAGTAACAATATGACGAGCCACACAGAAACATTATAATCCACCATTATACAAATGATTGTAGTACAATTAACGAAATCATGGCATTATGTCTTCTGTACTTTAATCTATATAACAGATTTGTCATGAAGGGGTCCACAGTTGTATATTTACTCAGTCCATGAAGTAGGATCACAATGCAGGAATACTTATGCTCTAATAGCAGAACGTGATTTTTTACAGTGATGGTTACAATTGCAACTTTGCGCAGATCATACCATACCAAAGAGAAGCATGTTTAGGAATGTGCATCTCCTTGTTATCGAACATTAAAATACTCATTACAAAAACCTTAGAAAGAGAGAATATTTTGTGCAGAAACCCGGTAATACTAGCATCAAGGACTTACGATTGATTGCTTGGAGCTTCACCAATGCACACTGCTTCATCAGCAATTTTGACATGGAGGGCATCCTTGTCAATAGTGGAGTAGACTGCAACACATGGAATGCCCATCTCATGAGCAGTTCGAATCACACGCACTGCAATCTCACCTCTGTTAGCAACCAAAATTTTATCAGCACGGCAAGTTGCAGCAAGGGCTCCTCCAGCCTTTCTAGATTTACGGTTACTCTTAACTACTCGAGCTGCTTGTCTGGGAAAATTAACCCGGCTACCAACTACCAAGTTACATGGAGCTATCTTGATTCCATTGTTCCGGTTCATCCATAAACCCTGTTATCAAGAACCCATCAAGAAAAATATATCATCATCCAGATCTCAAGAACATTGCAGTCAATTCTGCACAACGAACTTAATATTCCAAAAGTAACCGCAAATTATACAAGAACACCAAAAGAACAATTTACAATGAGGACATCTCCAACTACACAATACCCTATGTCGAGTTTCACCACCCCATCCATCCAAACATGAGACTACGAGAGAACCACGTACTATATGCTACAATTCCCAATTTGATATAATCCGCTCATTTATCAATCTCACAACTTAGCTTTTAACAATTTGGAAGTTGTGGAATTGTCATCATAAGTCAGCAAGATGTCAATAACCTACATTGGAATGACATTACTTGCCATTTCATTGTCTCCACAACTTCCCTCTCAAGATTAATCCACAATACGCTCAAACTCACAACCAAAGAACGGCCAAAACAAATTAAGGAAAACAAATTATCGAAAAATCGCAACCACCTACTGCCAATTTACTAATAAGGATTGATGATATGCTAATCCAATTCATCAAAATTACAAACTTTAATCGATGAGAAAATGCGAAATTCGTAAAAATAAGACGAGAATCAAATGTCCGGAAGTTAAGTTGAGCTAACCGGAGTAGGCGAAGCAGCAACAGTTTTGCAAACCATAAGAGAATCCATGTCTTCCAATCAACAAATGCCTGAAATAAAAAATCGAATTGAAAACATAAGAATGAGCTAGAAATGGGCAAATGCAGCATAGAGCAAGTGGAATGGAATGGAAGAGAAAATGAGCTAACTTACCAACTCCAACAATGCAGGAAGAATAATGTGTCAGATCTTATCGAAAGTGTGAAGTTTAAGTTTGTCAAGAGCGGCGGCAGCTGAAATGTGTTTTGGGTCGGATTCTCTCTCCTAATCTGATTGTTCGGGAGGAGGAGGACGGGAGGGAATTAGTTGGAGCTGCAGATTTGAAAAGAGGTGAGAGAGAGAGAGAGTCAGAGATGTTTTATGGAAATGGGAAAAGTGAGAGTGGCGACGATATAAACGATGAAGTATCAAATCGGGAACTCCGCCGGCCGCGCCAAAAGTCTTGCGATAATATCAAACTTAAAAGGCTCGGTCCGTTTGATAGGACTATATAGACTATAGAGGGACACATTGACAGAGATAGAACAGAAATGATCGGATGATGTAAGAACCTTTTACTTCACACTGTTGGATAATTTAACGAATATCATCTTAATTTTGATCAATGATTTTATTGTGGAACAATTTAACGAAATAGTGCTCGAAAAAAATGTTAAACAAAAATGGTGGAAAAAAAAACTTGTTCAACCATATGGGGTGCACGTCACCCATATGTTAAACCGCCACAACCATTGGCGGTTTTAAGACCAAAAAAAATAATAAATAAAAAATAATTTTTTTTGTGAATAGTAAAACCGCCACGGGGATTAGCGGTTTTGCATTGTGTAAAACCGCCAGGGCCAGTGGCGGTTTTAATGTTCACAAAATTTGAGATTTTTGTTTTACCCTGAAACCGCCATGCTCTTTGGCGGTTTTACAAATGGGTGACGTGCACCCCATTATGTTGAACAAGTTTTTTCCCGACCCATTTTGTTTAACATTTGTTTTTTGAGCATTATTTCAAAAAATCGCTCCCTATTGTGATTGTCAGTTTTGGACGATTAGGATAAAGCTAAACTATGGTCACTATCTAGGTAGCACCGATACGGACTCGGACACGGACACGGACACCGACACGAATACGTGACACGGCACTTTGAAAAATAACGGACACGGACACCGCAAAAAACAAAAATTAATCTGTATTTTGAATGCATATTTTTTCAATTACACGTACTGTTCGCGGGTAGGTAGAGGTAGGACTAGTGCGGTCGGGTGCAGGTTGGGCTGTAACAATGGGGCCGCTAGTGGACGTCGGTCGGAGGAGGTCTCCTGAGGCAGCGTCGATCGAAGGTAGAAGAGTCAGCCGGAGCAAGAAGATGGGAAACAAAAAGAGACAAAGAAGTAAGACATGTAGTTGAACTATCTCCTAGTGTAATTAGAATAGGAGAGAGAAAAAAAAGTTTTTTTTTTTAAAAACTTGTCAAAACGACGTAGTTTTGTGTCGTGTCGGGTGTCTGGTCGGTGTCTGGTCGGTGTCCGGTTCGTGTCCAATTAAAAAAAACCGTGTCTGTGTCCTAAAATTAAATAAAAAAACCGGACACGGTTTTTGGGCGTGTCGGACACGTGTCGTACCGTGTCCGACGCGTGTCGGTGTCCGACACGGTGTCGGACACAGACACGGCACTGGACAGGCGTGTCCGTGCTTCCTAGGTCACTATGCCTACGTTCAATAGTGGTTCTCTTTTTTTGTAAGCTTCGTTCTTTTTTTCCCCAAAATTGGATGAATAAAAAGGACTACTAACTTTGCTTGAAAAAAAAAACTATGGTCACTAATCAATTAATAATTAAAATTATATGACGCGGTCTTTTGAAAATAGTAAAGTTTAGATTAATTAGCATATTTTACAACCCTCAAATCAAACAAATATAAGGTGAAGAGGCCCAATGACAAATTTGGTGTATAAAAATGTAGTCAAATACAAGATTGATAACACAAAATACTTAAAAAAGACATATTGGTATTAAAAAAAGGAAAATTGGCAAAAAACCGTTTCATAAGTTTGGAAACAACCACCTTTTAAAATTATCTTTGCGAGAAACCACCTTATAAAATTGATAAGTCGTGGTAAGACCACCTACTGTCCTTTGGCCTCCACCAAACCACCCTTGACTACCATTGACCACCCCTCGCCCGCCTTATACCACCACCAGCCAACCTCGAAAATCGCAAAAAAATAAAAATTGTTTTCCGTAATCTATAAAATTAATTAATATACTTATTATACTATGTCATTCTTAATGTAACCCACTAAATATGTTATTAGTATACTAACTACACTGAAAAAAAAAAAAAACATTTTACCCTCTTTCATCACGCCAAACATACTTTACCATTTGATATACTCTGTACTAATTTGGCGGGATAAAAGAGGGTGAAAGAGACTTTTTTAGTGTAATTAGTATACTAATTTGATATTTAGTTGGGGGGGTGTTAAGATGGACATAGTCTATTGATAAGTAGATTATTAAGTTTTTAAATTAAGATTTTTTTTTTTCGATTTTCAAGGTTCGTTGGTGGTGGTATAAGGCGGTTTTAGGCGGCAAGGGGTGGTCAATAGTAGTCAAGGGTGGTTTGGTGGAGGTCAAAGGACAGTAGGTGGTCTTAACAAGGCTTATTGATTTTATAAGGTGGTTTCTCGCAATTATAATTTTAAAAGGTGGTTGTTTACAAAGTTGTGAAACTTAAAGGTGGTTTTTTTGCCAAATTTCCTAAAAAAACAATGAAAGCCAAATAAGCCAATATTTTCACCAGAATTGGAAAATAGACAAAAACGACTAATTTTCATTTTCAAAAATATGCAAAATAATGTTTCACAAATTTTGAAAATATTTTTAAAGATGTAATTTTTTTGGGTTCTACATTTAAATTCAAAAATATGTCCAAAAATTGAAATTATAATTTTTTAGCAAAAAAATGTTTTTAAAAAATAGTACCCCTCCCGTTAAGCTACAAAACGCGTAGTGCTATTACACAATTTTTTAGATAAGTGGAATAAAGAATAAGCCTTTAAGGCACATTTGGTGTGAAATTACAATGTAGGGCTTTTCCACTTGCATTTTGAAGGCCAAATGACCAAATTGGTATATAAAAATGCACCCAAATACCAGATTGGTATAAAAAAAAAAAAAACTTCAAAAGAGATTTTGGTATATCAATAAACAAGAAGAGTCAAATAAACCTATTTTTCCCCCAAAGTTGGAAAATCTACACAAAAAAAAATTGATTTTCATTTTTCAAAAATAAGCAAAAGAATTATTTACTGATTTTAAAAAAAATCCAAGGCACAAAATTTTCTTTGTAAAAATAGTAAAAATTACTTTTTCATATTTTTGAAAAAAGTAAGCAATTATTTTTGTCGATTTTCCAACACCGACAAAAAGTTAGACTTATTTTACTCGATTTGCATTTTTTTATACCAATGTGTCTTTTGAAGATTTTTTTTATACCAATCTGGGACTTTGAATCAACAAAGCAATAATTTAGAGGTATCTTGGTCTTTATATTTACAAATTAGGAAAGACTCCAAGTCGGAAATTTAATTTTGAAAACTTAAAAATGGGGAATAGAAAGTTTATAGCCCGAACGGAGGAAGTAAATAATTATTTTCATATTTTTTTACTCCGACAAATAAAATTTATTTGACTCGTTATTTTTTTATACTAGTGATTCAACAATGATTACCAAGTCTGAGTAGCCATTGTAAGTTTGACCATAAATTAAATTATAAAATCAAAAATAATAATAAAAAATTTACCTCAAATTACATTTTTTTTCATTTAACAAAAATTTAGATAAACACATCATCAACCCCATAATTTTCACTTTAAAAAAAACCATAACTTTCTCTCTCCTCTCCCTCTACCACCTTTATGCCACCGCAACACCAACCTTCTAATTCTCGCCCCCCCACCCCCTCCCCACAAAGACCACCTCACAAGTCCCTCCGATCCCCCAACCACCCAGTTTCAAGGATTGTTGTCACCCCCACTTCTAATTGTCGCCGCCAACAAAAATGGAGAAAAGAAGGAGAAAATGGAGGTGGAGGGGAAGTTGTAAGTGTATCAATAGTTTATACAAGACCTTCATCTTTTAAAACCCGCGAGAGGATTTATGGACTAAAGAAGTGACTTCCCATTTTATTGGTTTGTGTTGCGATGTATGATAGATCACGCTGTTACAGTACTATTAATGAATTACATTCGGCTATGGCGCGAATCTGGTGAGGCTCTTCGAGTCTAAGCACAAAATTTATTGTATGAGTTGGGAAAAGTTTTGTCTTCCGAAGGCGCAAGGAGGGATGGGGTTTCGTAACCTCAAAATTTTCAACCAAGCTTTCCTGGAGAAGCAGGTTTGGAGGCTATATACTAACCTGCATTCTCTAGCCCATAGAGTTCTGAAGGCACAGTCTTTTAAAGATGATTATATTATTGTAGACACCCAACTCGAGGGCTTCCCATTTATAAACGCCCAATGATGAGATGGATAGTGGACAGTGGTGAAAGGTTTCGGTTACCAACACATTCGACTCCATGGTCTTGACCTAATAGCCTAAGACGTGGCTCATTTTTAGTCTATGGTGATTATCTAATTACGCTAGCCCATAAGTTAATTGGTGTCCAAGGATTAAGTAACTACTCTAGCCCACGCATGTTGTGTAGTACGTAGTTCATTGGAGAACCATTGTTAGCCCAATTGGCAATCCTATGGCATCTCTTATTGATCAACTTTATTTTGTGATTAATTTTAATATTTATTTGAGGATAATAATGGGATGTTTTGTCTAGGAAAGTAATTCAATTAGCTGGGGTTTTCTTAGGGATGAGACAACATTTGGGAAGGTGGATTGATGATTAAGATAATGTGTTTTCATTTCTAAGGGCTCTTTATTTGGGCACTTGATTGGGAGGTGAATTTTTCATTTCTTTCGTCCATAGTTATACTTAGATAAGATAAGATTCAACTATGAATTTTGGAAGTTAGGCCCGATGCGATTCAACTTATTAAACAGTGTTTTCAAATCAAATCAAATCAGATCAGCTTCATTCAAATCACATCAAATCAGATCAGAATTATCTAAATAACAATCAATGAATCTAGCCTACTTTTAGTTATTAATTCGTCTAAATGCAGATAATTTATCAATTTATTCAGTTCAGATCAAATCAAATCAAGTTCATTCAAATCCAATCAAATCAGATCAGTTCAATTCAAATCAAATCAAATCAGATCAGAAAAATGCAGTCCAATCGCACAGGGCCTTAGAAAAGACTTTGGTTTACTTTTTTCCACAAGCATTATTCGGCTGATTAAGCTGCTTAAACCTAAAATCATTTCCTATATAAAGATGTCCTAATTTCTCCAAAAGGGGGCTCACGCAAGTATTGGCTACGAAAACCTCAACTTAGCAGTCCCTGTAACACTAAGGATTATGGAAAGTGGTTTATAAAATTGGTTTGTCCCACATTGGAAAACTAAGGCGTTTATGATCCGTTTAATATAGATTCCCACCATCATACTACCAACAAGGCCTTAATCTTTTAAGCCGAAATGAGGATTTACGGGCTTAAGGGGTTACTTTCCATCCTATTGGGTTATGTTGCGGACGTATGATGGATTGGACTATTAGAGACAGTATCTAAGCAACCCTGCGACCGCGTGCTGAGTGCTGGCGCAAGGCCCTAGGTCAACCGTCTAGCGGGGGAGATCTTCGATCTGTGACTATTGGTATGGGTTGGTGTAAGAAGGCTGTGTCTTAAGTCATTGAGTTGCTCCCATGATAGTCTTTGGAAAAATTACCTTATAGTCATATAAAGCACAAAATGAGTTTGAAAAGTTCCAAATAGTCTATATACATATTATGTATTCAACATATAACACAACAACTTTAGTGCTAATAATCATGTATAGTGGGACTTATAATTTGCTTAATTACCTGAGCACTTAATTATGAGAGGTCTTCCAAACTATCAATTTTTCTACGAACAGACTCAACTATGTTCCGATCTTGCGCCACACTTTTTTTGGTAGCGTGTGTAGAAGATGGTAAAACATTGGCATATGTGTGTACATGTTATTAGTGGATCCTCGAATACATAAAGATAAAAGACATTTGTTCCCTCAAAATGACATATGTCTGTCGCATGCACATCTAGTTTCATGGATGTGAATGCATTTGAACTTCTATTAGATCTGTAGACATAGTAAGACAATATTACCATTTGATTCCTGGACTCGTAAGTCCTCCAAAATTCTCTTTATCCTGCGTGTAGTGCTCTTACGCCATGTTGATTTTTCTGAAACAGACAATATGTCTGTCCATACATAGCTTTTAATATGGGATCTATAAAAATAGTCTTTGGCAATAAATCATAAATCATAATCGTAAATAGTTGTAGATATGACGAAATACCATTTGTAAGAGGGCTCAAAGATGTTCTAATTGATGAGTCTCGAACACCATTCTCTTTGTTTGCTCCTTGAGAAACTCTACATATTATGTTACTTGAGAGATGTTTACACGTTAATCATGCCTTGACACTTGTGCGGAGCATATTGTAGCATGGAACAGAATGTGCAATTCATGTAAGAGTACATAGCATTTTATTTAAAAGTACATAGAAAATCATACAGAAGTACATAGAGTTTCATACAAAGTATACATAGAATTTTTTTGGAAGAATATGTACTTGAGAATAAGTATGGTACTTGAGATTTTAAGTATCTGGAAGAGTTCAAGTTAGTCTAAGTAACTAAAACATTGATATATTTGTTTCAGTCATTTTCAGAATGGTAATTTCTCTATTGTTTTAGCAAATTTGAGTAATGATGAAAAGTGTATTTTTTGTGCAAATGCAGTTGTCTAGTCTAAGTAACTACCCAATCTACCGTTCGTTATTTTCAGAGTACTTAGTGAAAGGGTTACAAAGTGTTATACGTATCAGCCAAGCCCGCCAACTTTATTATGTAAGTAACATCAACTATCCCGGGACAACACCTATTTCACTTCTCGTGCAATTTCAAAATTGGTTTGCTAATAAGTTATCTGCATTTCTCAAACCAAATATCCTCTCCGTCTGGTTTTGTCCTATTTTTGTTTCTAAACATTATCAATGCGATCTACGATTTCTGATAAGTATATATGTAACGTAAAAGATGATGAAATTCATAGAATCGTACATATAGCAATGCAACATTTCAAAGTACATAGCATATCAATTAAAAGTTCATAATTCCATTTAATAGTTCTTACCAGTGTCAAATTATATGCATACAATTTTTTTCTACAATATCTAAACTTTTGAACAAACATAGATTTAGAGGCAAAGAGTGTTTACCATTTGAGATGTCACTTAAAGGAGTTCTCGATGTGTGGTTAAGAAAAGTTAAAGGTGCTTGAGCCGGTGAGTTTGTAACATTATTCTCTGAGTTCATTCTTTAAGTAACAATACTGAATACATCATCTACAAAATTGTCATGAATGTTAATGATCATAGCATGGGATGTGCATTTTATTTGATCCAAACTTGTAAAATCAATGTGAACATATGAAGATGATGTAGTAAGAAGGCAGGGGAAACCAACAGACACATGTTCTTTAAATGCCAATTCTCAGCAAAGGTGTGGAATGACATACTCAAATTGCTAGGAATTGAAGCAAGAACCTGGCATTTGAAGAAAGAGTTAGACTGGATTGCGAGTAGGAAAAGATCCAAACATTGGGCTGCAAAATGGGCAAGCTGCTGTATTACTGCTACAATTTACCAAATCTGGCGTGAGAGAAATTCAAGAATCTTTGCAAATGAAGAGCACCTGGATAGTTGGTTAGTTAATAGGATTAAGTTTGAAGTCAGTGTTAGAATCCTTAGTTGTAAGGATAACGAGGATAATCCTGAAATTGTGGAGAGTCTTCTAAGATAGAAGTTGTTTAGTATTCGGTTTTTCCTAGTGGTTATACTTTGTGGTTCTTTTTATTCCCCAATTTGGGACGAATAAAATCATATAACTTCTTACAAAAAAAGAAGATGATGTAGTAGTCATTTCAAAAGTAAGACAAAGGCTTTGCTAATGATAATTGTTATGGTGTATCATTTGACATGTAGTGCATATCTACTGAAACAAAAGAGGTCAGCAAATGATACATGAGAAGCGAGCTTTCATGTTGATTTGACAAATAAGAGTCAGTTTACAACTACAAATTCGTATGGCTGACTTTACAAGACAATATCTCAGAAACTACAAGGTTTTTCGTGTTGTTTCCTGTTGGATAACATAATTCATGTACTTAACTTTTCGAAAAGTGGTCATATGCCTTATTTGATTACGTAACGAAGGAGATATGCACGTTTTCAAGTTGGATTGTCCAGTTTCTACGCGGGTACATCTTGACGACCAATTATGGTATAAACCCAAGTTATGCACGTCCAATGAAACTTCTCAATAGATATTAGTTATGGCTTATTAGTTATTTTCTTAATAATAAAGGAGCATATGAGGTTTTCGAGTTGTTCTGCAAGTTTTTGGGAAAGTTCTCTAAATTCAGTTGAGTCGAATTTAAGGAAAGATTTGTTGTAGATCCTTACCTTATTTCATAGAGTCTAGATGTGTCTATTTAGTATCAATAGGGAGTCTTATTATATGGTTATAGAGAATCATAGACAAACATTATTTTGAGAATTAATGTCAAAGAGTCGAAAGGAGAGTTTCCCTTCAATTCTGTTCGAATTGTAGCTAAGATGTACTTTAGCTTTTGTTGATTTACTAGCTGCGTGCAGGTGATCAAAGATTGAAACTAGGCGAGGTAGTCTAGGGATTGATCATAGTTTGGATGAGTTATAGGTCTAACTTGTTCATCCATATCCTTTATTGTTTCCTTTGTTCTTATTTTCGTACCTATAAAACTTGAAAATAGCAAAAACAGCACCAGAGTACAGTATCTTGTTCTGTACCCACGAGTTTTTCAGAGAACAGATTCCACTTCAGTTCCTGGGTTCTGATCAGAGTACAGACTCGCGGTCAGTACTCCAAAACGCTTCCGCAGGCACCTAATATTTCGTATCAGCAAATGTCACAGAATATGCAAAACTAGTGTAACAAATCGAAAATTGGGAGGTGGGGGGTGGGAAAGGATACAACTCAGCCTGCATGTTTAATCTGTAAAACAACATATCTGTAGACTACACATTCTTACCTTCTCGCACATGTGAACTTGTCCCTTGTTCTTTTGGGGTAGGCTTATTATTCATTGTGCCTATTTTATGAAAGTTTGAAGACATTTGAAGTAGTGGTTGCAACGCTTATTTGATGATATATTGTAAATGACTTTGAAGATGTGGAAACGATATCAGATGTTCCATATATATATGTTAGGGTACTTAATTATTATAGATGTGATTCCAAATAATTTTAATTAATCATGTCTAAAATATGCTGGGAATATATCTATAATAGGTTGAATATTTTTAGGTATAAGGTATTTGTGTCTAATTATAGTGTACAACTAAAGTTTCAAGGAATGTGACTGTAAATAAGGGAAGAAATACTATTAAAATAGACTCTTACATCAAGGCAAAACTATTATTTTTCATAGTTGTAGGATCTTTATTTTGATTCCTTGATGATTGTGTTTACACTTTATCAATGTTACAGTGCTTATGATGTCCTTAAAGTTGTTGTTTGTAAGCTGCGAAATATAGTTATCGTATTTGCAATGTGTCTCTTCTGGGTTGTCAGTTCAAGTCTGCAAGCTGCCATTAGTATTGAATACCAAGAGAATACAACAGATCAGTGCCTGACTTTACTTTTCATTGGAGCACTATTGCAAGATGAGGTAATAAATTGACTTTATGCAACCTTTGTCTGATGTTGGACCGCTTTTAAAATTGTTTAGCCCTCTAATCAATGTTCATTTGCATTAGTTTTACTGAGGTATTTTGGGAATGATCAGGCTAGCGATTCGAATATACACCTTGAGAATGCTGGCCAAGTATTCCGTTTAGTAAGGGTATGCATATTATGTCTTTCATAAGCATCATATAGCGTCTCGTTATCTATATTTTTTTATAACTAATACGTCTTATTTTGCTCATATTTTACTTTGGTAATGGAAATGGGCTAATTATCGGAAAGATTCGGTCGTAACTGAGTTTCATTAGCATCCTTTCAGCCTTCAGGTATCTTCCTTATGTATTCTTACTTACAATATAACTATAAATAGGGACATGCGTGAGTGTTTGGTCACAGCAAGCAAATTAAACAAAGAGTGTAGATTTTAGTAATAGACAATATAGTTGGAGATAATTATCGAGATCTTAGATATAAAAGAGTCTCATAGTTTCTGAATAAATTCAAAGTTGTCACTTAAAATTGAAAACAATAAATTGAGAAAAAATAATTATTGTCTCATGAATGAATACTGAAAGATATTATAGGTATCGTCCTTGAAATCAGCCTTTAGTCGTTGGGTTTCGTTTGATAGATTCAATTATCTCTTGTTTCACCTTATCCGGCTTTTTGAAGTTTGTAGAGCTTCCTACACCATTCAAGTTGCCAATACCTTCCAATGTGTCAACGCTCGAGCGTTTCATAGGGGTCAGCTGGCAACTTTTGGTCTTCGATACTTCAATTATATCCTGAAAATGTATAAAAATATTATTAGGTTGTTTCCCCCCAACCTTAAGGAAAAATATAAGCAATTTTATATATGGTACCTTGTCATTATTCTTGAGTGGGGTAGTCTGAGTTAGTGCAGCAGCAATATTGGATGTGTTTCCTATAAGACAACAATTATTTAGAATTGCTTTCACATGACATACATTGTAATACACCGAATTTTGGAGTATTTTATTATTACTTTTGTGAATGTATTTTTGGGCTAGAAATAATTTTGCAAATTTTGTTATTGGTTTACAAAAAAAAAAAAAAACTACCTCCTAACTAGTCGCCACTTTACTATCTATGTTGACAATCATCTATAATATCTCAAACCCTATTTCTCATAGTATGAAAAAGAAGGAATAATAAACCTCCGCAGCCCTGATCTCGTGCCAATCTGATCATTCTCATCTCTTTGAAATGTCTAAATCCCTAAGCCTTATTACTTTTATTCTAATCTCTTAACCCTCTCAAGCTACCCCTTATACCTTTTTCTTTTTCCATCATAATCATGATCAAGCCATATCATAATCATCATCGTCCACATATATACCCAAAATCATCACCTCGTCCATCATCATAGTACAGTTTATCGGATGATTTTGACGGGCGGTTTATAAAAGTTTAGGGCTGATTTCGGGAGTACACAAGGTAACACTATTTTTACGTCTTTGATCAAGATTATTATGCTTATTTATGACCCGAGTTTTGTTATGTGATTATGTGCTAGTTGTTAGTCTGTTTTAGTTTTACGGGTTACATGGGATGATGTTTGACCATGGTACTAAAATTGGGATAACTATGTTCTATGAAGAGTTGCATATTAATACTACGTCTGCTTTTTGGTTTGACTTTCGATGAGTACAAAATTTTAGTGTGGTAAATTAGGTACGTTAATTTTTGGGATGAATTATGAGAAGACATTAATGATTGGATGTATGATTTATGCCATTATGGTGATCTAAGGCTACATACTTTTTAAGGTCTTTGAAAGGAGAGTATTGAAGGGTTCTAGTTCTACGTTTAATTTGTAATGCGTGAGGGTCAGATCCAATATTGTTCTTCGTCAATCAGAAATTAAGGTAAGCAAAGATTGGTTGTTTAGACTTTGAGCCACTATAACTGATCATGAGTTTGGTTATTGAACTTTTTGCGAGGGGTACATATTTGAGAATTGAGATATTGATTTCAAACTACCTTATTATTAAGGTTAAGATTGCAAGTTCGAATTATTATGAGGTTGAGATTATAGTTTTGTACTACACTTGATTTGTCGTCTTGCGTACTTAAAAATAATAACTTTACTTCTAAAGTTAAGTAATGGTTTTGTATCATATACTTATTTGAGAGCTAAGGTCATTAAAGTATACTTTATACATTTTAAAGAGTTTTGACTGGTAAGTTATATTGTTTGAGTTTATGATATAATTCATTGAGATATATCTTGTTTTACGAGAATTGAAGAGAAAAGAAGTTTTGTAATTGTTTATAGAAAGTTGGGGTTGACTCTTTATGGGTTAGCTCGGGTATGGAGATTATTATTATTAGGGAGACGTCCCTTATAGCTTCCGGAGGGATGAGTTGATCACATTCCCTGCCTCTTGATCGTCCTTATTGGGGTTAGCCCTCTAAGGGGTGCGCGCACTCGGGACATTTGGCCAGTTAACTGTTACATATACCTTTACCCTAGATTTGAGTATTCGAGAAGTGTTTCTAAATTGTTATATAACTATTTTAGCGAGTTTTCAAACTAACACTATTCATTTCTACTATTTCGAGATTATTGCGAGTTTCTTTATTAATATTATTATTATTATTATATTATTATTATTATTATTATTATTATTATTATTATTATTATTATTATTATTATATTAATCATAACTAATAAATTACAAAAAGTTGGTTGAGAGCCGCGAAACAATCTGGGCCCCCACACCCTTGGCTATTGAAAAACCAATACAAGTGAAAATATGTGCCGCAGCCTGCGCACCAATGTCCTGCGTCCTGGAATACCGCTGAATGCGTTGAAACAGAGCAACGACACCCGACTCCAATTCTCCTAAAGAGGAGAAGGAGAAAGGGAGGAAGCCATAACCCAACGAAGCGCACAGAGCATCATACTTAGTACGTTTACGATGAGCCGCAGCACACACAACACCGCCCAGCTCAAAACTGACCAAGCCAGACTGAGTTAAAGGCGATGAACCAGTCAAATCAACACACACGTCACGCCCACCATCCCATGAATATAAAATTACATCCGTCGGACAAAGAGGCCTGCCATCAGTGCCGACCCGCCCAATATTCACCTCCTTGCCTGCTGAAATCCCGGACCGATAGCAGACATCCACCAAGGTATCGCGAACAGCATTGTGACGATGCTTGATGCCCACAATTCCAGCACACGAAACTGCATGGTCTCCAAAACTATCCCCAGCGAAAGTCCGAGAACAAGCAGAACACGGCCGGTCCAAAGAGAACAAAGGGACCCCCAAACGATAACACAGGACACAGCGATAAGTCCGGCTATTCATTGTCTGCCCTAAGCCTGAAATAGGAACCACCCGGAGCCAATCCGAACAGTGCTCACCCTGCTGTGAATGCCACAAGCCCAACTGACGCGGTGTGAGAGAGAAATCAGAGGCAGCAGTCTAAATGACTCTCGTATTATTATTATTATTATTATTATTATTATTATTATTATTATTATTATTATTATTATTATTATTATTATTATTATTATTATTATTATTATTATTATTACTATTATTATTATTGTTATTATTATTATTGATATATTAATCATAAATAATAAATTACAAGAAGTTGGTTGGGAGCCGCGAAACAATCTGGGCCCCACACCCTTGGCTATTGAAAAGCCAATACGAGTGAAAATATGTGCCGCAGCCTACGCACCAATGTCCTGCGTCCTGGAATACCGCTGAAAGCGTTGAAGCAGAGCAACGGCACCCGAATCCAATTCTCCTAATGAGGAGAAGGAGAAAGGGAGGAAGCCGTAACCCAACGAAGCGCACAGAGCATCATACTTAGTACGCTTACGATGAGCCGCAGCACGCACAACCCCGCCCGGCTCAAAACTGACCAAGCCAGACTGAGTTAATGGCAATGAACCAGTCAAATCAACACACACGTCACGCCCACCTTCCCACTAATATAAAAGCACATCCGCCGGACGAAGAGGCCTGCCATCAATGCCAACCAGCCCAATATTCACCTCCTTGCCTGCTGAAATCCCGGACCGATAGCAGACGTCCACCAAGGTATCGCGAACAGAATTGTGACGATGCTTGATGCCCACAATCCCAGCACACGAAACTGCATGGTCCCCAAAAATATCCCCAGCGAAAGTCCGAGAACAAGCAGAACACGGCCGGTCCAAAGAGAACAAAGGGACCCCCAAAAGATAACACTAACACAGCGATAAGTCCGGCTATTCATTGTCTGCCCTAAGCCTGAAATAGGAACCACCCGGAGCCAATCCGAACAGTGCTCATCCTGCTGTGAATGCCACAAGGCCAACTGACGCGGTGTGAGAGAGAAATCAGAGGCAGCAGTCTAAGTGACTCTCGTAAAATATAAATCTTCCAATTTCTGCATGAGTCGGGGGGCAGCAATATCACTAGAGTTGCTCAAAATATCAACCTCCATAATCTGATTAAACACACCGAGAGCATCATCAAAAGATGGACCGGAAGACACAACAACAGCACGCCGAAGAAGCTTATCCTGCAAGTCAGCGGACTGAAGACGAACGCTAAGAACGCATAATGGACAGCATCACCATCCGAATAAACACCGAGCCCCCCATGAGAAAAAGGCAAGGTGGCCAGCCTCCACTGCCAATCACCAAAACCCGGCCCAGAAGCAACAACAATACGCTCTAAGGAGGAATGAAGTGTTGCATCAAAAACACCCTGAGCCGACTCAAAGACACGGGGTGGACAAGTGCGCAAAGCAAAGTAAAGCTTAGACACACCGGTACAAGCCCGAAGTAACAACAATTCACACTGGCGATCGCGAAGTGTTGCAACCGCATCCATAAGCGCAATGGCTTTGGTAACCCGCTCCAAAACAAGAGAACTGCAAAAGGTAAGATCCGCACTCACTGGCCCACCGAGAAGCTTAACCCCACGGTGAGGCCTAGCAATATTAGGAGGGAAAATACCGTCGAGCCTACTCCGAGGGTCTTCACGAGGCCAAAACACCTCTGTCTTATCAATATTAAGATGAAGGCCCAAAGGGGGTCCCGCCAGCTGAAGCAACTCGAAGACCTGACCAACAACCAAGGTATCGCCGACAATAGTACCATCATCCAAATACCAAGCCTGTAGAGACAAATCAAAAGAATCCCGGATCTGACAAACCAAGGGATGCAACACAAGGGCAAAGAGCAACGACCCAAGAGGATCGCCCTGCTGCACCCCCTGACAAGACCAGAGAGTGTGCTCCCCATAATATAATTGTGCGGGACTCGAATAACAAAACCCAACCCAACTCATAAGAGTAGGGCAACGAATTCGGACCTCCCGAAGCATAGCAGTTTGATCCACCAAGTTGAAGGGATTCCTAAAGTCTACCAACAACATAGAAAGACCAACCTCATCCCCCCTCGCCTCGACCAGACGATTAACTGCATGCAATATTGCCCCCCCCCCCCCCCCGTTGACACACCCACTCCAAACTGGAGATCAGCAAAGGTAAGCACTTACGGTAGGGCCGACCAAACTAGCACCAACCTTAGAGACTAGGCGTCTCCACATAGTACCCACTGCAATAGGGCGAATACCACCCCCAGGCTTGACCAGCGGAGTAAGAGGAGCACTAGTTATATAAGGGCCTAAGACTCGGCCAGCTAGGAAAAGGTTAACTACCTGCGTGATCGACGCCAAGAGTTCATCTGAAACAGCCACCGCAGCACCACTCAAACAATCTAGAAGGTGTTGCGCGCGCAATCCAGCACGACCACATGACGTACCACGCGGGAAACTCCGAATCCTCTCATGAACAACCGTGACAGGAGCATCAAGAAAAGGCTGATCAGCAGGTAAGGAAGGCAAAGATGGCCCCGGCACGAAAGGGTGCTTAGTAGTAAGATCCTCCAAAGTAGCATCAGAGTGCTAGAAGATGAAAGGACACGAACCGCTGCAGAAAAATGACCATCTGAGACCTTACGCTTACACTGCAAAATAGAACGCTCCCCCACGTCCTCATCCACCTCCACAGAAGGAGGCGGGCAAGCAGTCAACGCATCCTGCAAAAGCGTCCACGGGCCCCCCGGCTCACCCCATGACCGAAGAGCACTAAGAATACTCTCTTCCCGTAAATGACGTCTAACAGACGAACGACGCTCACGAAAACTCCGCGGAGAAAACGTCCAGAGGAC
The DNA here is from genome assembly GCA_963680865.1 of Spergularia marina. Lineage (NCBI taxonomy): Eukaryota > Viridiplantae > Streptophyta > Magnoliopsida > Caryophyllales > Caryophyllaceae > Spergularia > Spergularia marina. The sequence continues at coordinate 14,082,742 of OY804546.1, read as the reverse complement.
ACACAGCGGCAACACAAGCAACTGAACCCAACAGGAGATGTCATCTGGCTGACCAATAACCCTATCAAGCGCCCCTTTGAGTACCCGTGCAAAACTCAAACGACACTTCGGAGGGATAAACTTCACAGTACAAAGTCTCTTGGAAAGCAAGCAGTCAAACGAAGAGACGTCAAAACTAAAAGGAGGGTCCGGCACAACAGCAGCAGCCCCAAGTCCACTAGATGAGGATACAGGTACCACCGGTCTGGCCAAATCATAAAGAACAAATTGAACAACACCATCACCCGTATCACGAGGCCAACAATCGAACCATCCTCATGACGACACTTAGCCCGAACAGTATGGCTTCTGAAACAAACACCACAAAGCCAACGACCCATCCGGCGAAAAGTTGACTCTGCCCTGTCATACACAACTGAACTAGTCGAAAGAGCCAGTTTAGTATCGTTCAAAGCATCCCTGCCAAAGTGACGGTCACGCAAGTGCGTAACTAAATAACTCCTCGTAAGCCCTACACCGCCCCCATCCTGGCAACCGTTAAGGCCAACAAAGGGGCAGTGAAATCGTACAGCAGGGATAGCTATACAAAACAAAGGAACTAACCCAAAAAAAGAAAGGGCAGTAAAAAAATAAACAAAATAAACTAAAGAGACAAAGCCACCCAAACTACACATAAAAAAGAGGGACAAGCACCCTCAACGGACCCTCAAACGAGGGGCACCCAAAAATGCATCCTTGAACCAACCCCAAAAGAACAGACCCACGAAGCCAGCCCAACCCCAAAGAACCCATCGCACCCCCCGAACCACATCAACGCCCAGCACCGGCGAACGACAGCGACGGCAAGGGTCAGGATGCAGAGGAAGCGGGCTCTGATCGGAAAATGCAAGAGGTGAGCGGCGATGCGGAACACGAACGAAGGGATGCAGAAGATGATCGGCGTCGATCGACTTCGGTTCGGCGTCGATCGACTGGTGTAGTACCCGATCGGGAGCGACGACGGATGATGACCGGAGGTAGGGGTTTGGGTTTTGGGTTTTTGGTTTGTTTGATTTGATTTTGTGAATTTTTGGGTGCAAATAGTATCCAGAGAAATGATGGGCGAATGAAATAGGCGATCGGGATCGACGGCGGATGACCGACAACGGCGGACGACCGACGGTAGGTTTCGTCGTGAAGAAGTTATTTCGTGTGAGCATCAGTTACTTATTATTATTATTATTATTATTATTATTATTATTATTATTATTATTATTATTATTATTATTATTATTATTATTATTATTATTATAGCTATACATAGAATGAAAATTCAAGAAAACTTTACAAGAAATTGGTGGGGAGCCGAGATACTATCTGAGCCCCCACACCTTTCGCTATGGAAAAATCAATCCTACTAAAAATAAAAGCTGCAGCCTGCGCACCGTTATTATAAGTGAGTAAGTTGTGCATGGGAGAGTATGAGTGAAAATGTTGGCGTTTCCTTTGACTTGGTAGGATAAGCAGAGAGATCGATGGTATTATTATTATTATAAGTGAGTAAGTTGTGCATGGGAGAGTATGAGTGAAAATGTTGGCGTTTCCATCCTTTGACTTGGTAGGATAAGCAGAGAGATCGATCGTAGATGTAGGAGAAGAGGTTGATTTGAGTTTTGAGAACGAGTTCAAGTTACGAGAATTTTTGTGTTCAACGTTTAATTATTGTTAAGGTCGTTAATTCTACATCGAGGAGATTAGAGTGGAGTAAGATATGAGAATTAGGAGTTAGTCTTGGGAGAGTGTTTTACACTTTCTATGTGCTTTATTATGTGTCCCCCGTATTATCAAGATAAATAAAATCATTACTAATATTATTATTCAGCTTACATTTTTCTGTTGAGTAGTGTTGCTCAGCGAAATGCTGACGTGTTTCCTTCGGCCTACCTTGTCATGGGGGTAGGTACTTTGTTCTGAGTTTTGCTTGCAGGTTTGAGTCAGGAGTACATCTGAAGAGTCAAGAGTAGTTTTTAACGCTTCCGCATTTGTATTTTATTTTACAAGAGATTTTTGTACAACTGTATCTCCGGATTTATATATTAACTTGTAATATTCCCTAATTTTGGCACGTTTTGTATAATAAATTGAGTTTTAAATTAGCCGAAATTTGACATAGTCGTATAAGAGTTAAACGTACCTCTGAATTTGTCATCACATTAAACAGCGTGATAATAACAGGGTCCTCAAATGTAGCGTCTATTGTAAAGTTGTCTTTACCACATTCAACATGTTCTTGTGTAACTTTGGTCATGAATAGGAAGGTTTTGTTAAGCAGCTTCTTGAACTCGACTGGAAACGATTCAAGATCACCAGCCTGAATTAAAATTACAAAGACGTAATGTCAAAAACATTGGTGGTAATAAATAACCTAAACAATTTTAATCATAAAAGAGAATTAGGTATCATATAAGGGATTGACCTTGCTTTGCACCTCTCTAATAGACTTGGCTGTCTTGTTAATCAACTTCTCGACAATGCCGCTGAACAATGTTAGTGATATAACGCCAATTTTGTCTATTGCTTTCACATCAAGTTTGAACCAAGGAAGAGGATACTTGGCCTGATTACTGTTCTTATCTTCGTCTAAGCATTTCTTACATGACATTATACCACCTTCCTTGTCTTCAACCTTAGTCCCATAGTGCTTTGGACAACTTTTATACCACCAACCATTTTCCAACTCTATCTCCAATAAGGTACCACGAAAAATATAGGACCCAGTCTGCAAGATTCCGAATGTATGATATGACACAAATAGGATAATGTTTTTCAATAGATTCTCAAGGATATGTGCTGTTCGTGAAACATAATACGTCTATAAAGGGCAATTGCTCTCATTTTGAGACATCCAATTATATACTTGTGAGCAGCAATATGATCAACGCGATCTTGATTCCACGACCTATTAAGACGTCCGTCTAATCTAGGTAACGTGAATTCTTGACTCGTGTTTTTAATCGCACCATAGATTTCATGAGCCTCTGCAGCTTGCGTAGGTAACAGGGATACAACATTGTTTGTTGATGGGAGAATTGTTGAAGGCGGGGTTGATACTGATGATTCAAGATTTGGTGGTACACCAACTATAGTATACTTGAAAATAAAGTTTTGGTATGTGTTTGGTATGCAAGGGTGGCTCATTATGTGGGGTTATGGCTCCTTTTATATTATGTGAGTAGTGGGGTAAGAAGATATTATAAGGAACCCTAATAATATCATATTAAACGTTGTATTAAGTTAATGCGTATTGCCTATTTTAGGAGATATTTTTGACGCTCAAAAAGTGTGTATGCATATTTTCTTGGTAAATATATTCGTGTCAAATTCTTTTACAGAATGTACGGTGTAGTGTGTTGTCAGTTATATTCTTGTCAAATTAGCTGAATGATTTTTTGCTTCCTAATAATATTCTTGAGATATGAGATATATTGTATATAGTGTCGCGAGTCATGTTATTTTTGGCATCGAAATATTCGTAGGGCGTGTGCTAATCACACTCAAGCGCTTTGTTATTAGTGGTATTTCGGGAAGTTTCATTTGACATCATCAATTATGTGGCATCCTTGGTGGACATGCTTAGAAGTTCTTAAATACACCGCTATTAATAAATACTAGTTTAATGCCCGTGCAAAACTTTGGGTTGTATATGATGTAGATATAAAAAAAAATTCTTTTTTATACTTCAATCTTAGATCATAGACGTATTATATTAGTCTGATAAATAGATGCGTAGAAAAGTCTATTAAAATAGGAAGTCACGATGTAAGATCTGTCAAAAGCTTAAATCATATGGTAATTGTCGGGTACCAACCCATTTCGGGGTAATAACCATTTTTTATGATCTGTATCCCATATTGACTTGAACCTATTTCACCCGCATATTTTTGGGTTAAACCTGACCTGGGTTGTAGACGCGACTTAACCATTCTCCAAGACAAAATTAAGATGATTTAACCAAAATGTATAAATATATCATATAATAAATCAAAAACTAACTAGAATCTTATTCTTTACACTCCATTTAAACTTTGAAAATTATAAGTATGATTGAAATTTTGTTAGCGAGTAAAATGGCGCAAGATGTGTTTTTTACCCATATTTCGACCCAACTCGATAGGATCCCGTATAATTTACCTATTTTTAATTTGCAACCCGTATCTTACCAGATCCACCCATTTGATAGTTTGACACGACATATGTATAGATTTTCGCTCGTGTAATATTAATCATAACTGTTAACCCATTTTGCCACTCTGTGATTTTTTTTTGAAGGTCCACTCTGTGATTTTTAATATATTCTCACAAATTAGACTCGAAAGCATCTCCATGTGTAGACACCTGCATTTGTCCCTACCCAAATGTCCGATGATGATAGTACATGTGAACTGCATCTACTTGCTCTACTATGTGAACCACCGTTGTCGTGAATCCGTTAGCAAATGCGCCTTCACCCAAAACATGGCCAAAAACAACCATTTTCCTCCCATACACCTGACCTAACTAACGAATAGCTTCAAGAACACATCTAGCCCCTACGACGCATACTAAGGATCAACGCAACGATCTCGAAGCATAGTAGAGCAAGTAGTGGTATCGCAGACACACGTAAGTCCTGAGGGCACCCCCTCTTTGCCAAACTCATCTTTTACTTTATTCTAATCTTCTACTCCTTCTTTACGTGCGCAATTTATTGATTTCAACCTAGATTTATATTTTGCCTAACCAAGATTAGATCTAAAACGAACTACATGAATCACGCCTAACACACATAGCGCAATGCACTTGGACAAATTGGTAGCTAGGGACCGTTAATCAATCTTAACGACGTTGCGACCTAAGATTTAGTTTATGCGCTAAATAACCAACTTAGCTAATTAAGTAGGTTGTATATAACTTGTAAATGATTGTAACTTGCATGGCTAACTTCTCAATGACTTGTAAACGTTAATTCAACTAGTAGAGGCCGCTATATGTGGGCGGGGTTGGGTGTCTTATGGCTTCCCAACACGTACCGTCACCCCGGAACCCAGTCTTGCGGTTCGTAGATTGCATATTGGCGTAGGGCACAATGCACTTTTTGTTCCTTACGTCCCTCGGTTTTGTCCCTTTCGGTAAACGACTCGCGAACGTGTTTTGTACTTGGCATGACTCTCGTCTCCAAGCGTTTATGCTCAATGGGTACAGACTCACCTAACGTTTACATAGTCCCTCGGTAACAAGAACAAGATCGCATTGCATGGTTTCCAAACACCACACAATTGTCTGATGGCGACTCCTATCCTAGTGCAATCATCGCACGACTCGCGAGTTCGCCGCGATAGAGACCATCCGTGTAAACTACAGTGGCGACTTCCCTGGGGACTTAATGTTCAAAGTGGATGAGCTCGAAGATTGGTTATTAAGTCACATTTGTTGAGAAATTTAACACCTAAATTTGCATGGACGCAACCCACGTTTTATAGGAACCCTTGTCCTTTCGGTACAACTATGTCTTTCTACCTTGTTTATGACTGGATAATGGATGTACCCAGGGCCGTCTTACAGATTTCGGGGGCCCTGTACGAATTTTGAATTTTGGGGCTCTCTCGATATGGTTAAATACAAACTCGATACAAGGATGAATTTAGGAATGACTTTGAGTTGCATAAAATGTCGTATGAAATTTCTCAAACTAAGCGATTTTTCACTTTTACAAAATATATGGGCTACTTTAAGATCAAAAATTAGATTTGAAGCAAAAATCTTATTCAGAGTAAACCGTCTCACAACCATTTGCAATATACTACTTGTCAAAAGAGCCCAGAAATTGAAGATATCCAGTGAAGGACGCGATGAGGCCCACAAAAAAATAAAAAAATAAATAAAGAATGCCAGCTTGACATGGTGTTTAAAGAAAGTAAAAAAAAAAAGCAAAAAATTGCATCCGGCAAGATTCGAGCCCGTGGACATGCTTTGGAAACTAACATACTTACCCAGCACGCTGCATGAATTATGTTGTACATAAAGAGCATAATTTGTAAATAAGGGGCCCTTAGGAATGGGAGGCCCTGTGCGGCCGCACCGCCTGCACAGGTAAAAAGCCGGCCCTGGTTGTACCACCCACGTTCGCATCATCGACACTTCGTTTCCAATCAAACATTATTTCTGGTGCAAGGATGTTATACTCTCGAGTATGGGCTGCCACAAATCGAGATATAGCTACCTATAATGTGGTACCCTAAGCCTAAACCTCAAACCTCACCCATAGTACATTTGCATGGTATATGTTCGTTCCAACGTGCATTTATTGCTTCTTTTTGTTGCTTTTTGTGCCGTATTCGTAACATTTTATACCCCCAAAACTTTGTCAAATAAACTTTTAGCTGCACCAACCCGTTTCGTGTACATCACATCAGTTCCCCTGACTTTTTGTTGCGTGCGTCGATGGCCTCGTGCGTCATGAACTCTGTGTGCACCACCTCCGGTGCTCCCAAGCGCTTTTGCGCACCATACCCCGTGCGTCTGCCCTTCCAAACACACCATCCCCGTGCGTTTGGATCGTGCAATCCCCTTTCCAAGCCATGCCCCACTGCATGTCTCCCTTTGTTTGAGTCTTTTTCAACACTTGTATACACTTGCATGCACCTATACACCTTGCACACACATTTGCACCCACAAAATCGAGTCAACCTCATTGCACTTTGTGCTGCAGTCTTGAATACCGCATTGTCGTGTCATTCATACACAACCATAACCTGTTGCATTGATCATACATACATTCATATATGCATACATATGTTATGTCCATAGAGTCGCGTCTGCATCATACATTTGCATATCATCTAGGTCCACCCCTAGTCATCTAAATCATGCATCCTCCTAGTCCATCCTAGAACAAACCGTCTCATGTAGGGTCAAGTTCGTACTTAACTACGAACTCATGGATCCTAAGACCCCGAACCATTGCACGCATTTTGCACGACTTATATAATCACATGCATCCATGCATTACAACCTATGCATCCAACCCAATTCAAAAGATCAAGTTACTTCACGCATCATGTCGAACATGCATCTTATTAATACGTCAATCCGTATTGTTGACCCTAGCCACCTAGGATCTTTGAGACCTACTCCTCGCTCTTTGTTACACAAAAATTCACAATTTATAAATACGCCAATCCGTATCATGAACCCCTAGTCACCTAGGATTTTTTAGGCCCACTCCTCGCTCTTTTATACCCAAAAATTTTACACCTTATCGATACGTCAATTCGTTTTGTCAACCCTAGCCACCTAGGAACTCCGAGACCCACTTTTCACTCATTTTTTTGACAAAATCAATACACCATATACGCAATCGTACCATGTCATTTGGTCTTAACCACCTAGGATCATCGAGGCCCACTCCTCGCTTAATTCACCATATATTTTTTGCATCTCGTCCATACGCCTATCCGTATGCCCATACATCGCACATTTTTGTTTGGATCTTAGCCACCTAGGATCATCAAAGCCCACTCCTCACCTCCTTCCTTTCCGTCGTTGAAGCCCACTATTCACGACCGTTCGATCTCTACATACATAAGATCGTCCACACCTTGTCCAACTCGACAACCCTACATTTTCAAGTAACACAATTGAAGCGCCACTGGTTTGAGGGACGACTACTACTTCTCTGTGGATCCACAATCCACACGAGATTGGTCCACGTTCCACCTGTCAATGCTAAGCTTTCTAACAAGTTTTCGACATTAGCATACCAAAAATCAAGGGCTAGCAAACTCCATGCACTATGTCATGAACTCCGAAGCTTACATTGTAACGAAAACCCAAGACGATGAGAAAAAGCACCACTCAACGATGCAACCCCTAACAACTTTGACAATGAAGGTTCTTTCCGAACTACGTTTGGTTTGATTCCACGCGCTAGTGGATACGTAGGCAGTCTTTCGAGATACAACCACACGACAAAAGGTTTCATGCATGTTTTTTTTTTTTTTACCTCCTTTCCTTGTCTAGCATAGATATATACCTCCAACCGATTGAAATTTCTCTTTTTCGCTGATAGAATAAATGAGCTTTTGGTTTACCATATTTCTCATGAGCATCCAACTACGAATCCTAGTCTGTCTTACGCTGCACGATTAATGACTGGAGGTAAAAATTTGTAACTACATAAATGACTTCGATCCCTAACGATTGAATCCGCTTTCTTTGGTAGCCCGCAGAGCCTCCATGCCAATAGCCTTTTCATTTTCATCCTACATCTTCCTAGCTTGGGTAAAGGGTGTTGACTTGAACAAAACGACAAGACTTAAAAAGGTGGAGCCACTAACAACAAATTTGGCTAACAAACGGCAAGGCTTAAAAATGTGGAGCCACTAACAACAAATTTGGCTAACAAACGGCAAGGCGTAAAAATGTGGAGCCACTAACAACAAATTTGGCTAACAAACGGCAAGACTTAAAAAAGTAGAGCCAAAATGAAATATGTCTAACAAAAAAAAAAAAAAAAAAAGCAAAACTTCTAAAACTAGAGCCAAACTCTAACAAAAACAAACAACAAGTGCCACGAACAAGTGAAAGCATCCCTCAATAGGGACAGAGTTGAAAACATCAAGCAAAATGTGTATTTCTAAGTGCAAACATGGTCAATTCAGCATAATTGGGGGTAAAATAATGGGTCAGAGCCTTCATGCACATCCGTCATTTGTCACCCAAGCCAACTACAAAAGCACCGAAAAAGTCCTCCTTGAGATCGTGCAAATCACGCCACCGCAATCTGTCGCTCTTCTAATCGAGAACTTGGCATTTGTTGATTACCCGCGAGAGTTCTTTCGCACGACGGATAATAATCACGAAGGTAAGACACTAGGAATTTTGAGGATCGCTCACCAAGCTCGCTATGCATGCATTCTCTGATTATTTGCCCGTAGTGCTAAATGACATGGAAATTTGAACCCACGTTATCAGCCTACCCCTTTGCAAATTTCGGCTGACGCATAGGCCTGAATTCCCCTTTTCCACCCACATTACAAGCCATAACCCTTGGCCAGCCGCATCAAACTTGCATTCAGAATTTATATCCCACTTGGTCCAACATCAACGATCACGGCCCCATTGAGCCAGCCACAACTACCGAACTCCACATTGCAAATCCTTGTCTTCTTTTCCCTTGAACACGCATGGAATCTTTTGTCGACTCAAGACAAGAACGATCATCATCACGAGCAGTACGTCTCGTCCATTATAAAGCATCAAGGATTTGCGCCACCTCAAGTACTAAGCCTTGAGCCACCTCAAGCATCAAGTTGTGTGTCTCTACATGCATACATTTGTGCCACCACAAATACAAAGCCTTGTTGCGCAGCAAGCATGAAGATCATCCTCGAACAGTAGGAATGTCACTATGAGTCGTCACCATAAGTTGGACAATCACAACTTTTACTCACCATTTTCATCCTTTTTTCTTCTGGGGGAATCTCCAATTCCTTCCACAAAAATTTACCATTTTCATCCTTTTTTTTTTTTTTTCTTTTAGGGGAAACCTCAAATTTCTTCCACAAAACTTTACCATTTTCATCCTTTTTTCTTTCGGGGGAAACCTCAAATTTCTTGCACGAAACTTACCATCTCTTTCATCCTTTATTCCTTTTGGGGGAAATCGTGATACCCCCCTACATTTTTTTCTTATTTTACATCTGCATGTACCTCGAGTCTAGGTTGCATTACTCTAAGTTGTATAACATCATCGCATTGCATTTCATAACATTGCATCACATCGCGTCAGTTACACTTACACACCACCTGCACAATCGTTTACACGAGCACTAGGAATCACTTGCTTTTCATCGCATTACATACATTTGCACACTACTTGCATGAACCTTTACACGAGAACTAGACAGCTGATGCAGGTGCAAGAAGCAATACGCCATTCAATTTGAGAGCCAAGATTTGAGGATAAATCTTATTGAAGACAAATTTTGAAACCAAAAAATTCAGTCTTGCGCAGTCGACTTGTGAGGATTATTTGGGCAAGCAAATGAAGGTCATTTCAGGAGTTCAGTGCCTTTTTGGAAAGCTTAAACATGGAGTTATAGTTAGCATGAAATAAGCTTCCAATCATTTGCAGTTTATATTTTACTAAGGTTGTCGGCAGAGAAGTGCAGAAACTGCAGTGTTCTTTGCTCGACTTTGAGGAAGCATATCTCCTTCTACAGATCATCAAATTGGGTGAAATTAAATTTGTGTCAAAATAGAAGTTCAAGAATTAAGGTTTCTAATGACATAAATTAGAGCTTCATCAGATTAGTGGGCAGAAAGTTATAGCTAATTTCGTACTGTCACAATCTTTTGATCAGCTCTGCTTTTTTCACTGACTAAGCTATTTTCGAGAGCAGTTATTAAATAAGGAGGGAATTCCAGAGCTATCATATACATCTCAAGCAAGCAGGTCTACAAAGAAAATGAAGAAACCCTTAATGAAGGGTTTGCTCTTTATCAGAAAATATGATGAGTCATTAGCTCATGTGCTGGTGTCCTCTTCCATATGACACGTCCATCCTTAGAGAGTAAGCAAGCAAGTAGCTCAATAAAATAACTGAATGTTAAGGCTCCCAGGAAATCAAAAGGCTAAAGATATAGCAAGAGCAGCAGCAAATTGAAGGGGCAATCAGACATAGCACAGCAGCAGCCCAAAGTAATTTTATTAGAATAATTAGCTTAGTATCTCCATTGTTTCTTGTATTATTTTATTTATTTTATTTTATCAGTTCAAGCCTTGTAAAAACTCTATATATAGAGTCACTAGTCCATTGTAAAAACACAGATTATATAAAATGAAAAACCAAACTTTCAGAAGTGAATTATGTTTCTTGTTTAAATTCTTAGGGTGAGTTTATCTCTTTGAATTAAGCATAACCTTGGTTAAGTGTACTTAGGGGTGATTAACCTGAGTATTCTAAACCTAGTTCGTGAAGAGAAGTTGAGAGAATCAGTTAATCTTCAAGTCCATATCTTTTAATTTTCAGCCAAAATATAAAAAATCACAAAAAGAAATCGAATCCTTTTAAATTGGGCTTAGATGGTGTTTAGGAGTGCATCAGCAGCACTCGCCACCCTCAGGACAAATGCAATCATCCGCCACCATTACTCACCAAGCATTGGAACCGTGAGGTCAAAAGCACACATCTCTGCGCCACGACCTCCTTGCTCGCACAAGAGTGAGACAAAGTGCAATAAGCCACTACTCTATAAGCGTTGACACCCCAAGGTTGTCCAAACCGCGCACCCCTACGCCATGATATCCTACTTGCTCACACAAGAGTAAGACAATGTTCAACAAGAATTTTCAAGGTCCATGTTGCATACAATTGCTCTATGATCTCCTCCTCTATGCAAAAGTAGGGGCTACTCTCGATGATGTCAATCTATCAAAATCGATTAAGGGTCACACACCTTTGAATCATGCAACAGTCGCACCGACTTTAAACTCAAGTATCATACCACACAAAATTACATTTTCAAGACCAACGGACCTAACTCCGTAACGATCAAGCAGCGTCGAACCCACTTTCGACACCTCAAGAAAAATATCATCAACAGTAGTGATCAAGCAACATCGGACACACCTCCGATAGAAGCAAAAACAAGTATAACAAGCAAGCAACGGTGGCACTGGCCTTATACAATGACATAATCCCCGAATAACATCGGACCCACTTCCAACATTCAGAAGCCACTACAAGTACAAATAGCAAGTTCCACAATGTTATCCAACGGTCGCACCGACCTTAATCACCTCCACAGTCGCGCCGACTATAAACACCGGGTATGTCCTCTTATTGGTTGGCGAACCTCTAAAAACGCACTGACGGTCTAATGGACCTTAAACGACCCTCCACGTGCATTCGCACCCCGTTTTGCACGATTTACATACTTTGACTTTCGCCTTGTCCAAGCCTCAGTCAAAGTGGGGACTCTGCATTTGTCCCTACCCAAACGCCCGATGATAATTGGACATTATATTGTGAACTGCGTCTACTTGCTCTACTATGTGAACCACCGTTGTCGTGAATCCGTTAGCAAATGCACCTTCGCCCAAAACATGGCCAAAAACAACCATTTTCCTCCCCTTTTACACCTGACCTAACTAAGGAATGACCCGTGGGCCTAAATCGCCAAAAATCATTACCAAAACATGTTTTTGTACGTCATTTGCCCACCCAAATTCACATGTACAATACTCATGTCACAAGAAGGCAAAAAATGCAATATTGTATGGTGCGTCAAGGGGTTCAAGTGCACCTTTACGCGCGCATAGAGGCCTTGGCGCACCCGTACTTGCGCCTTGCGCACCACCAACTGCGCCTGACGCACCGGCACCCGCGCCTTGTTGGAGTAGGTGTCTTTCAACAATAATGCGTTGACTAATTAAATCTAATTAGGAATAAACCTGTGATATATTGAATATACTATGTCAGTTGATTAACGTAAATCAATAACGGTTGGCTGGCTAGAGTTTGACGTTATTGTCGTTTGACGGCAGTAATCAACTGATCCCTCTCGGTCACACCGGTAAAGATAGTTTCTCCAAAGGATATCATATTTGTATTTAATACAATATAATATAACCCTAATGTATCAGTTAAAGAGTTAACTGATTATTTCGGATAGTGTTTTTACGAGTTCGAAAGTCATGTCGAATAAATTATGGTTTTTGTGTATATTGTCAATATAGACAATTAGATAATTAAAATTACAAATAGTTGTAATTTTAGCTAAAATGGTGTATTAGTAATTATTATATTATATAATAATTAACAAACACTTGAAGAAATAAGTGTACAAATTATACCCAAATTGTAACATAAGATGTTAACGAGTATAATTAGTAAGGGCAAAATGGTAATTTGATTATCACTAGTATATATACTAATGTTTGATGGTCAAACACATTACACATCATTTTCACAAACACAAATTACTTTAGAGTGATGATTTGAGAGAAAAACCTCCATTTTCTCTAAAAAAAATCAGCCAAGTTACACCACCTTCAAGATCAAGTTTTCTTCTTTGCATGTCAATGAAAACTTGATCAAAACACTTGTCTAAGCCTAATATATCATTAGCTAATTTGTTGGCTAATTATATATAAGGTTTTAGGGTTAAAATCTCATATAAAACTAGTCTTTTTGTGAGATATTTGGAGAGCCTCTTTGGTGGATCAAGGGAGGAGGTTTCCTAACTTGGAAACTCAAAATTAAGGAGGAGGATCTCCATTAATTAGTAGCTCAACAATCCTCTTTGAATACGGTCAATTCCATTTTTGATTGTTAAGGTATAAAAACTTGTTTTATACACTTTTTATTGCTTTAATCTTACATGCAACTAAAGATCTTAGTTAAACTTAATTAGGAGTAATTAAGTACTAATTGGAGGAGTCTAATTAGAGGCTAAATAACTTTCATGTGGTATCAGAGCATCGGTTCAAGTTGCATGTTAATTGTAAGCTTTAATTAGCTTAATTAGTAACTTAATTAATCTTTGATGATAAAAATTGGTTTTATCATACAAACTAAAGTTGAATGGGATGTTTTGGGCATGTGGATACTCCAACCGAAATTATGGTATTTTAGGAATTTATTTGCTAATTTGTCTTATTTTTTGTTGTTTTTACAAGATTTATGCTATTTTCTAATTAATTGGTAATTAGATTAACATGCATGTTGATTTTTTTAATTTAAGAAATTTATAATTTTTCCATAATTATAATGAGTATAATTTCCATAAAATATTTCATAATTTTATTGGCCATTTGTTATTAGATAGTAATAATATAAATGATGGAAAACTGATTTTTTTTAAGAGAAAATGACCAAATTTTTTTTGCATATTTTGGTCCTTAATTAGCTATTGGTTGTGAGCTTAAAATCACATAATGAAATAATTTCTAAAAATTTGCATAATTAGTTATGATTTATTTAGATATTTTCGGGTTATTATGTGATTTTTGGACAAATAGTTAGAAAATATAATCAAATTAAACTAATTAATTCGATTTTAGTGGAGACCAAATATTGAAAAACTAATTAGTTGGTTGTTAGTTTAAACTTAAAAGGTGTTTTAAGTGTTGATTATTGATTCTAATAAGTTAGAATCAGTAATACCTACATTTACCGGGTTGCTTGTTGAAAATCTGATTTTCAGTCTTATTTGCATTATTCTAATAGTATGGCCATAGAGTACTATAGTATCAGTACTATACCGAAATGTAAGGACGGTATCCGATTGGTTTGTAATAATTGCGATCTCGTATCGCCAGTTTGTAATAATATTTAATTTCCTTATTTTTCAAAAATGTATAATAGGATAGTCCATATGTACATTTGTTTATATTGAAGATCGACATTTCCACGAAACCAATGGTTGGCGGATCGAGACCGAAGTGAAGACGGAGCCTTTATTTTGAAGCTTTTGAAGCCTAGTTTAGGTTTAATTGCTGTTATTAGGTTCTAGTCTTATGTCCATTCTAGAACTTGGATTTATTTGGTGCATGCTTGGTTTAATATTTGGAAAATTATAAACAAACGCAAATCCCACATTGTCATATTAATTATCCGCAACTCGCTAGAATTAGTTCACTTAAAAGCGATAAATAAAATATGACAAGATCTCTCACTAAAATGTAGAATCGAGATTTAGTCCTTCCACAATTCACGCCTATGCAACCCTTGTTCATTAGAGGCACGCTCGCCCTAGCGAGGTGTTTCCTTTTTGCCTTGGGGGAGTAGGTTAATAAAGAGTTATTACGAGTGAATTTTGGTTTAATCTCGACGTGACTTGCAATACAAGTCTTGCAATCCGGGACTAAAGGATTGATTTAGTTGAAATCGATCAACCGAGAGTTCTAAGTGTAAATCAGTCAAGAGTTGGTTCACCGAAATTACATAAATTTAGGAAGTAAAGCCCTCCGCGTGCCGAAATTTATATAAGATCGGATCTCGGAATCATTTATATAATTTAGAGAGATCGTTATATAAATGCCTAAATTCACAAATTATTGATTTAATGTGAATTTGACGATGAATTCAATCGATTGTTTTTCCACGTTGTAGTTTAAATTCGAAAATTGCTCAAATATCCAATTCAGTAATATCCAAAGACTCCCGGCTTCGTATTTTTATGGAAAAGAATGAATTAAAGGAGGATGGAAACAATTTTACTGATTGGGAGTTAAACCTGCGATTAGCCCTTCAATTTAATAGAAAACAACATTTTCTATACTACCACGATTCTCGCTCCAAGTCCCGACGCCACCCCTGAAATGATACAAATGTATCAAGAGTACGCGCATGAATCTGACAACATTAAGAATGTATTGATTTTTGCTATGCACTCGCGTTTACAGAAACGCATGATTGATTTCATTGCGTATCAAATATTCGCTCGGCTAACGACTAGTTTCTCACAAAAGCCGCGAATACTTCAATACGAAGCAGCTTCGAGTTTCTTTGAGACTAAGCTCTCAAAGGGCCAACCAGTTGGTCCTCATGTTCTCAAATTTATCGAGAATGTTGAAACTCTTGAGAAGTTAGGTTGCCCAATTGCTGAAGATTTTGCGAAGTTAGGTAAACTAGATCCTGTCATTCTTTGATGGTTGAAATCCTTACTTGAGGCTTGAGTCAGCTACTTGTACTTGATCTATTACATTGCAAATTCTATTTTCTCATTCATGATTGGTTCTTCGGGATTTCAGATAGTATGACTTCACCTTGATATAGAATAAGTTGTATTATGGAACACGTCTGTTAGGTACATTCATGTGCTAGCGTCTAAGCTACCTAATTTGAAATGTCAAATGTGCGTTTTAATTGAATGCCGAAAAACATTGAGGTTTAGAGAACACTTAAGTCAGGTTGTAAGTACAATTCAGGTTTAAGTAAGGTTGTAAATACAATTCAATGCCAAAAAAAAAAAAAAAAAGGTCTGACTTTACACTACATCTCATTCCATGCAGGCTTAAATTCAGTTTTTTATGAAGGTTATGGTGGAACTCACGACCGCAAAGGTCAGGCTAACAATAGGGCCAACAATTAGTATAAAGAAGCAAGAAGTTAACGACCAAAACAACAAAATTGTGAAATGTTATTTTATCAGTCATTAATACGACTACTGGCTAGTGTTTTTCAGTCATTAATGAAATTTTTAAGTTTTTTCCATCGTAATTTCAAGAAAGAATATAATAAATTAAAAAGTGGTTGTTATCTTCTCACTATAAACTACTCTCCAAATACGCTTATAAAACATATGCCACGATGACTATAGATGGTTAATCTATGTGGATGACATAGTTATCACTGGTTAGATCATGTCAAAATTAATCGCTTTGAAAAATCATTAATAATAACGCAATAAAAAATCAGGCATAAACTACTAAGCATTAAATATCAACGAAAATATAACGCTGATTTAGTTACTATTCTATAGCATTTAATTTCAACAATTAAATACGCAAATTTAATCACTAAAACAATAGCATTAAACATCAAAAATTAAATAAGCTGATTTCCATAGCATTAAATTCCAACAAAATCTATCAAATCAACAAGTTCTACGAATCAAGTAAAATAATAAGAAAATAAAGAAGGAATAAAAAGAATCAGAGCAAGAAATAACCTTTGATCGGGATGAATCTCGAACAACTGAGGAGAGAGAATGAAAGCAGCGGCCGTCGATGTAACCTAGGGAGTTTTGGGGGTTAATTTAGGGTAGATTGAAGATTATATACGACTTGAAAATGAACGGTCCATTAAAATGAATGGTGAATCCGGTCGATCCGCTCAAGGCTTGGCATGTTCAGGAGCGTTAGATGATATGCAAAACTTTAATGAAGCGGACCATTTACCGTTTCATCTTTACCATTATACTAAAAAGAAGGTCTTTACCTTTTAAACCCAATCGATGATACATGCATGGCTTAAGAGGTGACTACTGGGTTGTGTTGCGACGTATGATGGACTGTACTATTACAAGTGGAATATGATAATCATATCAGTTATGTGTATTTTTTTTTTTTTTTTTTGTAATTGACGAGCCAATTGTACTTCTAACTTTTATGGTTTTCAATGTTCGATTAATATTGCAAAAACACTAGACATATCCATTCATAATGTTCTCAAAATAATTTGACACATGTGTTCAAAAAGATACATTTACACAATAAGCGAAAATTTGTTTGAACTTTGTTCTGAATGAAACTGGGATTATGTTTTCCCTATTTTCTGTTCATATTGACGCGCATGAATTATAGATATTTGTTATATTGAAAATAATGGGTGCTTAGATTTGCATTGATTTTGGTTTCGAAAAAAATGTTAGAAATAAAACCATTATACTTTTGACTTAATATGTAAAATAATTTTTATGTATCGATCCCGTGATTTCAGGAGATCAAACTAGTTTAAATTTATATCCCTAATATTTAACTTAGTTTATGTTTAATTTGGACCAATTTCTCTAAAACAATTTTTGCTTTTGACAAGTTTTTCCACAAACTGAATATGGTAAAATTACAGGATGTTTGACTCAATTTTGTAGGGAAACTATTTGTACTAGCTTATACTTTGTATATGTGTGGCCTAAGTATGATGAAGTGCGAAAAATTCCAGAAGAACATTCCTTATTAACACCATTCATGAATCTGAAACAGCATTCGTACTCATACACCCTCTGTCTCTCTTTCGTCCCCTAGTAATTTATTTAACTGTTCCAATAAAATCCATATTTTCCAATTTTAGATTTAAGCATATTTTAATACTTGGCATCAAGTTCTTCGAAAATTCCAGATTGTAGGTTTTTTTTTTTCATCATGAAAATGATCCAGACCTTATTAGGTGCATGTAAGGAGTTTGATGCACAAATCGCCGAAAGAATAACAATTTGTAAGTCTGTGTTCAACCCTTAATCATGAAATTCAATTCTACCTTACTTTTTATTCATCTTGTTAATTTGTTTTTTCGTGTTTGTTTGCAAGGTATTAGAGCAAAGTCCTCATATGTCATGCCTACCAAACTCCGAAAAGATGAAAAAAGAAGAAGGATGATTTAGATCTGATGGTTAAGTTTCAATAGCAAGCACACGTACTCTCGTTCATAAGTAATATCATCATGCATTATATTAGGAGGCCTTTTATTTTCCCAAATATCAGAATTTAGTAATTTCTAGACCATCATTTTCGTCTTATTTTTTTTTGTTTTTAAAGATTTGCATAGATCATGTACTCAAGGGCAGATCTACGCGTAATGTTGGCGGGTTGGCCGATCCCCCAAAGAAAAATAAATTTCAAGTTCTATTGTTGTTTAGGTTAAAGGGATGTTAAAAGTCTATAAAGCTTACTTATGATCACTAAGAACTCAAGTAATTAAGAAACAAACCACAATACTAAAGAAAATAAAGGGTAACTTTGTCGGTTGAATTTCAACTCACATGTGCTTTGCAAAATTTTGACCGACATGTGATTAGATAGAATAGAATAAACACACAAAAAAAAAAATACTTTTTTCCTCATTTTCTCGCTCTTCATGCCTTTATCTTCACTGAAACAAGTAAATATATATCACTAACAACTTAAACGTCACTCAAATCACTCACTCTTCGACGCAAATCGGAGGCAAGCCTTAGGGGCCCAATTCCCATTTCAAGGTTCTGCTAATTATGTTAAAGGTCATGGTTCATTGTTTGAACTGTTGGTAGGCAATACAAGTTGTATACTATCTATACTAATATTGGTGTTTGGGCTTAAAATAACAATAATAATGGTGTATGTGTCACTATGTGTATCTAAAAAAAAAAACTTGTATACGCTTATGTTTCCTTGTGTAGTTGCTGAGATTTCTGTGTACATTGTAGTGATCAAACCATAAAGATTTTTTTCATCTACAAATTACATTCATTGAAGTATTCGACACTGGTAAGTTCAAGCTTTTAAATTATTTTAGCTCATAATTTATTTAGCTGCAAATTATGTATTTCACTCAATTATTCAATCTTTTGACGACATCGGCAAAGTTAGTTTTGCAACATAAATCCATGTTGAAAAATGAAGTTTGAAAAATTGAGGTAGTAAAACTTTCCGCTTTTGAAATGTGATAACTTCACCTCCCAAGATGAAAATCCGGGATACGCTAATGCATGTACTTGTATTCTCTTAGTTAGACTCATGCTATCTCACGTTCTACAAATGCGTCAATTTTAGCCAATAATGAAACAAAAATTTCCTAACTTGGTGTTCCAAAACTTGTTCCAAAACTTTTCCTTACTTGGTGTTCAAAGTTATATGTTTTCGCTCATTTTCAAACTTTTTACTTATTTTGAGGACTTTCTAAAACTCTTTCCGAAAGTGTTTCAATGTTTCAAAATGGTTCACAACGTTTTTGAAATTTTATGGCGCGCATAAGACGGTTCTTAGACGATGATTCATGTTAGCCGACCCCGAATCATTTTGGGAATAAGGCTTGGATGTTGTTGTTGTAATGAAACAAAAATTTATGATATTTTTTATTATTATTATTTTGCAGTAACAAACGTCGGTTTTTTTAAAAATTTGATGCATAATAGACATCAGCTTTCTCTTAAAATATGAGGTCTACTTTTCTAATAGATATCGTTTTTTAGTAAATCTGACGTCTTTTATTATTAATAATACCTCAGATTTTAAGAGAAAGCTAATGTCTATTGTTCAAGTACATATCAGAGTTTTTTTTTAGGAAAATCCAACGTTTACAAATAGACAGTGGTTTTTTTCAAAAATCCGATGTCTATTTTTTTCACACACGTCGGACTAAAAACCATTGTCCACTGGATTTCAATAGGCGTGCGTGAACTTAACGTCTAGACCAAATTCGATGTCTATTTCGAAAAATGTCTGATATCTATATGTGCTTTTATAGTAGTGTTTCTTTACAAGGAGGAGAGGGCTTAGGCAAGGAGACTCTAAAAAATAAGTGCGTTTACTCCAATCTTGTAAAATTATTTGCATAAAATCACGTTTTGCACAAAAACCAAGCAATAACCCACAACGTGGTAAAGTTATACAAAAACATGCATGAAATCATAGGATTAGCAAGAAAAATGGTGACGAGACATATAAAGTAGTAGAGAAAAGGAACCAAAATAAGCACTCATCAAGTGGTAAGAATTTCTTCACTATTTTGCCTTTGATTTCTTAGCAATTGATTCATTGCTCTAATTGCATGATTTATCCATGTTTCTATCTAATTTGCTACTAGATTAGATTTGGATGTTCCACATGCTTATTAAATGTTAATTAGTTGATGGTATTCAATTGATTGACCTAAAGGAATCAACTTTTGCCGATTTAATGTATGGTTATGATTAATTAGTCATTTGGGGAATTATTTAGATAACTAATAAGTTGATTATGGTTAATATCGCGGTTGCAGTTAATTGGGTACTAGCCTAGTTGTTCCTAATTTCTGCTGATCCATGTTAACTTCCCTGGCTTTAATGACTTGAGTGGTCACTAGATAACCGAGCTAAGGCGGGAAAATTTGATAGAGGTCGCTCAAATGTCCCACAATAGAGGATTAATAGGTTGTAAAACCATGAGTAAACATATTAGCTTGAGAGTGAACTTATTTATATTTGTGCATGATTCATTGTTGGTGGAACCAAAATTGTCTTAAATTATATTGTTAAAACTCGAATCAATTTGTCATTGCATGTTTCACAAACTTTCACACAAAAAACCCCCTTGTATTGCATTTATATTTTATTCACACTAAACCTCACATAGATCAACCCATTTGTTCGCGTCTGATATCCGACTTACCTTAACTTCTATAGTTCGTATATTTCAATAAATTGGTAGGATATAGACGTCTTTCACTTCACCAGGAATTGACTATTATAAGGATAGTTTTGGAATTGTTTGATAGCCAACCTATATTATAATTAAATACATCCGCCTTTTTCCTATCTCATTCATCATTACAGAGTAGGAGTAAGAGAGAAAAAAAGGGAAAGAAATGGAGATTTTTGCTCTAGTAAGAATAGCGACGAGAATGTTGATCTTTTTGGCCAGTTTCTCACTATTTTGGTTCGGCGTTTCCTTCCCCTGAAACCAAGCCCAATGAAACCACTACCAGAGACATGAAGGTAATAATAAATTTTCTAGCTCTTTCCTTTACTCTCTTTTATTGTCTAGTCTTCTCTCTTTACTATGCTACGCTAATGAAATGTCAGTTATTAATGATAGTTTGTTTTTCGCAATCCCTATAGGTGACCTCGTTGGATATTGGGTCCTTATAGTGGAGAGATTTTTGTTCCAATTGTTATGGTTCGTAGGGTGGAAGGCTCAAGAGTATCGGATGCCAATTGTGGTCGGTAATACTTCTCCCTCATCTATGGTGGTAATTGATGTGACGACACTTTGATCTTCCCAAATGTACCATTTGAGTACATCATCGTTGCCGCCAGCACAGTCAATAAATTGTCCTTATTCTGATCAGTCTGCTTGACCTTTTACTTTTTCGCTATGAATGACATTCTGTTTCCTAGATATGATTATTAGTCTTTCCCTACCTCTATTGGTGTCACTGGTTGTGTTTTCATATTAGGTTTCTAGGAAATCAATAAAAATATTACTGGCATACCATGGAATACTTGTTGCATTCATTTGGATGTATACCAACCACAAACTAATCTTATTCGACTCCATCATTTCCTCACCCGGTCACTAGCCCTTTAAACTGTTCCACCTCTTCCACCAACCCTGACCGTGGAAGCTGAAACTCCTTAACTATTATTGCAATTTTTTGTGAAGTCTTTGATTAAGTAGTTAGTCTTAGTGTTGAAGTTCATGAAGTAGGATAATTAGTTTTCTTGTTCCTTGTCTTTAGTGGTCAATTTCAGTCTGTGTTTATTTTTAGTGCCATTTTAGTGCATTGTAATGTATGTATTATTGAAGTTGTTGTAGATTCCATTTATAATCAGTCTGTGTTTATTTTTAGTGCCATTTTAGTGCATTGTAGGATAATTAGTTTTCTTGTTCCTTGTCTTTAGTGGTCAATTTCAGTCTGTGTTTATTTTTAGTGCCATTTTAGTGCATTGTAATGTATGTATTATTGAAGTTGTTGTAGATTCCATTTATAATCATCTAAGATTAAATGGTACCTTTTGATTTATTTATGGAAGTACAAGAAGTCATGTGATGTTATTATACTTCTCACTCCATGACAACGACTTACCGATTTATTAACTAGATTAGTTTTGACATATAGAAGTTTGATTACACTGTTTCACAATCGCAAAACGTCTTTTTTTCATATAAAAATTTAACAAAAATAATCCCACGTTTGATGGTTCTTTAACCTCGTAATGTTAACAAAATAATCCCTTGCATGTTAAAACTTTTCGGTTAATTCGGTGGCTTGAAAATTATAACCCCTTGATAATAATCTATTTTTCTTTCTCAACTTAGTGGCAAAAGGAAAACATCCATCGAAATTGCGTACAAAGCATTCGAACAAGATCGAAGACTCCTCTAATCGCATACCGACACTTCTTCTTCTCAACAAGCAAACAAATACTCATATTCCGAAGATACGCTAGCCATAATGTAGTGTATCTGGGGGTCGATCACAGGGAGACGCGCCTTTTAAACGCATATAGAAATCAAGTCGGTGTAATATTCTGTTTCAAATCCATATTAGAGTTTGTTTGGTGATCAAATAAAACTAAGCATGCGAATAAATAACGAGGTGGATTAAGCTATGAAAACTAATTCTAGAATTAAACTAACAAGAATTAACTAACTAAAAGCTAGACAAGCCAATAAAGATGTAAACGTTGTAATGAAAACTTCAAGTAAAGAGGGCCACGGGGATTTGGAGGGTATCATGCATAAAGGTCAAGTCTTTGTCTATCGTGGGTGTGATCTAACACAAAATAACATGCATCAAACTTAAGGGAGACTCGCAAAATGATTAATCCTCTCTCGACCAACTAATTTACGCTTTTAATAATGGGTTCCTAATTCTCCCTCAAGCATCTAGGTCACCACCTCCAACACAGGCATCTAAACCTAGCCTCATGTGTCCCATGCCAACTAGGTTACGAAATAATGGGAATCCTTGTGGCCTATTAGAATAATCACCGCATTAAAGACAAGAAGGCCATACAAGTACGAAACAAGCATGAAAGCATAAGTAAAACCATCACTCAAACCAAAAGGCTCTCACTTTAAACACTACCCCATCTCCCTAATGGAGAAACTACTCCTAATCATGTGACTAGCATGAGAAAGTAAGACAAACATGGAAATATCAACTACAAACATGATTGAAGGTAAAAACAAGGAAGTAAAAAATAACATGTGCATGAACAACAATGAAGAAGCAAAGTAAATAAATGAATTTAAGATGTTACCCAAAAGAATTGAAGAATGGAACAATAACAAACTTCTTGTAAATTATTATTGATTTTTAGTAACGGAATTAATAGAACAAAGACTGAACTTGCTTGAAACTTGAATATAAATTTTCAATAAATAAACTTGAATAACAATGAGCGTGAATAAACTTGAATAGATGATGAAAAGAAACTCTTGGTGTTTATCTCTAAAACACTAAGAAAATATTTAATGTCGAAAGGACAAACTCTGTCCAATTTCTACTCTATCTAACGTTGTGTGTATTGTGCCCTATATTAGTTAAAAACGGTACACTTATTAAACGAAGTTTAATACAGCGAGTTTGTCGAAAGGACAAACTCTGTCCAATTTCTACTCTATCTAACGTTGTGTGTATTGTGCCCTATATTAGTTAAAAACGGTACACTTATTAAACGAAGTTTAATACAGCGAATTTTACACAGCAATCTTTTTAAATAAGAGGGTCAAACAAATTGTCGGAAAAAAACGTTGACTTATAAAAAACGAATTCTTACATACGCGTTTAATACGTTTTCATTTTCAAATATTCGGCCTTTGTTGTTAGTAACATGTACATGTACACATGTAAATACATGAATTAGTAAAGTTTTGAAAAATGCTTATGCATTGAAAAAAGGCCATATGCTCATATGCAACATTCCAACTCACTACATCGATTAAAGTCACAAGCCACACAACAACGAAATCGGTATTCTCACAAACGAAAGTATCAAATTTCACACAAGTCCAAATCCAACAACTTAACTAAACAAATAAAAGTCCCTTAACAAATACAATTAGGAGTTTAGCACAAATTTGCTACATTTACCATCCTTACATAAGTTCTAAGTCTACCTCATCATCATCAATGAATGTATCATTATCATCATCTTTAAATGTAACACAAACACTCTCAAGGTTATCAACTTGTCTTTCTTTGGTGGATTGAGAGTCACTAGGAATAGGGTCCACCTCTTCTCCATAATCCGGTCAATATTTGAGAGAAGAAAAATCTATTGGCTTCATGTCCTTAACTTCTTTCATCGTAAACTTTTGCATCATCATGGTGTTCATCCTTACATAAACAAGCGTTCCAAACATTTGAGGAATCAACCTGTTTCTTTTCTTCGTTAGGGCCGCTTCAAACGCACTCCAGTTGTGGTCACATGACGAGTAACTAGCCAGTTGACTCAAGATACGTATAATATGTTTTTGGAACACAGGAAGCATGTCTCCACAAACTCCCCCCCATTTCCCTTCAAATGTTACAAAAAAAAAACCCCATCATAAACTAGATAATACAAAATACGATCAAATGAAATAAGTATGAAGAAAGATACTTACGAGGATGATATGCTTCATCATGGCCTTTGCAGATGAGGAGAATAAAGGAGTATAGCACATGCGATAAATTAAAGTTGCACTTCCTCCAAAAGTTTATTTTTATCCTCCTCGGCAACCAAATTACTCTGTATCAACAATGTAGCTAGCACCTTCTTTCATCTCCAGAGTCTCCACAAAAGAGGAACTAAGCATATATGCAGGGTTAAGAAAAGCCGCAGCTGTATGGATATGATGTATGATATTATCATTCTGCCTCTTTTTCAAGAGTACTTTGATCCGACCATATTTCTCCTCATTTAGAGAACACTTAAACTCAATGTACTGTACTCTCTAGCCATCTCCATGACTTGATATAAATGTACGGCAGTAGATCCATCACTATCAACCAACCGTAGAATCCTAATAAAAGGCTCTAACACCTTTACCATACGATCACTTGTTTTGCCCTTGTCCAAAAATCATGATCATGAATGACCTCTGTGACTCTTTTTCCCTCTGTTGTCCTATTATACTCTAAAGCTTTCCCTCAACGGCGAAGCCATGGTGGTGCGAGGGGTGGCGGCTGCAGGGCCGTAGCGTTAATTTGAGGGGCCCGGGACAAATAACTTTAGAATGACGGTTTTGGGGCCCTAATATATTAACATACACGTCTTTGAGGGGCCATGTGCAAAACTTTGTTTCGGGACTCTTAAAATTAAGTAAAGAAAAAACAACACACAATTTTATGTGCTCAATAAAAAAGAACAAAAGTTGTTCTTTGTGTGATTCAAACACTAGTTGTAGGAGTTACAAGTATGCATCTTTACCACTAAGCTACTGTCATTTAATTGATATTTTAGTCAGTGTATGTAATATATACAACTTCTGGAATGTTTGGGCCCCCATAAATTTGGGTCCCTGTTCCCAGGCCTAGCTCGCCCCGCCTCATCTACGGGCCTTGGCGGCTGCCACCCCGGCCCGTAGGATAAGAAAACTTCTGGCATCATTGGAAACTAACTAATATTGGATCAAAACAGGTTCGAGTTAATATAGTTTACGGTTCATAAAAAATGGGTTCATGACCCAAAAATAACAGGCTCATAACCCAGAAATTAGGTTACGGGCCATATATAGGTCATGTACTATTATCAAATGAGTGGTTTCATGATTTAGAAAAACCGAGGTTTAATTGGGTTAAGAAATTAAATCAGATTTATTGAGTTTTCAATTAAGCGGTCTAAATATGTTCAAACTAATTTCTATCATACGCATTTAAAAATGTGGCAACCTAAATTAGTATAACCACTTTCTCTTTATCCTCTTATGATGGTATTGTATTTTATTGTTTAATCTTTCATTTTCTCTTTATCCTTTTAAGATTTTAGGACCAAATATACGTAATATTTTTTTTTCCTAAACGATAACTAATATTATAATTACCAGTTTGTCGGGTTTCGAACATCTGTTTTATAATTGCTTTGTACACACGGTTTGAACGACAACCCGTACAATTTTGCCCGGGTACTCAACTAGTATATATAAACGCTTGAACCCGTATCCTCAAAGTTGCATTTTAACACTTCAACCACTAAGCCAATTGATTTTTGTTGATTCTTTTATTAACATAATCTAATCTAATACTATATATTAAAATGTGGAACCAAGTCTTTCCTATGAGGAGACTTTACATTCATTAATTGGATAGAACATAAAAATAACATTAATTACAATTATCGGTTAGGTTATGATAATAAATTATCAGAGAGTAGTATAGTATTAGCTAATTTATGGAAAATAGTAATCAATACTACCTTTAATAAGTTACTTTCCATGCCTACGTGACAGCCTTTGAAGGCATCTAGAGCAAAAAAGTTTCACCTCATCTCCTACGTGTCGTCCCGGTGTTTAATTGCATTCTCTCTCCTCCATGTCATACACCCTTTAATATCCACATTAATTTAGGTGAATAAAATCTTTTGAGTTGCCTTCATCAACGTTTGAAAACACTTCAACTTATTTGAAATTAGTTTGATCTGATTTGAACTTATTTGAAATAGGACTGCATCTTTCTGAAATAGGACTGCATCTGTCTGAACTGATTTAATCTGATTTGAATGACTCTAATCAGATTTGATCTGAATTGAATGACTGTGAACTGATTTGATCCGAATTTGTTAAAAATTTGATTGAATTTCGACGAATTAGTATTAATTATGGACCAAATACATTAATGTTTATTTGAATATTTCTGATCTGATTTGAATGACTCTGATCTGATTTGATCTGATCTGCTTTGAATGACTCTAAATTGATCAAAATACTACTTTTATTAAGTCCTAACAAACATAACCTAACCGGGACCGATTGATGTTCGTTTAAGTTTCCAAGACATTGGTGAATCTAAGGTACGGCCATGCCTATCAACTATCAAGCGCACACACACATAGACATGGAGATGGAGGAGGCAATCAGAAGATGCGAAGTAGCAATCGAAAGAATTTCATGTTTGCCGCTCTCCAAAATCACGGACTCGTGCAAAAATACCCTGCTTCGTCTTGCCAACTCTGAGCTCAACTTCCTCTCCCGCCTTTCTCTCTCTCCTAGACCTTTCAGGTTCGTCTACTCTTCTCTCTTCTCCATTTTTTTTTTCACGCTACTCTGATTTTGTTGTATTCAATTTCTGTCACCCATTCATCATTTGTATACAATATTGTAGGAGAAGTTTTTAGAATTGAAGCGGGTCGTTGTTTGATGTTGTTGATTTCGAAATGCATGATTGTTTTAAATTCTTCCGTTGCGATTTTTTTGGCTGTTTTTGTTTAGTGGATGTTTTGCACGAAGGGAGGCGAAAACTTGGATAAGACGGTTTTACTTAAATGTTGGTTGAAACTGAGAGGTGTATATGTAGGATTGTCTTTACGCAAGAGTTGACGAGGAGGGAATTACCTCTAAAGGTTGTTGAATATATCTAATTTCGGGCTTGTTTGCTTGATCACATTGGTAGAGCTGCACCTATGAAGACATTTGAATGGAAGTTTATTTTGATATTATTGGTCGCGATTGATATGGGGTAGAATGTGAATAAGTATTGATCAGGAATCGAACAAAGTTGTTAAAAGATGTATTACCTTCAACTGAACAATTTTTCTGCATTAGCCATTTTTAATTTTGTTGTTCCTCGCGTAAGATGGGAGTTGTCCGCCTATAATCGGAGCCAACAGCTATAGTGTAAATTTTTTGGAACTTTATTTTTTCTTTTTCTTACCAAGGAGTTGTCTACAATGCTATTTTGTTTAGAGTTATTAGTTTTACTGAAGCCCTTCAATGAGAACTGCTGCGACTTAGTGTCTACAATGCTTAGTAAGTTGTCTTGGAAAGTAACAATTTTCCATTGAATTGCAGCTGTAACATTGGCTATATTGAGGCAATTATTCACTTACTTCAACAGCCGTATATAACGAAGGTGTCACGTGTGTGTAAGTTGATCCCTTTGGCATTATCGACTACCGATAGAGAGGGAAGTGGCTTACAGTTTGAAGCTGTTCACATTGATATTGTATGTAGTCTCAACAATAGCCCTGCGTGGTTTATAGTATCTGATCGAAACCCTAAGTACATCACATGGGATAATGCTGGAAGAAATAAGGGTTTAAAATTGCGGATCGAGCAAATAGTTCATGCTGCCCAATCTTCACAGGCACTAAAGCCTGCACTCATTTTTCTTTTCTTCGCAAATGGACTTGAGATTCCAGTTCTACAGAAGCTGGAAAAGGATTTTGGCTTTAGAGTGTTCAAGTTGGCTTTTTCTAATTGTGACTTCGCCTTTGCTGACACGGTAGTAGGTGAATGGATAAATATTCTTGCTCGATCATATCAAGGGGCATGTACTTTATTTTTGGACTTCAACCAGTGTACAAAGCCTTGTCACAGTATGGACTATGTTGTAAAGCTGGTTTCAGCTGATTCTCATAAGGAGCTCTTAGGAATGAGCAGCGACGTCGGTTCAGAATGCACGTTTCAATCCCTGATTCAAATCATCAAAGAATGGTCGCTTGATGACGAGAATTCACAGTCTGAGAGAAGAGATGACCTCATCGAAGATGATGATTTAGTCAACTTTGATACAACGGCCTTGATTGCTCTTATATCTGGCATTAGTAATGGTGGTGCAGAAAAGCTTTTAGGGACGCCAGAGATTGATCTGAGTCAGCGATTTAAGAGCAATACTCCGTTTGTCATTTCGCAGGTACTTCCATTATAACTCATTACTAGCTGGTCATACACTTATGTTAGTGGTACTTTAATTGTGCACTGTAGGGGATGAATTTCATAAACCTCATAACTTATTTGTTTCTAGCGAGCTCTGTGTGTGTCTGTCTCCTACTTTTGAAATGTAACAGGGATTGAAACAAAGTCAAAGATTTAAGTTACCACTGATTAATAAACTGCAGGGATATTATTTTTGTAATGAGTTGAAAGACTTCCCATTCCTGTATAGTACGCCCTAAATTGATAGATTTTAGACTAGTTTTTCACTTCAAGTTCTAAATTTTTTTTTACCCTTGGTGCCTGTTTAGTCTGGAGTATACAGTCATTGGCTCATTGCAAGATCGTGGGTCTTTTTTTGGTAGAGATAATACGTAAATGAACTATCAAAAGGTTCTGTAGTCAAACCTATGCAATACTCTCCTGGTAAAACTTGGCTACCCCATGACCTCAAACAAACAAAAAAAAAAAAAGCAAAGAAAAAAAGATAAAAGATAAAGCTTGAGTACCCCAAGGTGCCACAACCATTTCCTCACGAAAAGCTCCATTTACATTTTGGCTGCCTTTATCAGTTATCTCTTTTATATTTGCATCCAAGAAGCCACTAGCTAGTGTTGGTTCTGTTTGGTTCAGCTGCCTTTTTGAATGGAGTGATTGTGCAAGATGTTACACCTCAAATGCAGCTGGAGGTGGCTAAGAATTTCTGGCTATGATTTATATTCTGCTCTCTTCTAATCAGAAAGAGATCATCGATTAACAATTAACATGATGAGAAACTTTTTTAATTTCTTTACTCTTTCATGTTCAACATTGTTGGACGTGAGAGCAGGACCTACTTGAAGTAGATGACAATAATATGCGGAGTGATAGTCTGACACTCTGGATAAGCGTCTTAGATTATGAAATTTATCTTACTCCCTCCATTCAAGTCCACTCTTCCTAACACTATTCGGCACGCACTTTAAAGTGCGGTTTTCTCTATGTTAGAGATCACGTAAAATTCCAAAATTTCGAGACAAACAAAATTAAATGTCAGTAGTGATTTTCACCAAATTTTAGAATGATACGTAATCTCAAACATAGTTAGAATCGCACCTTAAAGTGCGTGCCGAAAAGTGATAGGAAGAGTGGAGTTGAATGGAGGGAGTATATGACTTGAGTGTCAGAACTTGTTTACATCTTCTGTTTGGGCCAAGTCTAACTTGTACTCCAAACTTTGGTGATATGATAGTCCTCTATTTACTACTTTTCATAGGATTTTATGCTAACTGCAGTTTACAGTTTCCTGTTTACAAAGAAATTATATTTTATATGTCGATATCATTGAAAAGTTCGTGTGATTGCCTGCAAATTCAATCAAAAGGAATTTGGTTATTCTGGCATACTTTTTCTGACAAAAGTTAAACTGCAATTCTTCAGTTGGGCTGTTAGTGTACTCTGAACCCTTTTAAGGAGATAATCTTTTGATTGAGAATGTAATCTGTGTTATTGTCCAGGCAAAGTCGGAAGTTGAGAATCCAATACATGATGAGCTAAAGTGTGTATTATCGACTAAGAAGGGCATCATATGCAAATCCGTCCACTCTGAATTCATGGACATTGTTTCTATGTGCGGAGGGCATAATGAGAAGATAAGAGCTAATCAATTGGTACAACTTCTCAGGTAAGTTTATAACTTGTCAAATCTCCAGTGTTATATTTTCTATAGATTTTTGGTTTTTATAAATGCAAGGTTTTTTACATGCTTCTGTTTGAATTACTGGATCGGAGAAGAATTGGTTAGGCTAGGTTTATATGAACCCAGTTCAGATGTGAAACATGGTCATCTGTTAGTTGTGAATGAATTTATTTATGCACAGAATTCATACTGAGGCAAGCCTTTCCAACCGATAATAGCCAAAGACAATACTTAATTATAGTTTTAGATTAAGGGGAAAAGAGGCTTTAGACATGTCCATTGAAGAACGACAGTAAGAAAGGCTACTGCTGGTTAAAGCTCTAGTGGTAAAAGGTCCTTCTAGTCATATATTTCTATTGTAATCCACTTTCGTGGTCAAGTCAAGTTTGTTTCTTCATTCTCTTTGCCTGCCAATAATAGCCGAAGATAATTCTTGATTATGTTTTTCGATTAAGGGAATAAAAGGCTTTTGACATGTCCATTTAAGAACGACAGTAAGATAGCCTACAACTGGTTAAAGCTCCTTTGTAATCACTTTCCTGGTCAAGTCAAGTTTGTTTCTTCATTCTCTTTGCCATATCTGCATGTCTATGGAGTGATTGCTTGTAACCAAAAAAAATTAAAAATGGAAAAATTGCTCCAATTTCACCAATATGGATGACCGACTTGAGGTAAAAACTCTTCAACAGCTAGAAAGAGAATTTATTCTTACATGAATAAGGTAAGAGACGCGAAATAGATCGAAAGGTTACACTCATCGAGATTCTTCAATTAGAAAATTATAGAGGGGAAGGTTGAGAAAAGGTGTGAGAAAAGGAAATTCTAGTTATATTACTTTTTGAGCTGTAAGGCTATCTTTATCGATGTGGTTCAGGGCACCGTGCCATGAAGTGATATGTGCCAACAATTAGTAAAAAAATGAACTTCATGGCTCTACCCATGGCTTCGTGCCAAACCACGGCACTCCAAATTTCTCATGGCGCTTTGCAATTCTCATGCCAGCTCCAATGTTTGCCTATTGTTTTGTGACAACTGCCAAGTGGAGTTCATTGTTTTTTCTTTTTTCATGTAATATTTTATTATAAAGATTTTAGATAATATAAAAATTATACCTGTACTTTTATAATTTAGTGCAGAGATCAATGTGGATAAATTTCAAGTTTAGAAAATACCAAGTGTCATGAGAGGGCCATTAATAAACTATCATGAGCGCCATTAGTAGGCCAGAAAGAGAGAACAATATTTTTTTTTATATTGGAGTGCCATGAGATTGGGTGCTTCTATTGATAAAGATAGTCTAAATATATCTGGAAGTGGTGGATCTGATTATGAGGTGTATAGTTTACTCCGTAGGACTTATAATTGTCCCTCTGACTTAATCGTCTGCTATTCTTCTCTACGATGTTTTCATGCATGAAATAGTTTGGACTATTGAGCAACTGGTTGGGTGATATAAAGGGAGAACTTCTGATTCAGCCAGCTCCCATATGATCAAGATTTTTCAGAATAAAGTTTCTAGTTTTGTGGGCTAGTAGACTACTTTTTCTTGCTTCTTGATGGTGTACTACCCTGCCCCTTTAGTGAGAAACTGACAATTCATGGTGAAATAATAATGTGCATGCAAATCAAACTGACCATGCCTTTATGCCGTAACGAAGTGTCTTTTACGTTGAGCTATCTTAAATTCTCCTCTGTACAATCCCAGTTCTGTGAGAAACTCTTAATGTCCAGAACAAATTTCGATCTCCTGTTCATCTAGAACAAAAACATCTTTATAATGTTTTTTTTTTTTTTTTTTTTTCGGGGGGGTGGGGGTGAATATGTAAGAATATATTACTGGGAAAATATAGCTACAGAGCAAAATTAGGGGCATTCCCCTATCACCATACCAACAATTCACTCACTGAACCTGACAGCTAGATTACATATTGAGATTTCTGTCAACTAGCCATTTACTAGCATTTAGCTGGCAACTCATTCTACACATCCTTTGGTGTCACAACAATTTTTCTCAATACTTTAAAGAATATAAGACACAGCCGTGGTGTCTTACACTTAACTTCCCTTGTCATTGTTAGTTCTGCCCCTCTGGATACTAACTCCTCGTAGTTGTTGTCTAGGTCCATTCTGCAGTATCTCTCATAGTGCATTTTCTTAGAAAAGCTTGCTTTTAATACACCTGTAGTCATATTTTTCTTCTCTTAAGGTGCTAACATTAGCATAGAAATTGCTGTTGATGATCCATTGGTGTTGAAGCCATACTTTGTTTGGCCTTATGATCTGTGTTCTATGATATCCCTCGATTATAAAATGAGGTGATTAAGGAGGAAGTAAGGGTGATCTTTTGAAGACAAGATGAGGGAGTATCGCCTATGGTGATATGGCCGTGTGAGAAGGAGACCAGCTAATGCACGGCTTAGAATGCTTGAAGCGTGAAACATTGATAAGTTTGTAAGGGGGAGGGGAAAACCTAAGATGACTTGGATAAGGGTGATCAAAAGTTACATGAGTTTATTGGGGATTGAAGAAAGTATGAGTGTATGACATTCGATGCTGCATGGAGAGATAGATGCTATCTCTGATACTTAACTACGACACGGGAATTAAATGGCAATGTTTTTCAAAAAGACGGTCAAAAATCTATCTGAAAAATCAGTTTAATTTAAAAAAGCGGATAAATACGTGTAAATTCTAAAATTCGGATTTATTTTGAAAAATTCAGAACAAAATCATTCATAAATATTGTAAAAGAATGGCAAATGAATTCCAAAGGGCTTTAGAACTCTTTCTACGACATATTTTAATAATGTGTTGTGTGTGTTGTGAGAATGAAAGGTGAACATAGAAGAAACTTGCCGGAAAGAGGATGACAATCAGAAAGTCAAAGTTTTATGACCATGAATTTGTGAATACGTGTTTTAATCTCGTTTTCAATGGGAGGGTGAAGTTTATTTTCCTTTTTAAACGGGGCTTGCCTTTGGTTTCGTTTTCTTACAATTTTATTTTATTTTATGGAATACGCCGATTACACGCGTTTACAACGGGAAAAAACTAATTGAGAAATTTATGTGGATGGAGTATGACCATAGTTTGTCCTAAAGTTTCTTTTTTCGCTTTGAATTTCAAACTTCTTTTGGTTTGTTTGGTTGGAAGGGTGTAATGTAATCACCATTACCACCCATTTAGCCCAAAAATAAAGGAGTTGAGCGGGGTTGGGTGTAATCCTCATTACAAGTTAATGAGCTTTCCACTAAACTAAGGTGATAGTCATTGTTCCACTTAAACCCATGTAATTGTCATTACAGCAACAGATGTACTTAACTACTAACTCCCCCTTGTGAGTCCTCTTTCTCCCTCTCAATTGTCATATTACTGTACTAATTTCATTCCATTACATTGTAATGATGATTACTTTCAACCAAACATAAGCTATATTCCTTGTTTAGAACTTTTTGTGGTTTTGTTTCCTTGATGTGTTTCACTACTTTTCCTCTTGAAAAGTTGAAATCTTCTTTCACTACGGTTTTCACACTATCTGCAACTTTGTATTGCTCGAATGTGGTGGTCCAAGATACGATTCATGTTAAAGTTAAACAACCCGAAACTATTTTTGACAAAGGCTTTGCTGTTGTTATTGTCGAGTGGGAAGAAATCTCTGATGTGCATTTGTTTAGTTCTATTGGGTTCATATACTCTGAACTACATCAGCAGCCCTCATATAGCTGAACAATCGACCTTTTGAGTCCAAGGATGCATGTAAAGTTACACACTTACACATGCTATCAAAGCAGATTCATTCTTAAAATTATCGTTTTAAGAATTATATCCCTAGTGCAGGTGTTTTAGTATAAAATTCTCTAAATCGAGCCGGGAAGTTCTCATGTTGCCATAACTTCTAACCACACTGCCGTTCTGTAGCAAGATCAAAGCCCACAAGCAGAAATATCTGCCCTGGTCCTGTTTTTCTGTTTGCAATGTTATTTGCAGTTTAGCAAAAAAGAATGAAAGTTGTGGCAAATTATTCTCTCTAATGTGTTTCATCTCAGGACTTCCTTCTCCATTTTACGTTTTTGAAAACTTACAGTTGGTGTTTTTAAAACGAGGGTCCTTGATTTTTGTCCATCATGAGGCCATTGCTTGTTTTTGATATGTCATACGGTTATTGTTGGTAGAATATTTCATATCAATGTTTTCAGTGGTGTCTTCTGTGTCTTTGACTTCTTACAGGCTCTCTAGGCCTTTCTGTAGGTATCTTTTAGAACTGAACAGACCCTGGAAAGTATATATTCCACGCTTTGAAAACGTATCTGCAAGTGTT
Source organism: Spergularia marina (assembly GCA_963680865.1). Taxonomy (NCBI): domain Eukaryota; kingdom Viridiplantae; phylum Streptophyta; class Magnoliopsida; order Caryophyllales; family Caryophyllaceae; genus Spergularia; species Spergularia marina. The sequence goes on along the minus strand of OY804546.1, from coordinate 14,047,684 downwards.
TACATTTGTTGTAATTTAAAAAAAAGATTCAGTGCAAACCCATTGTCATCATCTTGTAGTATCAAGTAGCCGATGTGAGGCACTCCCAAGCTGCAGACTTTGGTTTGAACTGGTATAAACTCTAGCTGAGGAATAGTATTGAGGAAATGTAATGTAATAGTAAATGAACTGATTGTTCACAAGCCTCTGATTAGATTTCAATTTGCTGTAAGGCTCAGAGGAAGAAGAGGGATATAAAGCTGAAAAGATAGTTGGTTCTCTCAACCTGCCTTTCAAGAACTAAGGCTGAGTTCTCTTATATGCTCAAGTTATAACTGTCCTAAGTAATCTGAAAACCCTGTTGGAAATGAACCTCCTCTCTATCTCTCTGAGAATTAACTCACTCACAAAAGCTAAGATACTAACGTTTCACTCACTTGGTTCCAACCTGAGTGCACACGTTAGCTAACCTTGCACATAAAAAAATCAACTAAAGGAAAGAATGCTTAAAGAAACAACTTGGAAATAATGCATTGCTTGAACTATCAGCCAATTAGAGGTTTTCTTAGGGCAAGGGGTTTCCGTCGTTAATGAGCTGTTTGTTGCACCGTTACGGATGATTTGGCGCCAAAAGAAAATTGCATTTAATCTGTAGCCTAACAGTAATTTCTAAAAAGCAACCCTGGCAACTACACCTTCCGTCCCAGCTCAAACGCCCCATCCCCAAAATACCCCAGTGTTGAGAACGGTGTACACACTAATCGGTTTATCAAAGTTTTATAGAAATTATATAGCGAATTAGATTAGAATTTTCTCTAACTTGCCATGCAATTTTTTTGGAACTTTGATTAACCTAGTGTCCTAGTGTGTACACCCTTCCCAATTTGGGATCGTTTTTTACATGGGGCGTTTGAGTTGGGACAGAAGGAGTAGACAATAACATTGCTCCCCCAACTAAACTCTGGTCCTGACAGGAGCTATTCTCTTCTGCAGATGTTCACAGTTTTCTGAATGGGTTGCATAGTGTAGCTTGTTATTTGTCTGGCTGATGATCATTGAGCGTTGCTCTGCATCAATATGTCTGTGAGGTTTCATCACTAATCTAGTGAGTTTGATGCTGTCTTGGAGCTAGCGATGTGTCTTTTCTTTGATTTGTCTTGTTCTTTTTCATTATATAAATTTTGGTGGAGTTTGGAGAACTTTTGTACTGTCTTTTTGTCCATCATCTGGGGTTTCCTGGGAAGGCAGATTTTGACGTATGGAAATAGCAGACATTCGTTTCAAAGAGAAAACAAAGCTCAAAGAAAATATTGTATGTGCGGCTTTTGCCACTTTGCTTGCCTTTTCACGTGCTCTTTCTGTTTTGTCCCCCCCCCCCCCCTATCTTGTCGAATATTCTTCCACTCCCTTTGTCTGTTATGAATGTTTTGTGCAATTACTGTGTTACTTAGCATCCTTAAAGCAACAATTATTAGTGCTGATATCCTGAGCTTTTGAGGAGGAAGCTGCTATTTCGTAAACTAAATATATGCTGTGCTTTTTTGACGGTTGTGTATTAATATCTCACATGATAGGAATTCAAGTCTCTTGTGTCTGGAGAATCAGAACATTTTTTATCTTGTGTTGTGTTTTGAATTTTGAAGGTGTATGCTGCATTTCAAAACAATTACTATGTGAATTAAGTGTCAGGAATAGAAGAATGAGCTACTCTTTTATAGTGGAAATTGTGTCCAAGTATTCATTCGTAGATGAATAGGGCAATATTTGATGGACATCCATTCATCTCTCTGAAAACCTTTCTGACAAAAGATGGGGAGACTTGATTACTCAGGCCTCTGAAGATATGAAGAATGTGAAGGTTTGGATTAAAAAAGAAAACAAGAGTGTTTGAGATTCGAGGAATCACCAGAATGCTTGTGATTTTGGTAGGTGTCAATACTCAATAGAAAAACTTACGGGCAATCGTCCATGTAGAGAAATAGCCATCTTGCTTTGTCACAATAAGCTATAATTTTTCTTCTTCTTCTTCCTTTTTTCTTTTTTTTTTTTTTTTTTTTTTTTTTTTTTTTGTAGTTTTTCTAGCTAACCAGAAAGAAAAAGAGTTGACTTTTCATCCAAGAATGGGAAAATGTCAATCCTCATGACTTTATGAGTGATTACAAGTCACTCCAAACTGAGACTGGAGTACTAACAATGAAAGTGCTTTGGTAAGTTGATTGAATCCCATATAGTTTGAGCCCCATGCTATGGTATTTGTGTCTGAACTATGAAGAAATCATAGGCGTGGTGGGCACTGAACTTATCTCCTTTCAGCGAAGAATCCAGCATAGTATTAGGCTAATCTCCAGAGAGATGTGGACAAGTTTTGATCTCTAATTTGCATTACTCTTCCATTTTTCAAAGTCATTCTTCTTTGCATTGACATTCCAGGTGTTGTTTCCAAGGTTGTACTGGTGTGTCCTCGTATATCATATATATTACTACTATGATTATTAGCAAGAGACCAGAGCCACTTTCAAAATAGGTTTTATTCCAAAAAAGCATCTCCTATACCATGAATGTTGCTTAACTTTGGTGATAACTTAGTGATATGCTCTTCTGATTTCAGCATATGTATCCTTGTTTGATGATGTATTTTAATCTTACACTTTTCTGATTTCCACAGAATTGTCCCTGATTGTCCTTCAGTGCGCATGATGTCTCTCCCAACAACCAGGAAGCTGGTTTTGAAAAACAAAGTTACTTTTGGCACTGGAGATCACTGGGGTGCTCCAACTTTGACAGCAAACATGGGATTTGTGAGGGCTGTCTCGCAGACTGGAATGGCCCTCTATACAATTGAACATAGACCACGAGCTCTTGTTGGTGACTAAAGTGTTTATTCTTGTAGGAAAATTATCATATTGTGGATCATGTGGTTGTTGATACCATCTTTTGGCAGAGGCCTGATAGTGTTTTTTTGGTACAAAGGAACAACTAATGTTGCGGGGGTGGGGGGTATGAGGATTTGAACCCGGGACATCCTCAGACAGGTTGAGTTCCTAACCACTAGGCCAACCTTGATCCTCGGAGGCCTGATAGTATGATTGAGGAATTCAAGCAACTGATTTCTCTGGTCGAAAAGCGAATTGGGTAATGCAGCTGACATGATTTGTTGTACATAAGCTGGTTAATGTCTAACTCCAAGGTTCCCTGATTTTTTAATTTTTTTTTTGTTTTGTTTTTGTTTGTATGGGTATCTAACTCAATGTTTCAAACTGTACAGTGAGGTTGTTCACAATGCTAAATACCCCCTCTTCTTGGACCTGCAATTTTCTTCCATTACTTTTATGTTCTGCAGGTTTTTTCCGTACGTATTCCGAATTTTTTTTATCTGTGTCTTTAGCTGCAGTTACAGTAGAGATCTTTTGCAGTTCTAATTCAGAGTTCATGGCAACAGCAGTATCACGATAACAAGGGCAGACGCATTAATATTGCGCAAAACCTTTTTTCAAAGAATTCCAACTTTCAAGAAATTGAATTAAAAATCTGAATTAGCTGTATAAAAACTAATTAATGAAAAAAAACAGTGTGGAGTATAATACTATGAAGGCAGAAAGGGAAAGAACATAAAGGTGCGCATCTCTGAGAAAATGAACTTCAGAGTTTCACACTGATTTTGCAGCTGCTAGCTTTAATACTAATAAGATTATTGGAGCTCAAGCTATCTACTGTCAACTTGCAGCGAACCAAGAACCTAACTTTCCCAAGCTTCGTATTCTGAACTCGAATTGCGACAGGCTGATCCACCTTCAGATCCAATGGAATATTCCCCGTTTGTTGTTGCTGCTGTAACGCGGCCATCAAAGTGCTTCCATACTGGTTCTGTCCTGACAGAGAAACCTCAAGTCTGGTTGTGTTTAGAGGACCCTGGTAAAACTCCGGAAAAGTGCCTTGACAAAGTTGTGTCTTTGTATACCACACACTCATCTTGCCTCCCTTTTCGTAGTAGATCCCAATTTTCTGGTTCGGATTCTTGGCTGTAACTCGCACGTTGAACTTAGCGTAGAGGCTAAGATCCATATTAAGCCTGAAATCAGTAATCCTCAGCCTATCAATCGAGTAGTCCGGAACTTTTGGGTGTAAAACCAAGTAGAAAACCAATGCAAGAACCCCAATAATAACTACAATAGCTAGCAGAAGAGACAACATGCAGCATATGACCCTGCAACAACAGCCTCGTCCCCTCGGCCCACCTGCAAGAGCATGCAGTGGTGGCTGAGATTGTTGTACAGGGGGTCGACGATAATGCATTGCACCGCTTTTTACCAATGGAACAGAGCTGTTTCCCGGTACCAAAGGCGTTGTGGGTGTCACAGCCTTATCTATGACTATGGAAGTTGGATAGATTTTTCTCTGGTTATCTGCCATTTTAGGCCAAAACAATGTAACTTATGCAGGTTTTGTCTTGAGTCCGAGACTTGTGTAACTTGTAAACCTGAATATAATGCAAGTAATTGACACAGGTTTATTGGAGTAAGTTGGTTGACTTGGCCATTTTAAAACTTTGGGTCTGTGTGTAATTAAGAATATTTTTTTGTAGGAATTTGGGAGTTTAGGTGAACTGTTTCACCTTCCCTTCTTACCTAATAGTGTTGATGATGACCAAGTTGTGTGAGTGGTTCAGCTAGGAAAATTTTGTGCTTTTCTTTTTTTGGTTTCGATTCATCTTCTTATAACGGATCCCGTGTAAGTTGTTAGTTGTTACTAGCTCTTTCCATTCCTTTGATTGGAAGAAGTGTTTTCTGATCAGTGTGCATTACACTTCTTCTTTCCGACTTTCCAGACCAAGAACACACATATTGCTTTTACTAGATGTGCAATGGCCTGCATATAGTTCACTCTCCAGTCTCCTGGAATTCGGTCGCCTTTTACCCCACGCTCTCGACAATCCTGCATAATTGAGACTTGATTTGTACTCCGTATAACTTAACTTCTTGAAAACAGACACTACTCATTCGCACAGATAAAAGTCTCAGTGTCTCACACCTCCCATACTCCCAGAAGATCCCATTGTAATTTGTAACTCTCTTTTTTCTTTGTTACCAACTTACCAAGGTTGCATACATATTTAAAGTCCTTACCGTCATTGCAATTTTTATAAAATCATTATTACAAAAATTCAAGGACACAATTACACAAAGCAACCAAAACAGTCAAGTTCGAGAATTTGACAAGCACACGACTCCGATGCTTGCAGCCAATTGAAAGTAACATACGAAATGTGTTAGAATGAGAGCCGGTTACCTGGACACATTAACCACTTTACCATCATGATAACTTATCAACGACATGGACCGAGTACCAATGACAAAGTAACAAACCATGAGTACATGTTAAGGACAGATTCCATGATTTAGCAAAATACATCATTTCAACCATACCAATCAAACACGGAAGTCCCCATACTCATGTTGCATATCTTTTTTTTTTGTTTTCTTTGGTGGTCGAGTCATGTATGTATATGCTTTTGGAGGAAATCAGTCTGCGCCGAAGCTCCTCAAAGATATGTTTTAGGACACAAACACGTTGAGAACATTGTGCTCTGGTGCACAGTTTGCAATGCAACGACTAGTACATACAATAACAATAACATTTAGATCAAACATTTACTTTAATCTGCCGTACAGACCTCAATCTCTAAGATGGTCAAAACAGTAACAAAAATGACAAAACCAACAGTAATGGTTCCAAAACCTTATCAAGATCGAAACTTCTGAATGCAAAACCTCAAAACTTAACTTCAGAGTGTTCGACTTATCTATGTCCTTAAGATTTTAGATTATCTAGTTCCTAGGTGTTGCCCACTCAACTCTGAGAATGAGATTGTCATATCCATATCCATTAAGTTTGTTGATAGCTCTCTGAGCATCTTCCCGATTGACAAAGTTGACAAATCCAAAACCTCTGCTCACGCCAGTCTTTTGGTCAATAGCAACATAAGTACGAGTAACTGCACCAAATGGACGGAAAAGCTCCTGCAAGTCAAGCTCCCTTGTATCCTCCGAAAGGTTGGTCACCCTAACAGAGTTCTCCTCATTTCTACGCTTCATGTCACTTCCACTCTGTCTCTCCGCTCCAGGTCGCATGCTTGGAGGCACGTACGCTCCCTTTACTACACCAGAAGATGCCTCTGCAGCAGGCTTATCAAGAGGAGCATCACCCTGTGGTGCCAAGTCTTTGTAGGGGCACCTGGCACTCCAGTGGTCACCTTTCTTCCCGCAAATTCTGCACACCATGAGAACTGCACCAGCTCCTTTACCGAGTTGGGACAATGGATCACCTGCCACCTTAGTCTCTTCTTGCTTGGTACCTAGAATAGCTCATAGGAGTAGTCAGCAAAAACAATGAAACGTGATCAAACCTCTGAATAGAATTTAAAGGGATATAAGCATCACAAACAAAATTCAATATCACTATCACATGCCACCCCGACTTAAATCTTCAATAAAATTTGGTAAAAGTATAGTGGGAACGAGTAAAATATGACTAGATATGGGCTCATTTCCTACAGATTATCAGATGCTGAAGTGTAACTTGCGCATGATGCTTCATTACATCAATATGCATATAAAATTAGATCCTTCCATCTCTTTAACCGTTAGGCTCTTGCATTACAGAATGGCAAAATGGTTCGTTAATCGTTAGAACCATCTTAACCCCACATGCCTAACCATCACCCAAGCATATAAGCAACTACAGTTCTTTCCACCAAAAACAAGAAAGAACTCGGCAATCAAATACAATCTAAGATGCTTAGACTTCCCCAATAAAACAAGCCTACCCAGGGTATGGCCCGGGATAACGTAACCTAGGAGTCCCTAACAATCAACTTATTTTTATCTTAGTGAAGGACTCACCAGCTACCAATATAGACCTAACACCCGTAACGCACATCTCCCAATGCAAAGGGATTCAACTTACTATAGCCATTGGCAAAGTTCCTTCTGCTCAAACATGTCTAAGCCAATTTGACTATTTGTGACAGTTCAACGAATAAACGACCTCATATATATGAATCCGGTTCTTCATACAAGGTAACCTAACTCAAATTTCAGCTCAAAAGGTGTTGATAGACGTACCTCCATAGTACAATTCTCAGTCAAACTAACAAATTCCAAAAATGAAACTAGTCAATGAAGGTGGTTCCTACTGGCTTCTACTCTTACGACATCACAAGCCACATTCATCAAGCAGACAAACCACCAAATTCTCAAGAGATGTAAACGCAAAATTGAATACAAGACCTCTTATTCGTTCATCCGAACAAGCCACTTTAACTTACAATTGAGTTCAAAAGGTGTTGATAGATGTAGCTCCTACGAATCATACTTGAACAACCGAATTCCGTAAGTGAAGCTAACCAATTTCTGTAGCAGTTCCTGTTAATTTCCTCCTCTATCAACATCACACCCCCTAATCACCATGGAAATCCAACACCACAGTTATCTAATCACAAAAGTTCAAAAACACAACACAAAACCCATCCCCAAATTTCCCTATTGATAACAAACAAATCAAATTTTGAGTCACACAATAGGAAAATATAAAAAATCACAAATCAACCCCAAAAACTCAGAAAACACCATAACACAACATCCCCAAATTCAAATGACCACAAATTTCCCCAATATACACACCACTCTAAACAATTAAATAATCAAATAACCATCAGAAATCAACAACAACCCAGAAGATCAATCACAAAAAACAAATACCGAATTCAAAATTCCACAGTACTCATAATAATTACCAGGAGCGCGAGGGCGTTCAATGAAGATCTCCTCAGTAGAAACCATAGTGAGGCGACCTTCCTCCTTGATGGCATCACCAAACTTAGGCCAAGAGCGGCGCTCAACAGCGCGTTTATTGAGACATGTCTTAGCAAGCTTGCGGGTGCGCGTGGTGGTGGTGATCTTAACCCTATGACCGTCATCGTTAAACTTGTACTCAATTACCTTCTTAACGCCATGCTCATCAGGCCCTATCACTTGTTTCGGGGGCAATAGAAAGTCCAAATCTTCTGCATCTTCTTCTTCAAGCTCCCCCCACCGTAGCTTCGCGGGCTTCTCGGTTTCGACACCCATCTTTGTTTTGTTTTGTTTTGCTTAGTCTGTGTTCACGGTTCACATCAAATTAACAACAGGACAACACCAATTCGTCATTTACCCTAAAATGACCAATCAAACAACTCCGAACTCAAAATCTAACAAATAAACAGCTTTTAATTTACCCCCAAACTAACTAATCATGTAAAAAGATTAACACATATTCACAAAGATCACAAACAAAGCAGTGATTATTCAAATCAAATTAAACATATGAATCTTTGCAAATTATATTTCAAATTAATCAAACAAATTAGTGAATTACCTGTTTAATATAGAGTTGAGATGAAAGAGATTGGGGAGAATTGAGAAAACGGCGGCGAATCGGCGGAAATGACGGAGAACGGACGGGAAACGGCGGAAATTTGATTTTTTTTTGTTTTTATGGAGTTCAGAATTCTGAGTATGTCGAGCCGTCGAGAAGAGAGAAGATCCGAGGGTGGAAATAGACTTAGTGAGTGAGTTATGTGTTTCGTGAGGCAGTAAATTGGGAATAAATTAATTATTTCGGCTCGGTCTCGGGAACCAATGAATCACAATTATTCTTAGTAGACTAGTTTATGTATCCGTGCAAAATTGCATGGGGCTGTGAATGTGATCTATTGTTGGTAATGAATCGGTTATTCAAATAAAGTATTAAAAAAATTAATTGATGTACATTAAAAAAATAAGGAAAATTTAACAAGAATAATCTCAACTTTGGTTTGTTTTCCGAAAATAATCTCAACTTTCATTTATACCAATATAATCCAAACTTTCAACTTTGTTTCCGAAAATGGTCCCAATATTTTCCGAACCTAATTACATTTCATTTTAATTTACTCTGAACCTAGATGTTTTGCATTTTACTACCCGAATCTAGAAATAAACTCACCCCTACTATTTTCTCTCGCCTCCCCGCCCTTGCTATGCCCCCACCTTGATCACATGACACAACCATGGTGGCTTACTGGCTTGCGCTTGGGACTGTGGTATGTGGGATCGTTTTGGGTGAGGATTGAGGAAAGATAGTGAGAATTTGGATTACATTTTTTAACTTCTAATTTTAAATTTGACCATTAAATCTTATTAGGATAAATGCATGACATGTGATTGACTTGTAGGTCATGGCTAAATGTTGGCTTGTATAAAACTATAAAAGGTTAAAAAATTATGAATTTGTAGGTTTGGAGGACATATTAGTAGGTTTGGAAATATTGGGACCATTTTCAGAAGAAAAAAAAAATTTAAAGTTGAGATTATTTTGGGATCCACCAGTTCTCCCAGACGCGGGATATCGGTGCGCAGGCTGCAGCTCATATATTTACTAGGATTGGTTTATCCATAGCAAAGGGTGTGGGGGCTCAGATCGTCTCTCGGCTCCCCACCAATTTCTTGTAAATTATTATTGATTTTTAGTGATAATAAAATAATTTTGGGATAAATGAAAGTTGAGATTATTTTGGAAGACATAACATTAAGATAAAATGAAGTCAAAAATTCATTAAGGTTTGACTCTTGTAACTAGACCTGTCAAACGGGTCGGGTCGGGTTAAATACGGGTCGGGTCAATACGGGTCGGGTTGAATACGGGTCGGGTCAAATACGGGTCAGGTCAAAATACGGGTCGGGTCAGGTTAGGGTCGAGTCGGGTTAGGGTCAGAATACGGGTCGAAAACATTGTTTTATGCAGGGTTTTTCCTTGAACTTTAGCGCTTTTACGTATGATTTTTAGCGCCTTACGTATGATTTTTAGCGCATTTTACATACAACTTTTTAACATCATTTTTGTTTCACCACCATTAATAGCCTCACTCAACAAGCTCGAATCTGATCCCTCCTCCGCACCACCAGCCTTGCCACCATATCAAACCACCACATGCAAATCCACTATCCATTCTAATTCCGCAGTATACCATTTTCCGATCATGTAACCGGCGTAAAAGGAACAAGACAAAACGGAGGACCGAGATTTTCGATCGGAAGACATATCGGATTCCTCCTAATGATTGATGTTGTTGACCAGAGAAATCAATGTCGTAGTAGGCAGGGGATACGACGGCGGAATAGTAGTCACGCCGGCTGCCGATCGTTGTTGCATCTCGGCGACGATGGTGTGCAGGATGCGTTGATGTTACTTACATAGGATGATAGTGATAGGAATGGTAACTAGTAAGAAATTAAAAATAAAAATCTAAATCTGTTTTTGGAAACCATCAAAAGTGGTTTGAGAAAACGGGCAGATTAATCATGGAATTAAGCTGATTTTGTTTTTGGCAACGGAATCCACCGAACGCGTTTTGTTTAATTTTCTCCAAAAAAAAAAAAACAAACGAAAAACGAAAAACATCAGCAATACCGAACAACACCTAAAATGTTAGGTTAGTTTTTTTTTTTTTTACTTTGACTTTGACTTTGACCCGCCGGGTTGACCCAGACCCGACCCGTTTTGACCAGCAAATTTTCGGGTTGATCGGGTTCGGGTCATATACGGGTCGCGGGTCAAAAAAACGGGTCTAATCGGGTTCAAATGCGGGTCGGGTCGGGTCGGGTCAGGTTCTGACAGGTCTACTTGTAACCCATGTTAATCCGAACCCATTTTGACACACATTCAAATTTGACTCGACCTGTGGACCAGTAATTGAATCAAGATAAATTGAAGTCAAAAATTCATTAAGATTGCAGCCCGTGCACTCTGCACGGGGAAGATATATGTATTCTCAAATAAAGTGATTTGTTTCCATTTTAGACTTTAATGTTTTTTTTTTTTTGAAATAATTCGGTCATAAGAATCGTTGAATATTAGGAAATTATATTATTGGGCTATATTCACGCAGAGACGAATCTTAGACTTGTTGGGTCGGGCCATGCCTCCTTAAATATTCAGATACACACATATACTAGTTGTTTTTTTTTATTATTATAAAAAATAACTTAGCATGTTGGTTGGATAAGTAAAATATAAACAGCAGGTCAAGGGTTCGACTCTGGCCCTCCACATTTTTTGTTCAAACTCCACCATAGATAGCTGATGTCATTGCTTATGACATCATTGCTGACGTGGATAGTCTAATTAATTGTAGGATGCCGAAAAAATTTCAATTTTAATAACATTACTAGTTTATTGACCCGTGCAAAATTGCACGGGCTGTTCTATTGGATAGTTAAAATTCTATATTAGTTATAGTGTGATGATAATATTAGTAATTTAGTTAGATTGATATATGCGTGTTAATATATATAAGATACATTAGACTCATCTCCAACTTCGATCGATAGACCTGATAACTCAATTTGATCCAACCCTTTGATTCAGAAGTTGGGGAAATAAATGTTTAGATAACATTGCTTTTCTACCTAACAACATGTTTATGGCCAACTTTAAGACCAATGAGGAGAAAGATAAGATTTTGAAGGGAGGATTTAACCTATTTGACAATAAACCACTAATTGTGAAAGAATGAAAACCTAATATGACCATGGAAAAGGATATGGTGAAAACTGTACCCATTTGGATTAAATTGTGTAACCTTGAGCTGATGAATTGGGAAAAGAGCAGTCTGATGAAGATAGCTGAGTCTATAGGTAAGGTTATCAAGTGTGATGCTGCCACTGAGAGTAGGAGTAGGCTGGGGTATGCAAGGATCCTGGTGGAAGTGGAATTAGAGGAACACTTCCCGGATGTAATTGAGATCATGGAAAATGAATACACTAAGATGGATGTGGTGGTTGAATATGAGTGGAAACCCACCATATGTAAGAATTGCAAAGGATTAGGCCATGATACAGGAAAATGTAGAAAAGGGAAAAAGAGGAAGCCAAAAATGGTATGGAAACCCAAAGAAAAGAAGGTACAGGAGACTCCTGAAGCTCCTAAAGTGACTGAACCTGAATTTATTACCCCACCTGCTGAGCCCATTATCAGACCATCCACAGCAAACCTGTGCAAAGACAACTGGTGTTGACAAAGGGGATTGGTCAAAGTGCTATTAGCCTGCCTGGTTTTCAGGGTCAGGGATTTAGTGATCCAACTTTTGCCCAAATTCTTCAAGGTACAAGTAACAGGAAAAAGGGAAATGGTGAAGAAATAGGGAATGTAAGCCATGATCATGTTGATCATGGCTTATATAGGATTCTGGAACATTAGGGGACTGAATAGTATAGACCAAGTAAACAACAGGAAATCAAGAAATTCTTGAAGAAGAACAATATAGGTCTATTTGGTCTCCTTGAAACTAAAGTGAAGCCTGGCAATTTAGCTAGGATTCATTTTAGTATGAGTGATGGATGGTCAGTGGTAACTAATAACTCTACTCATGATGGAGGGAGAATTTGGATAATTTGGAAGCCTGAAGTGTTTGAAATTAATGTCATTAGAGAGCATGCTCAACTCATTCACACTAAAGTGATGAATAAACATAACAAAGATAGATTTTGGTTCACCAGTGTATATGGATTCAATGATCAGATGGGAAGACAGGAGTTATGGCAGGTACTGAGGAACATACATAGCAGCATTTATGGTCCTTGGTGTGTAGGTGGAGACTTCACCAGCATATTGTACCAAAATGACAAACTAGGGTCAAAAGTTAGTCTATCAGAGACTAGAGAGTTTCAGAGTTGTTTAGATGACTGTGAAATGAAGGAGATGAAATCCCAAGGAGCATACACATGGAATAACAAACAACTTGGGGGAAATAGGGTATGTTACAGACTAGATTGGGTCTTTCAAAATGAGGATTGGCTGCTCAAATATGATAAAAGTGTTGCTTTCTTCTTGCCTGAAGGAATTTTTTGACCACAACTCCTGCCAGTCCGTATGGGTCCTAAGGGTGCAGGAAGGTCAGTCAACTTGAAATTCTTTGTATGTGATACTCTATGTTCATACAATATCATAGTGGGAAGAGAGTTCCTTTGCAAGACTCAGTCAATCATGGTTCCATTCCTTCTGCTCCTGAAATAAATCACGGAAGATGCAGGAGTAGCAACCATTAAAGGAGATCAGAAGTCAGCTCGAGAATGCTATTATGCAATAATGAAACCCTCAGGATGGGCAATACCAGGAGAAGGAGGTCCCAAGACTGAAGCTGCTCAAGCGAAGCTCGATCGTCAAGTCATGATGGTGATGAGTCTAGGTTCAATACGAGATGATGAGCATTTGTTTGGTTTGAAGAGAAAGGATCCACCGACCAACACCTCCATTACTCAAGGGCCGACAAAGAAGCTCTAGTCGACTGAAGTTCCGACTTTAGCTGACTCCAATCTTCTAACTCCTGGAGATCCTAGAAGGGGAGGAAGATATCTGCCTAGAGGAGGGACAGAAGGAGAGAACAGTTCGCATTGGGAAGCAAGTAAGCACCGATCTTCGTAGTCGGCTAATCGAGCTACTTCGAGAGTACAAAGATGTCTTTGCTTATAGTGTGGAAGAGGTGTCTGGCATCGATCCCGATGTCATGGTTCTCCAATTGAATGTGGATCCAAGACTCAAGCCAGTACAGCATAAGAAGAAGAATCTTGGAGAAGCAAGGAACCAAGCTGCTGCTAAGGAGGTAGAGAAGCTAATGGAAGCTACCTTTATTCTCAAGCGTCATTATCTAGAGTGGGTTGCCAATGTAGTCTTGGTGCCAAAGCCCAATGGCACCTGTAGAATGTGTGTTGACTAAACTGATTTGAACAAGACATGCTCTAAGGATAGCTTCCATCTACCAAGGATTGATAGACTTGTGGATGGTACTGCTAGTTACACCTCCTAAATTTCATGGATGCCTACTCAGGTTTGCACCAGATAGCTTTGTGGGGGAAGGATCAGGATAAGACTACGTTTGTTACCGAGAGGGGCTTGATTGCTACAAGGTGATGCCATTTGCTTTGAAGAATGGTCATGCTACTTATCAGCGGTTGGTGAACACTCTCTGTGCGAACCAGCTTGGCCGAAATATGGAAGTTTATATTGATGATATGAATGTGAAGAGCAAGCTGGAAGGTGATCACGTATCTGATTTAAAGGAAACATTTGACACTGTTCGGAGGTTCAAGATGAAACTTAATCCAAAGAGGTGTGTTATTGGTGTGAAGTCTGGAAAGTTTCTAGGCTTCATGGTGATAAACAGGGTTTGGAATGTTTCAAACATTTGCAACTACTATGTTTGGCAATCTAATCATCTTTGGTTAGCAAAATGAGGGTCCGCTGCTCCTCGTGTAGTTTAGCTACCCCAATCTTTGTAGATTGGCAAAAAGAGCATATGATGCTCCTAGTGTAGTGTAGCCACTTCGGTCTTCATAGATTGGAAGAAAGAGCATTTTCTGCTCCACAACTAATGTATGCATCTCCTATTCTCTTGCAAAAACTTGTAACCGACCCCATCGTCGGCAAAAAAAAAAAAATAACAATAGAAAGGTTACTTTGCAGCATTGCTTTGTTATCAAATCGGGGGCAAGCAATACTATTCAGTAGTCCGGATCTAAATTTTATAACAAAGTTATCAATTGTCCTAAGAAGTGGACTATAGGTTGCAAATAAGTATGCAACGGTTCTTGAAACCCAAGGCTGAAAATCAACCTACCTTCCTAAGAAGTGGAAGAATCTAACTTTAAACCTTCCTAAGAAGTGGAAGTAAGTAGCTTTACACTTGCAATTTTTAAAACAAAATTGTTCAAGTCTAAATCATAGTCGAGTTTCAACATGCTAAGTTTAAACGATTACATACAATATATGAGCTTCAAAGGCTTGATAATTGTTCAAGTACAAGGTTGCTATTACAAAATAGTTAGACTAACAACTAAAAAGCTCCACCTAAACTCATACAACCAAGAGTCAATTAAAGAAGCTTATCACTACAAAGCCACAAGACTCCAAAATATAGCCTTTGGAGTACAAGATATGCAAAGAATATCACAAAATTTTCCTAAGTAGGCTCAAAAAGTAGCTCTTAGAGCAAGAGGGGAAGCTTCCGAGAGAGGAAGCTCAGGAGCATGAGTGAGAGCAGTCGAAAAAATGGAGTAGAAGGGGTAGAAGAAGTAAAAAAAAAGAGTTGGAGTTGAAGTGGAAAAGGAAGCTCCAAAAGAGTTGGAGTAGTAGGGGAAGCACTAAAAGAGTTGCAGAAGTAGCGGAAGCTCAAAAAGAGTTGGAGTAGTAGCGGAAGCTCCAAAACAGTTGGAGTAGTAACGGAAGGTCAAAAAGAGTTAGAGTAGTAGGGGAAGCTCAAAAAGAGTTGGACTAGTCGGGGAAGCTCAAAAAGAGTTGGAGTAGTAGAGGAAGCTCAAAAAGAGTTGGAGTAGTAGCGGAATCTCAAAAAGAGTTGGAGTAGTAGACGAACCTCTAAAAGAGTTGGGGTAGTAGCGGAAGGTCTAAATTGACGCTCCACTACTGGAACTCTGGAAGCTCTAAAATGATTCTCCAGTACTTGGACGCTCTAAAATGACGCTCCACTACTTGAAAGCTATAAAATAACACTCCACTACTTGGAAGCTCTAAATTAATGCTCCAATACTTAAATGATCTAAAATTACGCTCCAATACTTGAACACTCTAAAATAACGCTCCAATACTTGGAAGTTCTAAATTGACACTCCACTACTTGGAAGCTCAAAATTGACGCTCCACTACTTGGAAGCTCTAAATTAACGCTCCAATACTTGGACGCTCTAAAATGACGCTCCACTACCTCGAAGCTCTAAATTGACGCTCCACTAGTTGGAAGCTCTACATTGAGGCTCCAATACTTGGACGCTCTAAAATGACGCTCCACTACTTGGAAGCTCTATATTGACGCTCCACTACTTGGAAGCTCTAAATTGACACTCCAATACTTGGACGCTCCAAAATGACGCTCCACCCACTTGAAAGCTCTAAATTGACGCTCAATACTTGGACGTTCTAAAATGATGCTCCACTACTTGGAAGCTCTAAAATGAGGCTCCACTACTTGAAAGTTCTAAATTGACGCACCAATACTTGGACGCTCTAAAATGACTCTCCACTATTTGGAAGCTCTAAATTGGCGCTCCACTATTTGGAAGCTCTAAATTGACGCTCCAATACTTAGATGCTCTAAAATGACGCTCCAATACTTTGACACTCTAAAATGACGCTCCACTACTTGAACTTTCTAAAATGACGCTCCACTACTTGGAAGCTTAAAATTGAGGTTCCACTACTTGGAAGCTCTAAATTGACGCTCCAAAATGACGCTCCACTACTTGGAAGCGCTAAATTGACGCTTCAATACTTGGACGCTCTAAAATGACGCTCCACTACTTGGAAGCTCTATAATGACGCTCCACTACTTGGAAGCTCTAAATTGCCACTCCACTACTTGGAAACTCTAAATTGCCGCTCCACTACCTGGAAGCTCCAAAATGACGCTGCAATACTTGGACGCTGCAATGCTTGGACGCTCTAAATTGACGCTCTATTACTTGGAAGCTCTAAATTGACGCTCCACTACTTGGAAGCTCTAAAATGATGCTTCAATACTTGGACGCTCTAAGATGACTCTCTATGTTACTTTGACGCTCTAAGATGACTCTCTCACTTGGACACTCTAAGATGACTCTTTGACTTGGACGCTCTAGAGCGTCGCTCCAACACTTGACGCTCTCGCCTTGAAAGCGAATTTACAAAAGATGAAGGTCCAAATGTGATGCAAGTACACTTGATCATGTTGTTGACAATGCTATTGGTAAGATGGACGAGTTGGAGATTGACACAGAACAGATAGCTAGTCTGTATCGCACTGGCACAGAACAGATGGCTATTCTGTACCGCACTGACACAGTACAGATGTCTAGTCTGTACGCAGATACTCGTTTCAACCTAGGCGTTGGAGTACTTCGTATTTTCCTAAATATTTAGGAAAGTGTCATTTTAGCTTAGTTTCCATAAGTCGTTTTAGGTAAGTTTTCCTAGTATCGTTCTTTCCTTATTTGTTTAGGAAGTTTTCTACTTTCCGATTGTGTGTCTCTAGGTAGTATAAATAGTCTATGTCTATGTAACTTTCAGATTATCTTTGCTTGAAATAAAAACCAGAAAACGATCACTTGATCACCAATCTTTGAGTTGAGACGTACTTGAATTCATCTTTGTCGAGTTTCTAATTTGCGTAATTAGACTTGATAAGATTATTACTTAGGCAAGGTAGTCTAGGTATAATCACCTCATTAATCCCGAGTTATAGGTCTAACTTGAGATTAAATATCCTTGTTCTTTATTTGTTCTTAATACACGAGTGTACCACAAACAGCGCAGAGTACAGACTCCAGTTCTGTTTCAACGTGCTGACCAGAGAACAGAGTCCTGTTCTTTTCCAACGCCCAGATCAGTTTCCTATTCTGTTCCAGTATTCTGACCAAAGTGCAGATTCGTGGTCTGTATGATAATTCGCTTCAGCAGGCTTAATAATTCGTATCAAAATGGGAAGCTCAAATTTCTATTTTGAGTTTATATTTATTCCTCAATAAATATTATTTTCAATTTCCTCCAAATTTCATATAATATTTGGGGACTCAAATTTCATTTTAGAGTTTATATTTATTTCACAATGAATATTATTTTCATTTTCCTCCAAAATCCACATAATATTTGGGGGCTGAAATTTCATTTATGAGTTTATATTTATTCCACAATAAATATTATTTTCATTTTCCTCCAAAATTCACATAATATTGGGGGGCTCAAATTTTATTTTTGAGTTTATATTTATTCCACAATAAATATTATTTTCATTTTCCTCCACAATTCACATAATATTGGGGGGCTCAAATTTCATTTTTGATTTTATATTTATTTCACAATAAATATTATTTTCAATTTTCTCCAAAATTCACATAATATTTGAGGGCTCAAATTTCATTTATGAGTTTATATTTATTCCACAATAAATATTATTTTCATTTTCCTCAAAAAGTCAAATAATATTTGGGGGCTCAAATTTCAGTTTTGAGATTATATTTATTCCATAATAAATAATATTTTCATTTTCCTTCAAAATTTGGGGAGCTCAAATTTGATTGTGGAGTTGTGTTTATTCACCAACTCATATGCTAAAAGAAGTTAGAATATCTCGTTGCAAGCTTGGTGAGGACGTTGCTCCTCGCTTTCACTATGTTCACTATTAAAGGAACCCTTCCTACATCATGTCCCCTATTAATGGTAGATGAGTCACAAGCTGTAGGGGGAAGAGAAGGGCGGTAAGAAGAACAGTCGACGCTCAAGCGAGGAATGCTCGTTTTATTCATGCAATTTTTTGATACAAGGAAGAAAAATGGATGCTAATGAAATTAAAGGGAACTCAGTCCCTACACCTGATAAACCTCTCCAACATGGAGGGGTGAGTCGAAGAGATTATTTATAAATGCCAAGTAGAGTGGTTACAGGTTTACAGTCCTCAAAGTATGACACTACTCAAAGAAGACCTCATGCTGGTCCGGATCACTCTCAGGAGGAGTGTTCAAGTCGAGGGTAACTCTTTGTTCACAAGCTTGTCCCAATAGTTGTGGGTTATGCTCAACGTCCAGTTGATCTTGGAAGGATACTTCCACTCTCGAAAGAGCAGCTTCAAACAAGCTCAAGTCACCCTCCGGGTAAAGTTGTTGATAAACCTGACGAGCAATAACCCTGTAGTCATTTATTCCTTAAACGTATTGGTTCACCTGACTCTCGAAGAGTCGATCTTTGAGCATCTTGATTTCAGAAAGAGCAGAAGTAACCTTTTCTCCAAGCATCTTACATTTCAATTCAAGCGACTCAACTTCAACTTTCCAATTAAGGATCTCTTCTTAAACCTTCAAAAGCACCTGACTATGCCGGGTTTCGAGTCTATTCAACTCTTCCCCTTGAAATTCAACATGCTTCGAGGATTCTTGTAATTGGTGACGTCACCTAAGGGACCGTTGGTGGAGACGTTCCCCCCAATCAGTAACACTCTTAACTCGAATCAACACTTCCATCATATTCTCCCAGCGTTTATGATGTAGTTGATGATGACTACTAGAGTCAATGTCATTGACTATCGGGGGAAGAGCAGCCCTTACTCCATTCACTATGGAAAGCCGCATACTCTTCACCGAAGAACGTAGTGGGATTGTAATCTATTTCCACTTCATAAGGGCCGAGGTCCCGGGCATCATAATACCCCTCAGTGACAGGGGCTTTAAGCTTCAAGGGCCGAGTGTCTGAGGAGGAAGCCTCAGAGGTTCTTCGTGGAGATCGGCCCAACCATTCCGACAACCTTATAACCTTGGTCTTGGGGGGAGAGCGGTAGACCTCCTCCTCAGAAGTAACAACTCTACGAGAGGAAGCTTTAGATGCTCCGGTTTGAGACCGTCTGTGACCTCCGACAAAATGAGTCCCTCTAGACACTCTGACTGCGTGAAACTCGTGTAACTTACGCATGTAAACCTCTTTTTTCTCTTTAGAGAGGTAATACATCAGTTTGTATTTGTCTTGCTCCTACTTGCTATTGTTGATGGCAGCATTCTCATTGTTCATGTATGTCTTATCTATGTCATCCTATTCTAATAACTACTTTGCTTGTAGTAGATGGTATTTCGAGGCCTAATCAAAGAGGGAACAGTTCTGAATGTAGCAATGTCAACTTTCTACTTAAGTAGTTGCAGCTTGAACTTACATCTTTACTTCAATCATAGAGCTCATCAGGGTAGAGGGACGTCCATGTGTAGGGGTGCTTTGGAGTTGGGATGTTGTTCTTCCGGATGAGCAACTGCCTGCTTTGGTAACTCGTGGCAGGTACGACTTCTTCAACTACTCTGTTATTTATGTCAGATCCAATGGATGCTTTCCAAATATTCTCAAAGGACATTAAGATACACTTC
This sequence comes from Spergularia marina, assembly GCA_963680865.1. Taxonomy (NCBI): domain Eukaryota; kingdom Viridiplantae; phylum Streptophyta; class Magnoliopsida; order Caryophyllales; family Caryophyllaceae; genus Spergularia; species Spergularia marina. The sequence continues at coordinate 14,027,747 of OY804546.1, read as the reverse complement.
TCTTTGTGGCATAGTTGCATGTGGGGAACTGTAGGCTGTTGAAATAAGTCTATGGTGATTGATGTGAAAAGATTGCATCGCTTTTCCCTCTTGGTTTTGTTGTCAATAGTTGTGCTATAGATGGAGGGTGGTTGTTTTGGAGGGGGAGAAAACTTATCGTAGCCAAACAAATACATGAGGGGGAGATAGGAAGGGAGAGAAAAAAAGAAGAAGCAACTTTATAATCTGGCTAATTTTTCTTATCCAGCTGCTCGCTTTGGTTATAATAGAATGGGGGGAGGAGAGGTAAAACAGTAACCCTGAGTCACACCAAAAAAAATTTGAAAAACGCTTATGAATTTATAAAAAATACCACTTTCTTCAGTTTCTTGTGAAAATGGATTAAACCCATTTCAATTCAAAACACACAAATTTCAGTAATTACATAATCAAATTTGGACGAACTAACTACCTTGGCTTGAGAATCAAAGTACTTGAGCGAGGTAAGATCTGATTGCAAATTAGGCATGATTTGAGAAGAGAGAATCCCAAAAGGCAGGAAACATAAGGTGAAATGAATGTGAGGATGGGGTGAAAGAGCAAAGAGAATAGGAGGAAGGAAAGAAATTTTTAGTCTATACATGAAAGAAACTGGGTGTGTGGCGTAGGTGGATAAGACGATATATTTTGAGATGGGGTGGAATAAAGACACTTTTAAGAACTGAAAAGATAAGAAAATATAGGAAGTTGGGGAGGGGAAATGGAGAAGAATGTTTTTTTATAGTAGATATAATGAAAGGCTTGAAACAAAGACACCGGGAGGGGAGTAATATGGTGAGAATAGAGACATGAGGTAGGGATGACAAAAGGAAAGGGAATGGCAAAAGGAGGAGGGAATGTGTTGGGTATTTTTTTGAAAAAGAGGTGGGGAATGAAGATTGAAGAGACGATGGAGAGGGTTGAAAGAAAGGGGGGAGAGAAGGAGTAAAAAGAAGGGATAAAAGGAGATAGGGGGCAGGGGATGAGAAAATAGAGTAAGGGGTAGAGAGCGGGGGGGATAAACGAGGGTGAAAGGTGGTTTGGGATAGGTTAGCAAGGGCAGTAAGGAAGATAGTGAGTGAAGGAGGGGGGAAGCTAGAATTGAATTATCTTCCTTCACCCTTCACCTCTATCTCCTTTTATCAAAAACTAACCAACAACTAGTGAGTGAAGGAAGCTAGGGCAGTAAGGAAGATAGTGAGTGAAGGAAGCTCTTGGTTTGTTTTTTTTAAAAACACTACAGGTTTGCGTGTTTTTTTCAAGGCAACACCGTGGCATATAGCAGCACGGCACATATATTGCAGAAATTGATAAAAGTCAACAAATAAGAGGCGGATAAACTATACTTGCTAAATTACCAGATTTTTTGAGTGATATGCTGGGCTCAAGGTGTGTTATGAATTGCAAGTCAATCTTGGGGTTTTCCCATATTAATCAGTTTTAACTGTTTGGTAACTGACAAATGGTATTTTTTAGTATGAGCGTTGATATGCGGTTGTTGTGGTTTGTTCTAAAATAGTTTATTACTGAATATCCTCACAAACTTCAACTTTTGTCTTACTCCCGCATAGTCTGTGGACCTTCCCTTGCATTTTGTTGTTCCAAAGGCGTTATTATGTCCTCCTGACGCAAAGAACAAATTTGAATTGTGCTTAGGGTAAAAATGTAGGCCCGGTGTGCGGGCCGGGCCGAGCTTTTCTTTCGGGCCTAATCGGTCGGCCCAAGCCCGGCCCGTTCGGGCCAAAGCGGACTTTCGGGCCGTTCGGGCTTTTAAAAAAAAATCGCGTATTATCTGATTTATACGTTTTTCATCACTTTACTCATTAATATTATCTACTACTTGCATATCTAGTTTAATAATAAATTATTATACATTTTGAAAGAGCTTTTTGATGTTATTTTCATAATTTACAATATTTTATTTTATTAATATTAATATTTTTATTATTTTAATATGTTTTATTCACTACATTTAGCCTAATTTTGCTACATTGAGTAATTTAATTACCAAATTCGTCATAATCCGACATCATTTACACTATTTTACATAACTTAGGTTTATAAAATTAAAAAAATTTGCATTTATTTTTAAAAGCGGGCCGGGCCGGGCCAATTTTCGGGCCACGAGCTCGGCCCAAGCCCGACCCATATTATTGGGGGCTTTTGCGGGTCAGGCCGAATCGGGCTTCTAGCCTAGTTGGTTGGCCCAAACCCGGGAAAAAGTCGGGTCGGGCTTTCGGGCCTGGGCCATTTGATCAGCTCTACCCTCAACTATGGGACTTTGCACATGGCACCCAAATTGCAACATATATAAAACTAGTCGTTGCAACTCTTATTCTCTTTATAAACCACATCACCTTTCTCTTTTGAATATATATTCATATTATCCCATTAAACAAACCATAATACACACAAAAAAGTATAACTTCTACTATTCTCAATTTTTTGCTAGCTCATGTTCATTAAATGTGCAAAATGTTTGAGTCGAAAACAAAATATCATAAAGATAAGTTGTGTGTAGTTTATAAAACGGCAAGATTAGTTTCAACCGCTAGTTTTAAAGTTAGCGTGATTTGGATACCATATGCAAACTCCTATAATTCAAGGGTACCATTTCCACAATTTTGAAAGTTTAGGGGTACCTTGTGCATACCCTAAAAAGTTGAGGGGTACCATGTGCACACCCACAATAGTTTAGGGGTACCATTTACAAAAATAAACCGTATTTTAGAAAACAAAAACAATCTTTATAATTTTTCTTTGTTATGGAATAATATAGATGGATGTACATATACTAGAATATTCTAGAGTGTATTTCCTATATTGTATAAACCTATATATACGAACCCTCCCTCATAATGATAAAGTAGGATTTTCTCTACTCTCCATTCTTTAACACGTTATCAGCACGAGTTCAAAACCCTAAGCCTAAGCCTAGTCCGCTATCCCCCTCCACTACTGCTGCCGATAAAATATGGATCAGCAGATGCTAATCAGTTTAGCTCATGAGGTTTTCGCAGGCAATGGCACTTAATCCTTAGTTGTTCGTCAAAACCAAATTCATCTAATTCTATCACGTTGTTTGTCGCGGAGATAAATCAGGTACACTTTTCTTTTTCCTAATTAAGATACGGCGAACGCATCATGTAGTTTAATAATGTAATTAAAATACATGACAATGAAAACCTCATATCAAAACAAGAAACTTTCGGTAAGATTGCTTTTGTATGTTGCAATTTGTCAAAGACATCTTTGTATAATTGAACTAATTTGAGGTTTTGAATGGCTAACTTGGCGTTGGCTAATTATTTTTGAGTTTTGTAGTAGGTTGGTAGTAAGGTGAGGATTGATCTAGTTTGTGAACTCTAATTCTAATTATTAATACCTGAATCATGTCCTTATGTTTTAATCAGCTGACATAGAGTTCATGTGTTTATTGTAGTTGGCTCATATTATTATATTTGTCGTCATCTTATATACTCCTAAATAGCTATGTACGTGATGTTTTTCATCATTTGTTGTTTGATGAATAACCCAACAATTTGTGTTTAATGTGTACGTATATGGCTTGGTCAATCCACGTATGTTTTGGGAAAATAAATTATCATACATGTAATTCCTTGATCACTGATACGTCTTTGCTATTGTACCAATTTATGCATGAGATCGGAATCAATGTGCTATAGTTTTTATCATGTGGTTTTTATCAATTTATCATGTGGTTGAATATATCGTTATATTACTTTGTTTATGTTAATCCACGTAAGTGCATTGTGGCTTACATACGACAACAATTTGTTGTTGGCCTATCAGGGATTTTACCGATTGTATAATGTTGCTTTTAATTTGTACTTCGTATTTCATGGGTGATTGCTGCCACTCGCATGTCTATTTTCATTTTCTTTTTATTGATCTGTTTGATCGAGACTCATATTTGGCGGTGGAGTTAGCCCCTTGTACGGATCCATTCACTAGCTTCCTTATGATAGTGCCCTAAATCAGCAACATCAGTATGGTGAGAAGTTACTAAAGTTATCAAAAAGTTATCATATATTTTACCTAACTCCATACCTTTTTGACTCTGGATGAAATATGGTATTACGTACCATGTGATTTTTGCCACGACTTCTGATCCTAATAATTTTAAACCATGTAAATGTTTTTGATGCGTGGTTCGTTGTTAATCTTATTTTCAATTCATTAAATGCGAGTATCTTTGTTCATCAAAGCAGCTTACTCTGTATAAATTAGTGATCTTTCCCATATGCATATCTTCTTTCAAGAACTTTGTGTGGTACATACGCATATCTCTTGAATCATGCTATTGTTATTTTTGCATGACCATGCATGTTTGATTTGGATAATTTTACTCGGTTTTCCCTTTTGTTTGATGATCAGATTGAATTTTTCTACTAGTTTCTTATATGACGATGACCCCTTCTGTGCTAGACATGTTTTTAAGAAAGTTGCAATGAATGTATGTTGACTTTGCTAGTGTTTTGATGCTTATTGATACATGTGCTAGATCATTTGCAATAAATCATTTTCGCTAGACCAAAGAAAAAAAAAAAACATTCATATAAGTTGGACACTTAGCTTATTTTATTCCTTTGCTTTCCGCTAAATTAAGTCTCTTTAAACATTGGACTCATGCTCATTAGGATATTAAAGGATTGTAATCGGACGATTAATATACATGTCAATTCAATCATTATTTGACTCTTTTGTACGTCTTATGTAGTTAAGCATAGATATATGTTATATATGTTTATTATTCTTGATCTCCGTACTACAATTTTCAAGGTTGAAGTCGAAACTTTTGTAAATGCTTATAATATAAGATTTAATTAATTAGGTTACTTGATGCCAATTGATAAGCTTCTTGTTTTGCCTTTATAAGTGATAAATCAATTTACAAGCTTTATGACTATTGGACCCTAGTATGCACTTGACTTTGTTACATTTGTGCTTGATTTGCTTAATTTTAAGGTGATCGTCATTACCATTTGTCTCTACGTTGTTGTTGGGTGAATCGTGATTAATGTTACTTTTTCACCCGGAGTTCGAAATGAATAATACTATGCGATTGATAATGAATATTGTTGAATGTCCTAAAATGTAACATACTCGAGTGAAAGATTAAGGGACTCAAAATGAAATTACCTACCAATAGTTCTGTAGACGTACGTATGCATGCACTTACGATTTTATCAAGTCATATTATTAGTAATTTGTAAATTTATGATTACAGAAGTTCCAGCATTAAATTTATACTGATAACGAGTAAGTAATAACCGAGAAATTTTTTTATTTTTTTTGACCTGAAGTTCAAAGTTTTAATATAAAACATGTGTGTATAAAACTATTCTCTCTTGTAGTTGTAATATTGCGAGAAAGAAGTTTCAGTATTATGTCATGATCAATTAAGAAGTACACATTCATTAGAAGTGAGACATGATACTTAATTCAAATGGTTACCTATCATACAAGTTCGGATCCCTTTTATCATGATTGACTTGATATTTATGATTTTAATTATCGCTAATAATGCTATGTTACAAATTCATGTTCATGTTATGCATGCCTATATGCCAAGACCCTTACTATTGTCGTATTATCTATTAAAATAAATAAATTTGGACATTCTCAATACCTATATTTTAGAAAGTTTCATTACAAGTGGGTAAGAAATGTGAGATTAGAGATTGTGTCTCTTGATCAAATATGTTCTTTAAATTACTCCAGAAGAGTATGGGTTATATACTGAAGAACATGATAAACTTTTGATGATTAGTTGCTCAGTTGTTCCTTTTGTAAAAAGTATGTTCTTTGAACGGTATCATTGTGACATAATGAAAATGGGTAGAATTAATATGTATCACCCTATGAATTAATCGCAACATATGATGTATATATAGTTTGATACTACATACGAGTACGATAAATTGAAAATTGTATATACTCGTGAAATGTTCATGTTAATCATACGAAAGATGTCAATAACTTTCCTAGTGTGAATTTAATTCTTACCATTAAGATTTTATGATATCTAGCTACCCTTAAGAAAAATGTGCTCAAGTGTGCTCTACAAAAGCACAAATTATTCATACTCCCTGAAGGAGGTGAATCATTTTAGTCTTGCCAATATGAATTGAGACAATAGCTATATTCGTGTCCATATCGCATCATTTGTTTAGCCGAATTTATAATGTAATTTTATTGTGCACAAAAGAAAAATAGTAAAGTTTTGTCAACCAGAAGATCGACTTATGAGAAATGATCAATACGCATTTAGTCGGCTATGTTGTGACATATGAGTAATGATCACACTGAAAAACAATCAACTTGAAGTTTGACATATGTATCTGATGTGAGTTTATTTAACGTGATAAAGGCCATCTAAATAATGAATTAATATTTATCTTGTATGAAAGATAATAATGTGTTGAGTGCTCTCTCGTGTTGTTATTTAATTTCTCATGGCAAGACACAACAGAGATAGAGCTCATCTTGAAGATCTTGATACTATATATGTGAGGTTACAAATCAAAGTTGATGATAATAACTTAGTGGCCAGAAGTCCACGTGGAAGTTCGACGTGTATAGTTACCAATTATGACTAAATTGGTATAAATCAAATGATCTCCGATTAGAGGCAAAATTTGCAGCACACGAGAATCCAACTGCTATTACATATACTCCCCATATATATGATGTATTAAGCCTGTGAGATTTATATTTATTTAAGGTGGATTTGTTGATGATTACTGGCCCCATAAATCTATCAATTTAAGATAGTTTTTACCACCTTAAGGGGAGAATCATGGAGAAAGCTGGTAAAAACATACCTGGAGTATGTGATCCCCATATCGAACCAGAAGTTCAAGATTTGTTGTAAATAAGAAATATGTGAAATAGAGTGACAAGAAAGAATACAGCTTTATTTCTTGTGAGATTAAGATATGCTCAAGTATATATTGAGCATTGAAAGATCTTGCCAAATTGGTGATGAATGGTACCCTTGAAGTATGGTAGAAAAGTTATATTATTCGGTTCCAATTTTATTGATAAAATTATATAGCAAGATAGCGCAGTTGGTTTGATACTCCTGAAGAGTTATAAGATTATGATAAGTATGAAAGTAAGAATTATATGCATAAATATCTGAATAATAATGGATGGCCTATATGAAAGAAAAAGGTACCTCAAGAATAAATATTCAGATATCATAGATGGATCCTAACTACAAAAGATTATATAAAGAGTTTTATGAAAAGTTATACCGGTATATATATGGAACCGATAAAAGTGTAAATTTATTAGAATGTAGATGGACATGTAAACTTTGATATGTAATTGGGGATCTTACATGTTAAGTCCATTCATTGTCGACGAATTATTAATAAGATGAGCTCATGAACCTACAGTCCAATGAATTTATATATTCAAAATCTGTATGTACAGTTGCATTATCGAGTCTAATATCATGTTCATGTATATTTAGGCATAATATATTTAGTTTTATATCATTTGCATCATTAGTTTATTAGCCTTTAGTTTTCATAGTGCATGTGCATATACCAATCATTGCGTTAAATGCTACTTTCGAATTATAAGTGTGAAATATATGAATTGTCACTGAAACGACTAGTTTGATTTGTGATTCGAGAACCTCTTTGAATGCGATAATCTTTGATGAGACAATTACTCATAGGCAACAATTGGTTCCAGAAGAACTCAATTTCACTTAAGTATGTGATTTAATGAAAAGTTCCCGAAGAACAAATTATCTCTAGGTTTTCTAATAAAGTGAACTGAATGAAAATGGAATTAAATTTATGTGTCACGTATCTAAATACGAATGACTATTATTACTATCATTACGACTTATATGGTCCAGAAGCACCATAATCATTTGTTATGATATAAAAGGTGTCAATTAATGAAAGGTGAGTTAAGAAGAAGTATAAGTAAAATGGGTAAGATATTAAACAAATTGCTAATGAATTTGACATTTGTTATTTGAAAGCTTTACCTCCTGGAGAAGGTTAGCAGATGTATCATGTCGAGTAGACGATAGTAATATCATTTGGATATGCGCATGGTAAGATTCGATTGCTGTACTCTTTTTCCCTTCGGTTAGGTTTTATCCCACTGGGTTTTTCCTACCAAGGTTTTTAACGAGGCAGCATTATACGCGCACATATTACCACTCCCGTAATATAAGATGACGATGCTGCTGGTCTATTTATCTTCCAAGCTGGAACGAGAATGCGAAATCCTAATTTGGCGAGTTATCCAAGTTGAAGCAGTATTGCCACGAGAATTTGAACAAAGTACAAGTTTCAAGATCTCAATAAGGCGTATCCAAAAATGTCTAATTTACCAATCAAGAAGTTCAGTGTCAAGGCAATTAAATCAATGAAGTTTTCAAGTGATGCAATCATCAGGGGGAGTAAGTACGCGTTGCACTCTTTTTTCCTTAGCCATGGTTTTGTCCCACTGGGTTTTCCAGGCAAGGTTTTTAATGAGGCAACCTCAAAAGCGTATTTTGAAGAATATATGTATTCATTTCTTCACTAGTTCCAATGAGACATGTTTTTAAATTATGTACATCCAAGGGGGAGTGTTATGGAATAATATAGATGGATGTACATATACTAGAATATTCTAGAGTGTATTTCCTATATTGTATAGACCTATATATATGAACCCTCCCTCATAATGACAAAGTAGGGTTTTCTCTACTCTCCATTCTTTAACATTCTTATCTTTTTTAAAAAAATGTTAATTTTTTTTTCATTTAATTTTTTTATTTAACTCTAATTAACTTAATTAATAAAGGACACATCATAACTTAACGGAAAACATAACAGACATCCTTTTTTAGGGGTACCATGTGCAAACCCCAAAGTTCAGGGGTACCATGTGCAGAAAGTTAAGAGGCAGGGGTACCATGTGCAAACCCTCAAAGTAAAGGGGTACCACGTGCATTTTCCGTTAAAACAATCTTTCATGTACAAAGAACTATAATCGACACACGCATGACACTATTACCACTAGTCAATTACGAGCGCAAATAATGTTGCGATACACGCGACCTAACGACTGTAGAATTAAATAATGTTATGGCTAATTTTTAAGTTCTTGAAACACAATATGCTTGTGGGTTGACAAAGTAACTACGATCCACGCATAAACAATATGCATTCGGAGGAATCGTGCCAAAATGTTGGTGACAAAAACCAAAGTATGAGATTATTTAATTTTTAAGTTAAAAGCCGTGATTATTTATGGAAAACGGGAGATCATATTTGTAAAATCTTCCTAAACAGAATCCATGAGCAACACGTCGACTTTTAAGTTGACTTCTATTCTATCCAACACTTTTTCACCCAAAATCTATTTACTTACCCAACCAAAAATTACCCCCAAATACCAGGTATACGACCCCTCGTCGCAGTAAGAAACGTCCCTTCCGTTTCGAAAACATGTGGGTTTTGTCTGAGAGTTGTGAAGGAGTCGTTAAGAATTCTTGGATGGCTGATGTCGGTCATGATGACGAGGATGTCTTGCGTAAAATTAAGAGTTGTTCCAATGCTCTGTTAGAATGGAGCAAAGTCGAATTCGGCAGCTTGAACAAGAAAATAGAGGAAGCGAGAAGGAAGTTGTTGCTGCTGGACTCGTGTTTTCCAACTCAGGATGTGGTCTTTCAAAGACGTGAGGTCTGCAAGCAACTTGACGACCTTCTGTTGATGGAGGAAGCGTACTGGAAGCAGCGTGCTCGTGTAACAAAGTTGACTAACGGTGATCAAAATACAAAATTCTATCATATCAAGGCGACTGGTAGGATGAAGCGGAACAATATTGCTCGAATCCAAAATGATGATGGTGTGTGGGTTGATGATGCAGAAGAGATAGGTGAAGTGGCGTGGCAGTTTTTTAATAACTTGTTTGCAGCCGGTCCCTGTGTAGGTGTAGATGAGGTTACAAGTTGTGTAAGGAGGACGGTGACAGACGAGATGAATGTGAATTTGATGAAACCCGTCAAAATGGAGGAGGTGTATGAGGCTCTTTTGCAGATGCACCCTAACAAAGCTCCAGGGCCGGATGGGCTTAATGCGAAATTCTACCAGCAATATTGGCACGTAATCGGCAAAGATATATCAACATTGGTGATAGACTGTATAGACGGAAGGGTGAATATGGCCCTGATCAATTCAACACACATTGTTTTGATTCCAAAAAATAAAGATCCACAGACTATGGCAGATTTTCGACCGATTTCTTTGTGCAATGTGGTGTACAAACTGGTAGCGAAAGTTTTGGCTAATCGTTTGAAGCCTCTGTTAGGTGTGATTATCTCAGAGGAACAGAGTGCTTTCATCCCCGATCGAATGATCTCTGATAATGCCATGATAGCCTTTGAAGTTTTTCACTTCATGAAATCCCACAATCATGGAATTCGTGGCTATTTGTCGATGAAACTAGACATGAGTAAAGCATACGACCGGGTGGAGTGGAACTCTTTGGATGCAGTTATGCGTAAGATGGGTTTTTGTGGTGACTGGGTGTCTAGGATTATGCGATGCCTTACTACGGTGGCATCCTCTGTTCTCATTAACGGCGCTCCAACGAGGGCTTTCTCGCCGCGTCGTGGGCTTCGACAAGGTGATCCCATTTCACCTTTTCTTTTTTTTTATTTGTGCAGAGGCTTTTTCTAGGCTCTTGTCCCGTGAGGTGGAAAGGAATATGCTTACTGGAGTTCAAATTTGTCGAAGAGCTCCGCGAATTTCACACTTATTTTTCGCGGACGATGCCATTATTTTTTGCAAGGCCGATGAGGCTAATGTGTCTACAGTGAATAGGGTGTTGGATGATTACCAAAAGGCTTCGGGGCAGAGGATTAATTTCCAGAAAACAGAGGTTTTTTACAGTGCTAACGTGGGTAATGACTTGCGGGAGAAGCTTACAGCTCTTCTAAGAGCTAATATGGTGCAGGTTCCTTGTAAATACCTTGGTCTACCAGCTGTGGTGGGACGTAATAAGACCTTGGTTTTCTCGACAATCCGAGAACGAATCTGGAAGAAGATAAAAGGGTGGAAAGAGAAGCTTTTGTCCTTTGCGGGTAGAGAGGTCCTGATAAAGGCAGTTGCCCAATCGATCCCTACTTATCACATGGGACTTTTTAAGCTTCCAACATCTCTTTGTCACGATATTGAGATGGGTTTGGCGAGATTCTGTGGGGTTTTGGAGAGGAGAAGCGGAAAATTTACTAGGTTGCTTGGGATAAACTTTGCACTATGAAACGAAATGGAGGCTTAGGCTTTCGTCATTTGTCATCTTTCAACATAGCGATGTTAGCAAAGCAAGGTTGGAGACTTATGGAGTTCCCGAATTCCTTGGCTAGCAGACTAATCAAAGCACCTTATTATCCTTCGTGTGATTTCCTGGAGGTTAAGCTAGGTCATCACCCTAGTTTCATCTGGCGTAGTATTTTAGATGGGCAGGATGTTTTGAAGAAAGGTTGTAGGTGGCTCATTGGGGATGGTCAACGGGTGTGAGTCTGGCAAGACAAGTGGACGTTGCGTCCACCAACGTTCAGATTAATATCTCCGGTTGCATCTAATGCGGATGAGAAAGTGAGTGAGTGGAGATGCTGAAAGGGGTGGTTGGCGCACGGACATGGTGAGGCGAAGTTTGCTTCCATTTGAGGCTGAGGACATCTTAGGCATCCCTGTTTGTCCCAGTTCCCAAGATAAATTGGTGTGGCACTTCAGCACGGATGGAATTTATACTGTTAAATCTGGCTACCATTTTATCAGGTGGAGCGAGAACGTTGATAGGGGAGGCGTGGGTGCCAGTTCGGACGAGTCTTCTCGGCTCTGGAAGCTTATTTGGAGTCTGAAAGTCCCCCCTAAAGTGCGGTCTTTTATCTGGAGGGCTTGCAGTGAAGCTATTCCGTGTGGGGCTAATATTCAGAAACGACTACAGGAGGTTGACCCCATCTGTACTCGATGGAACCTCGATATGGAGACCGAATTGCACGCCCTCGTATTTTGCCCAAATGTGGCTACAATTTGGGCAGGAGTGGGTGTGCATCCTGAAGAAGATTGGTGCGAGGAAAGGAGTTTCAGGGACTGGATTGTGAAGGTTTTAACGGAGGATGGGAGTGAGGACAGGAGAGAGCAGCTGATGATGATTTTATGGAGCGTGTGGAATGAGCGAAATACAGTGTTCCATGGAGGTGACCCCCGTGAGCCTTGGAAGGTAATTGACAGCGCTCGTTGTTTAGGTAACACATATCGGGATGCTCAGGAGACGGGTAGAACCCCACGAGGGCAAGCTGCAGGTCACCTTGAGCATTGGGTTCCACCTGCCGAAAGTACTCTTAAAATGAATGTGGATGCTGCAATTATGGGAGACCAAGGAAGTGGCCTCGGCTTCGTCCTTCGAGGGTGGCAGGGAGACATTCTTTTAGCTGAGTGTCATCAGGTACAGGATATGTGGGAACCAATTATTGCAGAAGCACGAGCACTCGAATTTGGATTACGATTAGCGCGCCAGCATGGTTATCTTCGCTTGGAGCTTGAATCTGATTGTTTGCAGCTGGTTTCTTTACTCAAACGAGATGTGATGCCCTTTTCTTATTTAGGCAATATAGGTAAGGATATATTAGGTCTCTTTTTAGATTTTGAGTCAATAGTTGTTTCACATGTTCGTAGAGGGGGTAATCAGCCGGCGCATTACATAGCCCATTTTATGCCAATTGACTACTCCTGTAGGGTGTGGGTGAATGGAGGTCCTGAAGGCCTCCTCGATGTACTTGCTGCTGACTATATGTCCGCTTTAGTTTCTTAATATAGTATCTTGTTCCTCAAAAAACAATTACCCCCAAATTAAAACTTAATTTCCCAGATTTTCCACAAATCAAACCCAATTTCACAAATTCCCCCCAAATCAAACCCAAATTTCCCCAAATCACTCACAAACCCAACACCTAATCAATCGGCTTCCACGAGCCTAGCCCCCGTCACCCTCCATAAACCCAAGCAACAACAGCCCAGCCAGTCATGGTCGACGGTCGACCACCACGTCGGGTTGCATGGCTAGCTGCAACCACGCGCGCACCATCATCCATCGGCCCGGCCGAACAGAATCCATGAGCAACACGTCGAGGGTCGATCAGTCTTTGCCGCCTAGCCTACCACCACATAATCAACACCTAATTTCATCCCCAATATTAAAATTACCAATACTTAAGGTATGTAGTCCTCGAGGAATTGCAAATCTGATTTCAACAAGTTCAATCTTAGTTTTTGAACCAATTTTGAAATTTTCGAAATTCGTTTGGCCAAAAAAATTTCACTTTAATTAATTTGTTTTAAATTATAAGGCAAGCAATTTATGAAAGGGCGATTTGGGTTTGAGAGCTATTTGGGAATTCGGGTTTGATTTGGGGAATTTCTGGGAATGGGTTTGATTTGGGGAAATTCTGATTTGGGGGAACTTTTTAATTGGGTGAGTAAATCTATTTTGGCTACGAAAGTGTTGGTAAAAAATAAGTCAACTAGTTCCTTAAAAAAAAACAAAGTCAACTGACGGTCAATTGCAGTAACCATTAATTTAGACGGAAAAAACGTGACTAGGTAATGTTTCGCAAACTTTTTTTCTATTAAGGTAGTCGTTCGCAATAATTTTTTTAAAAGGTAGGGTTTCGCAAAAACCCTTATTTTTTATACCGCCTCTAGAAAAGAAGGCGGCGTACTGTATTCGGACTAGGATAAGAAGCCACAAAATAGGCGTCTGCTTGTTTGTGATACCAAAACCAAAAATTAAGGGCCCGTTCGGTATCATTGCCGTTTTCAGTTTTTGTTTTTTTTGCGTAAAAAATTTAGTTAGTTACAAAATTAACTTTTAATTGTTTGGTTCTATAATAGTCATATAGAAAATGAAAACCGACAACTGAAAAATGAAAACCACTTTTTCTGGTTTTTAAAAACGGGACTTTGGTTTTCAAAAAATCAGAAAACTGAAAACCGAAAACGATACCAAACAGACCCTTATAAATAGAGACTTTGTTGAGGCGGAACTTTAAAAAATCGCGAATAGGAAATTGGGACTGATTGAATTGATTTTGATTAAGTTTGCAGATCGATGGATGACTCGACATCGTCAGACGAATCTGTAGCAGAGGTGGGATTGATATCGCCGAGTGTATGCGATTTCAATCATGATGTTGGTGGATCGTGGTTCGATTCGCGTTACGATGGAAGTATTAGTGGTTGGATTGGGGGTAACGGGAAAAGATCAGAGAATCATAAACGACGTTTATCCTGGGGTAATCTTCCACTACCGCAGAAGACGAAGATATCAGTACGAATCAACATACACGACCTATGTTTGTCCGACACTGAAGGTGAGTGCCTTCGATTATTCCCGTGTCCTTCCTATTTTTACACCATTGGTCTAGGATTAGAAAATTATTTGCCCCAATTGCAAAGTTGCCCTATGGATCACCCTCTTTTTGTTGACACACCTCATTATAATAAAACTTATACTAAACTTCCTAAGATTGAGGTTAATAAGCCCTTTGATTTCATATCCATCCTGTCTCGTCTCAATGGTGGTTACCTTTGCACCGTTGATGGCAGCAACACTGTTTCCGTTGATCGTTTGAAGGATAAGCACCTCATTATCTGTTGTTGCCTTGTCCCTGTACTCTCTCATTCCCCTGATGCCTCCACTCTTCGGTCGATTATCGCTGCTTACTCTCACCTACGCCGCCAGAGTTCTGATTTTGAGATGGTTGTAATCCCTATATTGAAACGTTCCTGGGCCGGAATCGCCAAGGCTTTCCGCCACTTCTGTTCCGCTTTCCCTAAAACCTGCCTTGCTATTCCCTTTTCGCACAAGGCCGCTTCTGATTACCTATGCAACGCTATTGGTCTCACCATGGCCTATGGCAACCCGGTTGATGCTGTTCTTAATCCCAATCACATTGTTTTGCGGCATAACATGTCCCTCTTGGATTTCTATGGTGCCGACCTTTTCACCTTCACCCACGATCAATTCGATGAGCTGGATAAGGAAGACTCCGAAATCATTATGAGGATTGATGCCTATTATGAGCGACAATGTCAACTTCGGAAGACTTCTAGGCCTATTCCTCCCCACTGCTTTGCCAACCTTAGTAAGCCACCCATTTCTATTGGGGAACTTCTATCTGGTTCGGTTTTGCATGATCTCTCTGGGTCTGAGGTGAGTGTTTCCTACTTGGATGGCAAGTTAGTGGGTTTGTATCTTTGCGTCTCAGCTGGTTTGATGACAAACCTTGCCGAGGTTTACAAGGAATGTGTAGCTCGAAAGCTAGAGTTTGAGGTTGTCGTGGTATGTCTAGCCTTGCACGAGAGCCCTGATATTTTCCTCGACCACATTACATACGCCCTACAAGCTCATCGTGTGCCGAGTTGGTTGTTACTACAGCCCTCTTTAGCTACAAACTACCGAGTATGTCAGAGGCTTTGCCGAATTACCAGCACCTGCCATTCGGATAAGTTGATTATTATGCAACCAGATGACAAGTTTTCATCAGATCTTCAAGGAGATGTGATTTTGCCTAATTTTGGGATCAATTCGTATCCCTTCACGAAAGAGGCCTTAATAGAGAAAAAAATTTCGCGTTTAAGGTCACTTGAGCTAACATCTTTGTTGGTCCCTTCTGACATGAGTGATTGGTGGCTTCTTCGGAATATGGATGACGAGGTGTCAGTGTCTGAGCTTCGGGGGAAAAATGTCCTCCTATGCATTGACTGGTATCTTACTACTGGTGGTAATGGGCGCTTCCTTCCTGTGTTGGAGAGGAACTACGATTCGATCAAGAGCAGGTTCCCTGATTTCGAGATTGTGTTTTTCCCGCTGAATTCTACTGTACCGTTTGGACCTTGCTTTCCCCTTCTATATGAGATATGTTTGTACTCACCTATTCGCGGAGGGCTCGCTAAACAGGTGACAAACCAAGTATTCATCGACGGCGAAAGAGGGGCTCCTACTCTGGTTGCTTTTGGTCAAGATGGCCGTATTCTCTCAAGCTTCGCTCAAGAAGATATGGGGAAGTCTGAGTCTTGGCCATTTGCTGATATTCTGCTCCAAGAGATTACTGATTATTTTATTGGGCGGTTTCATGACTATTAAGAGTTTCAGTTTGATCTGTTTGATTTGTATGGTTGAATTGATGTATCTTTCAACATCGACACAAATTCTGACACATTTGAGCAAAGTATCAAGACACCCTGGCATCAACAATCAACATCAGAAATATGAGTACTAATGGCGTTTCCACTGTACAGCTAAGGTGTTGGAGTAACAAAATTTCTGAATCCTAGTGATTATGATTATGATAAATCAAAGCTGTGAGCTGTTCATGCACCCTAATGTAACTATATAATTGCTCCTAGATTTTCCAATTTCATTTTACAATGGCAAATGCCTTTTGTTTCTGAACAAATGAAGTCATACACTGTGTTTCCTGCTCGGCTAATGTTTCAATTCTCCTCCCTCTTTATGAACTCTTTGCCATTTCTGATTATTCTTCCAATACCTGATGCTTACTGATAGAAAAAATCAAAATCACTTGCTTAAGTGTAGTGATGTACAGGTCTAGAAGCATATTCACACACTCAATCTAGCGGAGAAGTGTGAAGATTATTTCAATTAGGTTGTTGGTACTAGACAGCTCTATTTTCTGGAAAGTGGCTTCAATGTGTCCTAAGGGCATTTTACCTGTTATAGCTTGATGCTTTTACATAGAGAAAATTAATCACTATTAAATTTTCACTTTCATTAATACTTCAATAACTTTCTCCATTGAGTGTGTTAAACGTTTTCATAGTTCTTGGCACACTTTGAAAGTTTTTCCGGATTGATTCCTGCACATTGTCTTTTTGCAGGTCATTACGGGTATGACTGGAAGGGGAGCGGATTTTGCATTTGAATGCATTAGTGATACCGAAAATGTAACTGCCTTACAATCATACTCTGACGTGATCTTCTCATGCCATACTGATATAGTTATATCTACTATCTCGTCTATTACTTTGGAATTTTGATATCTCACTTCTAGTTTTCAAGTTTTCAACTATTCATTGTTTTCTGCTGTTTGCAGGGATGGGGTTTAACAGTTACACTTGTGTACCTAAGGTGAATCCTGAAGTAAAAGCGCACTATGCACTGCTACGAAGACATTCAAAGGAACTTTATTTGGAGGGTGGAAGCCTAAATTCGATCTTCCTAAACCAGTAGACATGTATATATATCACGAAGGTGAGCTTTACATTCTCGGCAATAATTCTTTCCAAACTATTTCATTTGTTGATGCGTTACTTTGATTTAAACCAATGATACACCCCCTTAACTTGGCGCGCATAATTCAAACAATGAGCTTGGACAGTTGTCAGAAGCTAAGAGGATGGTGGCACTTGAAGTGAAAAAGTTGGTTTTTAGCCGAATTCCAAAGTGCCAAGATCTCCTTCAAGAAAACCCTTAGTCGCTACACTAACTAAAAATGAATGCGTACCAATTTAGACATATTGTGGATATGTGCCAGTGTGCTACAAATGATGCAATTTATCATCCATTTTTGATGTTCCGTAGGAACTCATCTTTTGGCTTTGACAAAAATGCTCTTAAATGGATCTTAAAAAGTCTCTGAGTGCTTCATTTCACAAAAAGTTATGGTCGTTCCATTATATGTGACCTTACTGAATAAGAAAGCTGTGCACGTCCAACCCTCATCACCCCCGCTTAGAGCTGGAGCCCTAGGAACATAGTGGGATGACGACGATGATAGTTATGATGAGATCTATAATCTTTTTGCCATAATAGACTTCCCTCTATCACCCTTTGGTACCTGAAGCAAATTGGGGGGGGGGGGGGTTGAGAGTCATGATAGCTTCCTTGAAGAGCTTATTGTTTGTGGAATTACTCGTGATAGCATGGGAGCGTAATTGTAGTTCTCCCCTTCTATATGTTCGCATGAAAAGATGGGTACTGGAAATTCGTGTTTTGAGTTCCTTTTGTTCAGGATGATGAAGATCAGCAAGATCCAGATACAAGATGGGATCAAGAATCAGAGATGGAAGTTGACGACCGGTGAGTTTATCGACCTATGTTACTATGACTACTCATCCTGTTACTTTTGGTTCCTATATTTTCTAAAGTTTCTTTGTTGTTTGGTGTAGCCCAATGTTAATCAGGAGCAGAGTGAAGAAAGAGATCATGGAGCCTTACGCTAAAGATCGAGTATGTTTTTAGTTACATATACCTTGCTTAGCTATTGAGTCTGCCAATTCTTATCCCGTTTTGTCTGCTACTCTTTTGGCTTGGAGTTGATGTTGTAAAAGAAATTGTTATATTTTAAGTAATGATATTTCTTTGTATTCTGAGTGAAAGTCATTGTTCTTATTGTTGTTGGCAACTTTATACAGTACAATATTAATCATTTCTATAATAATCTATTCTTAACACTTTCATTAAATTCATTCAACGTGTCCGGGTGTCCTATCATTTTATTGGGTGTTGCATTGCATGTCTGTTTTCATGACCGTTCTTATCTAGTTCAAGAGTCTTCAATATATCTTTTAATTTCTCTGCTCAAAAAATCACCTACATAGTATCCTGCTGTGTGCTCTTTGGCTTTGTTTGTAGGTCACCCTCTTGTAAATTCTCTTAAGAAGATATAAATTTACATGATGTAAAACAGGAAATGTTCTAACTTCTAAGTAGAGTGTAGGCTAGTTGCTAATCCTTGGATGTGGCTTTTTAGTAAACTGATGGTCATCTGACCTGACCTCAGTGGTTTCTGTTTTTGTTGTTGACTTCATCATGGGTAACATCCTTAGAAACTCCGTTAGTGATGGACTTTTGCTATGTTGCCTTTGTCGTGGCTTGACTATTTATTCAGTAATTCATCAAGCAAGTAGATTTTTTTTTAATCAACCAAGTAAATTGTTCCATAATATTTAAACATTGTACTCTTGCACACCATAACCGACATCACTTTGCTATGACTTGTATGTTTTGTGAAGTTCTGGTGCCCAGATTATTTTGGTTTTTTATTTGGTCCTTCTAGCTAATGGAATGCTCTGCGAATGATTTGTGGTTTCAGGAGGAGGATGTGAAAGAACCTGTGAGTCACGCTAGAGGAATGTATATTTCTTTTAGTACAGGGAATACCTCTTTGAAGGTAAAAAGCTAATGCTCAGTAAATTATGCACCTCTTTACGTGTCTCTTAGTAATTGCTCAGTAAATTACTCACCTCTTTGCGTGTCTCTTAGTAATATAATTACCGTCCCTCCCTTTCTTGCAGTCTCCAAACATGGGAGCAGATCATTCCGACACTTTTGTGAAAATGGAGCAGGATAGCTCTAGCAAGCCCCCTGACCAAGCTGCTGATATGAATTTATGACCAAGTTTTAACCTGCTTTCACTAACCACGGTTTAGGATCTCAAATCCTTTCCTCCTATTTATGTAAATCTGTAGGGCGTCCTTGATCGTATTGCCAAGTGTAATATACTAGGAATTCCAGAACTTATTTTTTATCGATTGTTCCGGTTGTAGTGAAAGCATCAAGTTATTGTTAGTTTATGATGCCAGGCATGGAGCTTGCAGAGATAATGTAAACCCTTTGGTTGATAGTAATTGCCATTTTCGTGCTCTGGCCGAGTTAACTCCGTCTCAAGTATGCGTCAAGTTGACTTCAATTTGTTGGAAGTAGTAGTTCTACTGCAAGGTGCTCTTGAAAGTTGTTTCAGTGGCACACCACAAAATCGCTGACGTTTTACTTGTACTCCTGCACCAAAATGTCACCAGACCATTGTTGATTTCGTAGTGTTTCTGCGAAATTATGTGCTTGATTACAGATTGATGCCGTTCACCTTTCTCATTGGTAGTGTGAAGAATGAGCACATGATCTTGAAGAAATCAAGTGTACTGGTAGTCTGGTGCTCTAAGATCAAAGCATAAAACTGAACTAACCCTTACAGTTAAGAAAGCCATTTAAGTGTGTTACTAAGCCATAGGTCGAAAGTTTTCAAGTTAAATCCTCTTCATCTTTCACCTGAACAAATGTTTGGGATAAGGTCATGTCACGTGTGTTATTAGAATGTAACTAGTTGTTGGCCCGTGCGCGTTACGCACGGTCCCCCAACATGAGATGTCAATAGGCGATATTCAGCAGGCAATGATTTTTTTACGAAGCCATACATAGGCGACATTAGGCGATGCCCGACAAACATTGTTAAACTTGAGAAGCCATCAAAAACTTGGCATGCACATATAGATAATTGAGATCCCCTGGTTGTAATTTCTTGGCGATCACAGAGGCAAGTGATCCCTAAAATGAACAAGAATTACCTACTGCACAAACTATATAATGATGGCACTAACATTTCTTCAATTGAAAATGACCGTAAAAACATGCCCGCATAATTAAAACTCAAGATGTTGATTATTCATTACAGAAGCTATGCCCTGCCAATTGTTGTTCATAGCTAAAATAGATAACATTAAAACTATAATCGTCGCTAAGGTGTACTTCTTGTTAATATGCTTGTTCGATGCCTTGTTGTTGCTGCTTTCCGTTTCACGTTATGTGACACTGGCAGCATCGACATCTGATGTGGAAGAACTTGAGGCTTCAGCTTCGTCTCCAATGTAGGAATCTGTTGGCTCATCGACCTGCACTGAGATCAGAGTAGGTTAGTTATTTCAACATTATACTCTTTCGTTTAACATCTAAACACAACAATTCGTCTAAAGAAAAAGAGAAGTTGCCATCCAATGATCCTACCTTAACATGTGTAACGTGAAAGGTAAACATGCTACCACATGCCGTGAGGAATACTAAAAGTGAATGTACCCTAATCGAGAGGAGTAGTACGTGTCACAGGAGAGTCAGTTTCCTATCCATTGCTGGTACCGTCACTGGGATACAAAATCTAGCTTGTTTTACAAATTTTGGGCATGTCTTCTTCAATATCCCTCCTCAAATTCCCAATGAATGTACCCTCATCTACATATCTTCTCACGTGAGTTACAAAAAAATGCATCAAACCCAAAACAGCTCTTCGACTGTGCAATCACAACAAAAAAAAAAAAAACCAATTCTAAGTATCTACCTTTGGCAAACCGAGCATCAAAATCCAACTTCATAACCCAACACAATACCATGTGACCATGATCAAGTTCGACATCTGTTTACCTCAATATCGCCCTAATGACTCCCTTTAATTTGGACCAAGAATCATCCAACTTTGTTACTCTAGAACCCCTTAGATAAATTCATCACTCCTATATCATTTTATGAAAAAATTCAATCATAAACAGGACCATAAATTTGTCAGCTCAACTAAATACTCCTGTAAAGGTTGTCTTATTTGCTCAACTTCTACTACACGAAAGCTGACAATAGGCCTCAACAAAGGGAAGTCTTGAAACAATGGGAAGACATGCGAAGTATATACTGTTTTTGGGCTATAAGACAGTTCTCCACTATTGTCTCGGGGGATCACACTTGCGAAGTGTCAAAGCAACCGGAAAAGAGAATCAACTAAAATCAAAGTCACACTAAAAAACTCGACAAGTCACATACGACATTCTCTCAAAACTAAATATATGGAACCTCATTGATGCTTACTTTTGAAGAATTATTATATAATCTTATCAAAAAGGCAAGGTGAAAAGTCCTAACATTGTCTACCATCTTAGATAGAAAGACAGCATACGCCAAAGTTGCCTCAAGATTACATAATCCGAAAGCCAAGGTGAAAACTCCTAGGACAATCTACTACCTTAGATAGAAAGGCGGGCAACCACCAATAACCACACGAAAAAGGGAAAAGAGCTTCTCTAGAACAAAAATATAAGAACAAAGCCAAAAAAACTTAAAAAGGGATCCTGTCATTTAAAGGGTAATAAAACACCACTCATTTTGATTGCATAGCTAGTAGTATATCGCCTTACTGCAGCTTACCCAAAGAATACTATTACTACAACTAAAAGAATTAATTAAAAACCAGCAAAAGATCAAACTAACACACAAGTTCATAGGAGGAAAATTAATTGCACCCAAATGTAACCTAGGTGTCTCTGCTATGCTAAAAAGGTGTGTAATAATTCGAGTCAAGTGTTTTCATAAGAACGCTTTACGTAAATAAATAAATCAGTACCTAATCAAACAATTCTGTCTAAACACTACCTATATAATTTCTGACTCAATTTTAATCTTCTGGTTGGGTTACAATCATAAAGTCATTTTCGAGGAGGTAAGGAGTGGCATATGAAGAAGCTCACAAATGTAATCTAATCGCATGTTGTTGCAAGTGCCATACAAAAGCCAACCATTTTACCACCTTATTGAGAATTCAAAGTGAAGAAATCATAGGATTTTAAGCGTCCATCAAACGTAACATTAAAGAATAAACTCACTTGTTAGACTGATACTTTATGCACATCAACATCCTTTTGACTGATTTAGTAATTTAGTACCTTCTAATGTGTTATGCTCTAAGCTCTAACCTTGCTTAGTTCAAACACGGAAAGATCAGTAAGCAAGAGGAACGGGAAACAACTACATAAATGCACTAAAAAAGACAAAACAATATTAAACCCTAAAAAATTGAAAAGGGGGAATTAATCTTACAACAACAAAGAAGACGAATGTAAAACAAAACCACCATTAGATCGTAAAAATGAGAAACCCAAGAAATGTAATCGAAAATAAAGAATCAAATCAAAAGCCAGAACATTATACTGTAAAAAAAGGAATCAAACTAAATAGAGAAAATGAAATGAATATAGAAGCTAGATTCGGAGTGCAAGTAACATACTCGAGGGATTAAGAAGTGAGCACCGGCGATCGTCTGGAACACTGGAAAGGATCGAACAATTCAAATATGGAAAAGAAGTAAATCACTGATCAAAATCAAAATCAAACAAAACATGATAAAATAAAAGAAACAATTATCAAAAGCAAAATCAAACAATCACTAATCGAAAACAAAATCAATCAAACAATCAATGATGAAACCAGGGAAACATATGAGGAGACCGGGGAAACAAAATGAAAGAGTAAAGGAGGAGAGAAAAAAAAAGCATATGGAACCGAGTTAAAGTTGGTCAGGCGGAGAGAACAATGGAGGATAGAATCCGTATGGAACGGGATTAATTGTACGAACTTTAAAAATCAGAGGTATAGAATCCGTATGGCCAATAAGGGTGTTATAGAATCCTTACTTTTCCGCTAAAATCAGTGTACTACGAAATATGAATTCAGCAAAATAGTTATATCAGCTCAATTAATATCACACAAAACATTATATTTTTAAATTCAGTTGATTTCAATACCAAATTGTATACAATGAATCGAACCTACATATACAAATCACTTATCAAGGACATAATTAGTTGCCCTGACACAAAACCTTCAAGAAGGAATCAATGACCCATTGAATTAGCTAATCAACATATTATAAAGGAAAATTTTAAAAACAAAACCGAGGATATGACCAACTCAAATCATCCACTCAAATCCTCTCTAGCTTGGTGTACTTTGATCATTGACGCGCCTGTCAGTGGTTAATACTTACGATCAAGTAGTGAGGACAGAGGGGAAGAAGAAAAGGTGATCACTGATGAAAGTGGTAAATGAATCCTACCTCATTGTTGCACAATGAAATGCTCATTTATAATTGGAAGTTGGTCTCTGCCCCCATCTCGCATTGTCTGTGTGATAGCTGAGCAACAGAAGCTCATTTAGTGACAAATTCGCAACATCGTAGAAGTTCTAATGGTAGATTGGCCTGAAGTACATCCATTTTGTAAAGATAATAGTTCTTCCTCTTCAAAGAAAGCACAACAGCAATTTAAGAGCATCCAAATGTATGAATTAACCCGAGCTTTGAATTAAGTTAAATAATAACTAGAACAATATCAAATCCACAATAGGGTGTCAAATATAAACCTTAACTTGCTCATTGATCACATGGGCAATTGCATACAACGATAAAATGAAAAATTGAACAGTAATCACTGATAACAAACTAAAAGGAGAAGATGAAAGGATTAGGCGGAATTAAAGAAAGAGTAAGAAGGGGGCATGAATAGTCAGTGTTCTTTCTGCAGAAGGGATGGAGCTGTTGCTTTTCAGTCACTAATATGCAAATCAAGTAAACTTAAAAGCATTAATAATACCAGCTTGTTTATCGTTGCTATTAGAACAAAGTAAATATGCATTATCAACCCCATGGAATTGAGAAAGGCACACAGATAGTAGCTATAAGAACATAGTAAATTAGAAACGCACCCATTTACAAAATTATATGTCCTCAAAACCAGCCTCCGTGCATTATGGCTCGCCCCACCAGTGGCTTGAAATCATCATCGGCCTTACCTGTAAATGAATATGCCACACAAAACAGAAATTAGTGCTATTATTTACACAGATGGGAAGGGGGCCATCTTTTACATCGAAATGAGGCACAATATGTAATAAGTGCCCAAAGCTTACAGCAAACTACTTATCCATGTACTGAACGCATAATTTAAATTCTAAAACAGGCTGGGTATTCAGCAATCACAGGTCCAAGAGTACAAAACACTGACTATAGCGTTATGGTGTTACCCTTATTTCTCGAATACGCAAGCGCACGAACTTTGGGACCTCTTCATTAGTATAAAGAACAGTAGGTGATCCAATAGTACATTGTTTGTTTTAAGGGACGAAATAATGTAAAAGATTGCTCAAAGCATGAAATAAAAACAAGCATTTATATTAGCAAAATGGTAGCAGTACAAACATCAATTCGGCGTACTGCTGACTGTTGGTTAACATTGAAGCTAATTAACTATCCTAGTTACAAAAACAATATTAGTTCTGACCTTTGACCCCAAGCCCCCAAAACATCCCAGGACCTTCTGCTCTAAATGCAATATTAGTTTAAATTTTCAGCTTCAACGCCTAGGCTCATCATTGATACACACTCAAATGACCTCTGACTGGGAATAGTAGTTAGGTCATGGCCCATCAGCAACTAATTCTGTGACAAGGTATAAGCAAATACCTTTCAGAAGACCAAGATCTAAGCACATGAGCAGTCCCGTTAAGAGCGGCTTCTATAGTAATGTATTACGAAATACGGATGCAATTATCAGGGGCAAATGTTAGGTAGCTCGTATGATAAAAGCAAACGATACTGCAAGCACTGGTACAATCAAGTTTGCACAGCCATAGTAAAACAAAGGCATGGAACGCATGAAGTTAAGTCGAACTATAATCATGGTACCCAAGACATGATTGAGAAAGGAAAATTTAATATTGGGAGGACCATAAAATACCAACTGTCAGCTAGTTCAACAACTTCACTGTGAATATCACAGTCTTAAAAATGAAACATACAGAAGCTGGAGTAAGCCTTCACTCATTAGCACAGACTTAGACCGACATACAACAGACACAAGCACACATATTTTCCCAAAAAGAAATCAGACATGTTTCATCTGTTACATAACACCTAACAACCTCTTATAAACCACTCCATCCATCGCCACAAAACAACACAATATGAATACAAATACCCCCTTTTCACTTTCTCCACTTTATTAGCTTCATGAGATCGTAATTTCATCACCAAACGTCCACTAAGTTCGCATTTCTTTTCACTTTAAAGGTTCTGAACATCCCCTGAATCATTGCTTAGTCTCCTGATAGCACTCTTTCTAATCACCTTCCTCACTTAAGAATACTCCCATAATAATCATCCTAAATGTAGCCAACGCATAAACAATTTGTTTCTTCTACCAATGCAAAGCTAGGCTAAACAACACAACTTCTTTAGTCTCTCCTAAACCGTATTCATTTTCTTCCGACTCAAACAACAAGAGCTCTCAATATAATCAACAAGTGTCCCCAAAAACAACTTCTGGATAACCCCCTGGATATACTTCTATTCATCCTCACTAACCTTAGTTATTCTTATTGAATAATTAAAGCCTCAAATCTATTCCAGTCTCAAAGTCCTCATGGAACTTGCTCAATACACGCAATAAAACAATAAAACAAGCCCATTTAGTATTAACATCAATCTCAAGGGATATCTAATGAAATTCCAATAAGTTTTCCCCAAAATCTCAAATTCAACTTTAGAAATATGTAGTCCAAGAGGTAACCCCTCAAATTTTCATCTATTCATACCACTGAATACAAAGAAAAACATTTTACCTCTAAACTATGCCAATAGTCATTTGGTTTTTATCTCGTAATGAGGTAGGTAGTAGTTAACCCAAAACCCAATCACAAAACACATCGTTGAAGACCTAACATTCTCTCCGAATAACATTTCATATGTATGACATCTAGTGTGAACTATAAACTGCATTGAAATTGATCACTTACTTAGAATAATAACTTATCGCCTGATAAATATCACCAAACTATAGTTTATATAACATCTATCACAAATCTTTATTCTCCAAATCCTTATATGACTCAAATTTCCACAAGTATTGAAATATCAACCGAACAATCACCATATATGTTTAGATGTGAAAGTCTCCATCCTTCATACATCACTAAGTGATTCTTAACACTTCCAAGTACCAATTACACGTTTGTACCCAAGCGGAACATATATCTACTAATTCTCTCATCTGGATTTATAATGCTCCTTAAGATCGAAACACACACAAATTAGTTCCGCAAGACCTAACACACAACACTTTTAAAATCTTTGATCCCTTATGGATGCTTACTAAACAACCAAATTTCACTAATGATTCCCTTCACAGCAAGGACTCTCTTAAAACATACCCAAGCCTTTTGTTGTACTTCTAATCCCATGTTCACATCTTTCACCTCTTTTATTCTCCTTCCGACAAAATAGACGAACTAAACCACAAAGTAAGAAAATCTAGTGGAATTACAAGGTTATAAAATATATCCTCTCACTTTCTTCACTCGATAAATACACTTAAGTTATCTTAGAATAGCATTGACGAGGTAAACAATCCATCAAGCCATAGAACCACATAAAGACATCCGAAGAAAACCAAAACTCTAAACTACCCCACACTCGTTATCTCACTACGGGATTATCAAAGTTTAGAACTCAATTACTTGTACTCTTATATTCCCAATTACCTAAGGTCTTGAGCAACCCAGGGCTCTGATACCACTTTGTAACACCCCCAAATTCGAGGTAAATATTTTTTTTTTTTTTTTTTTGTATAAACAGCTTTCTGAATTAAACAAATGAATTTCGGGAGTGTTACCGCCACAATTGACCCCTTCGGTCAACTGTTAAGGCTAAGGAAATCAACTAGTGGTCTATTGGAACTTCAGTAAATAATTACAACTCTTTATAAATCAAAACTCGACATATATACAAATGTGCGGAAGCATAGTGCGGATCAAAATAATTACACTCATAGCCCGATAGTTACTCGTCTCTCATATAATCCCTTTTAGCAACCCCTTGTTTCAAAGCAACAACTTCAAACCTGTTTCAAACAAACTGCTCCCCATTGTAGACAAATTCCACAACAGATCATCACAGGCCCACCGAAAGAAGTAGCAGGACAAAATCACAACAAAGCATCTGTCAACCAAACGGGTTGAGTAAGAAGAAGTACATATAAAATGCCACTTGAGAGATGTATAACCTCTCGTAAATCACATAAACAAAGCAATGAGGGAGAATAAAATGAAAGGAAAACTTTTATTCAGAACACACTTTCATTCACTAGAAGATATCAAAAACTTTGAAATCGCTTCTCTTTCTTTTCTTTCACTTCGCTTAGGGTAGTGGGCATAAATCACTTGGCACCAAAATTCCCGAATGCATGCATCCCCCAAGGGTCCTGTTCCACAAGGGGAGGATATAAGGGTGCGAGGTGGTGATCAATCCACCCCCATAAATACGTACAGTAGAGTAATAAGACCATTACGGTCGCCCAAAACCCGAGTCGATCCGCTTAGCCGGAATCGACCCCTCTTTAGATACTTTAAATACACTTTCTCACTTTCTGATCACTTTCTTTCTTTTCAGAGTGTTTCCCTTTTTCTTTCACAGGAATAAGATCATATATAGAACGTGAAACAACATTTTCACACATACTTTGAAATCAACAAGATTCACAAGATACATCTTTCTCAAATAGTTCAACATTTGAGTAAATCAAATCTCAATAACAATCACTTTCACTTAACACATGTCAATTTGAATAACTCTCTGTTTCACAAAAACCATTCAAACACTTGGTATACACGTGCACATACTTGTAGCAAAACTCTTTAGAAAGAGATAAAATCATTTCTTACCTGGAACAAACACATTTACTCAACTAGCGCAACAAGTCTCTTAGACATGTCCTTCTACGAGTCTCCGATTGTTCTTAGCTACCCTGAACGCCCCATATTGAGAACTAGGCATCCAAAACCTCCATGAATCAGCCTCCAACGAATCATGTAATCATAGAGAATCAAATTAAGACACATTATCATTCTACTCACCAAAAATCTTCCAAATAAACCAACTATAACTTGTCCAAATCCAATATAACAATAGGATGCACTCTCTTCATTTTTCAGAATACATGACTGCTGTTTAGATGCTCATTTGAGAAAGCATTCCTCATTATTTAGACATAACACCAACTGGAAATTATAAAACTTCCTCTTAGGAGTATTTCAACACATTAAACTTCAACTTTAATTCACTATTCAAGGATTTATAGCCCAAATACCACAATTGCTCCAAAACAGGGTACCATATGCGCATCCAACTTCTAGGGACAATAAAATGATCATAACGACAGGTTTTTTAGCATTAAAAAAGCCTAACATCAAGAGATAGAAATGAAGTTCAACTTAGGATTTTTTTTAGATCAAATACATGAAGAAACGAGGCTTTTATGATCAAATTACGAAGACCCTATGTTCATGATAGTCAAAGGAAGAACAACGAAACACGGGTTCACTTTAACCGATTATTTGGACAACTAAATGGTAATTAAAATGAAATTAACCAAGAGGAATATGTTTACATATATCTTTGTAGTAAATAGAAACAGGAATTAAGGATTGAGCTTACCAAATGAAGGCAATATGACCAATATACCAAAACTGGTCCAACACAGAACCCAGCAGGACACCTTTGATTCAACTAGGAATTTGATGAAGTAAATGATAATATATGAGCTCGATTCCTTTTACAAACTTGTAGAGGACGAAAATTTGTTGAATTTTGGCTTTTACTTCACTCCAATTGATTTCTTCCCGAAGGAGAAACAGGAGATGGAAAATGAGGCAGCTGGCTGTCCTATTTAGGCGGCAAGCAAGCAAGTAACTTGCTCATGGACTCGGTCCAATGAGAGCAAGGCTTGTCCTTGGCTTGCATCAAGTTTTCTTTGTGTCTCGACACCGAGTCCATAGATGTTCCTTAATCATGCATGACTCCCATAGAGGAGCCCATCATTGTAAATATAGGGTCACATGATGACGTTAGAGAAGTCAAAATAGGCGCATCTTGGAAATAAAATCGGTTTCTTGTCACGCTACTACATGCTAACTTCTACGGTTGTGTAGACTAAGATTGTGCAGTAGTTGAGAATGAATTATAACTTGTGCTATTCAACCTCATTTATTAGAAAAAACTTTTCAAATGACATAAGGGAACAATCACTATTTTGTTCCGGGCTTGTAGTAAGAGATTACTTAGCGACTAAGAAAACGTTTCTTCACGGCTAAGAAAGCTAGCAAAACGCGTTAGATTGAGAATGTAACCGATATTCTTTCAATAAAAGCTCCTCAATAAACTTAATGTCATTAGCTATTTTCATAATGGATAACACTTATGGTAAATTAGGAGAGTGATTAGGCTAAGCAAGGTGATTAAGAAACCGGTTGTTACAAACACGCTTACATTATAGCGGCGACTAACTATTTCTCTAAGTGGGCAGAAGCAGTCACGCTACGAGAAGTCAAGAAGCAAAATGTCGTCGACTTATTAAAAACCATATCATATATCGACACGGCATACCGCGGCGAATCATAAATGACAATGGTTAAAACTTGGACTATCGTATGATGACGACCTTAAGCGAGAAATTCAAATTCCAACAATGTAAGTCGACAATGTATAATGCCCCAGCGAATGGCCTAGCCGAGGCATTCAACAAAACACTGTGCAACTTGTTGAAAAAAGTAGTTGCTAAGTCGAAGCGTGATTGGCATGAAAAGATAGGCGAAGCATTGTGGGCATATCGTACCACCTTTAAAACAGCAACTCAAGCAACTCTTTACGCATTGGTAGACGGATTAGAAGCAGTGGTCCCATTGGAACTTCAACTCCCATCCCTACGGATCGTCATCCAAGAAGGACTCACAACTGATGAAAATGACAAGTTGCGTCTCGCCGAGTTAGAAGCACTCGACGAAAAGAGAATGGAAGCGCAACAAAAGCTTGACTGCTATTAAGCACGAATGGCTCGCGCATTCAATAAAAAGGTGCGACCTCGCTCCTTTCAAGTGGGAGACTCGGTGTTAGCAGTCAGAAGACCAATCATCGTTACCCGCAAAACTAAAAGTAATTCCAACCCAAATGGGATGAACCTTACGTGGTGCAAGAAGTCTACACGAACGGTGCATACAAAATTGTTGATCATGACGGATTGCGTGTTGGCCCAATCAATGGGAAATTTCTAAAGAGATACTATCCCTAAACACCACAAGCAAACGCGCTCCTAAGCACGAGCTAAAACTGCATACCCCAAATGAACTACGTTGGCTTGATCTTGCAAACTGAGTTTGCAGGTACGTAGGCAGCTTGAGTAAACACTTTACTTGGGTTCAGCCACACAAAAAAAAAAAAAAAAAAAAAAAAAAAAAAAAAAAGAAGCTCCTGGCACGCAAGAGCCTAAAATTTGAACGACAAAATCGTCACCACACCTCAACATTCATTGATTGCAAAGAAAATGGTGTAATCCAAGAAGCAGAGCGCCTGGAGAAGTACGCTGTAAAGGCGTTATCTACAAGAGTTGATAATGGCAGACGACCTTTCGGCGACGAACACCCAGGTGAGTCGACGACAACAAACGGCCTTTCGGCGACGAACACCCAGGTGAGTCGACGACGACAAACGGCCTTACGCCGACGAACATCCAGATGGGTCGATGATGACGGCAGACGAATTTACGGTGATGAACATCCAGATGAGTCGACGACGACGACAGACGGCCTTACGGCGATGAACCTAAAGATGAGTCGACGACCACGACAGACAGCCTTACGACGACGAACATCCAGATGAGTCGACGACGACGGCCTTACGGCGATGAACCTCTAGACGAGTCGATGACGATGGCAGACGGCCTCACGGCGATAAACCTCCAGATGAGTCGACGACGATGGCCTTACGGCGATGAACCTCCAGATGAGTCGACGACAGCAAACGGCAATGAAAGATGTTGTCTTACGACGATACGAAGAAGATGATCGGCCTTTCGATGATGAATGACGATGTCTCACGGCGATTTGCTTTTAAAGCAAAGAAGATGACTCCCTTGCGGTAGACGATGTGGTTTCTCACGCATACTTCGAAGATCTGCATACACGCAAAGAAAGCAAGCAACAAAAAATTGAAAAAGAGTAGTGACGTATATATACCTTATTCCGTGTAAAAGTTGTCGGGAATACTTGCGCTTGAAGCACTCGAATAAATCACCTATAAAGGAGAGTAAGGCAAAAGTCAATCATGTGGTCATAAAAAAAAAAAGGGGGTCTTCTAATGCGTGATCGGAATGGGGATTGAATTCGCACGAAAAGCCAAGCGCAATAAACAATTGACAATCGGTGGCCGCGCAAGTTGTCTAAAAGGTGGGCTGAAATTGTCGAGTACATTGAAACCTATCACACTGTATCATGGTGATCATCATGATTAGAAGAAAAACGAAAGAAGGAATGACAATCCGAAAATTGACGTCAAATCGTAGCATCTGGCGAGATTATCGTATACACGGTGGTCATCATCAAGAAGATGAATTCAATGTAAAGTCATCACTTTTTATTTCTGGTCAGCTCTTGGGTCAGCCGCACGACTTGAATTAAGGAGTGAATAAAGTAAATCACATGAAAGCATAGACATAGCTGCGTAGTGCGTACCAATTCGGTGAGAAAAGCCAAGTCAAATTCTATGAAGGGTGGACATAGTCACATTCAGCAAATAAGTCAACATTGCTCCAATTGTAAGTCAAGATTGCTCAAATTCGTAGACGAAGAATCAAAGCAAAGTGTAACAAACCAAATTCTGGAAATCGACGGAAAACGAGACAAGGCGTGCAACTATCTAAGCCTTTGTCCACAAAATTCCAAGCAAAGCAGAATTACAGCAATGGATGTCAAACCCGAAAAACTGCAAACAAGAAAGGATAAATTACGTACCTTCGCTATTTGGTTATTTGGTCGTAGGCGGTAAGTTCTTTGCACAATCGAACGACATGGAAAGTTTATATAGTGCTGGAGCTGAAGACAAGCGTACAAACACATTCCATAAAACGAGCTTCGGCAAAAGGAAAATGCATCTACAAAATTTCCATGTTCGCTGCGTACCCAACAGTTTGGTAGAACTACCGGGCGACTGTAACATTGAAAATTTTCCTATGACTTCTTTTTCATGTATAGCAAGTCTTGATATTTGCCAAAAAAAAATCGTGGTCCGAGCTTGTGTGTTTCTTTGGAAACCAAGTTATACCCACTTACCAAATTCAACAGAGGGGAAGCTCCTTCCTTAAGCTAAAATTTGCCAGTAACCATATAGGTTTAAGATTTGCTGAATCTCGCCATACACGGGTCATGGCATTTCATGTCCAAATTGTGCTAATC
Source organism: Spergularia marina (assembly GCA_963680865.1). Classification (NCBI taxonomy): domain Eukaryota; kingdom Viridiplantae; phylum Streptophyta; class Magnoliopsida; order Caryophyllales; family Caryophyllaceae; genus Spergularia; species Spergularia marina. The sequence goes on along the minus strand of OY804546.1, from coordinate 13,994,795 downwards.
TTGGTACAATTATACCACTAAGTCCGATAGCGACGTAGTGGTAGACAAAATCAATGGTCCTATTGCCGGGCCTCAAAACATCAACCTATTAAGGTAAATGAAACTACCATTACCTGCCAAGTCAGTTCGACGGGGTACTGGAAATGTTAAACTTTCAAAATGATAGAACGTCAACCTCCTAAGGTACTTAAATGACGTAAGTCAAACGCCAACCTTTATGTTATCCACAAGGTTACAAGATCCCCAGGGTAAGGTAAAATGTCCCAGTGTCACCCGAAAAGGTCGAGAAAATGACCAGGACGAAGCCATCAGCAATATTGGAGGCAAAATTGTCATCCGCCAAATTGACAAATGACATGGTGACGTTAAAAAATGAGTGAACACTCTTACGATAAGTAATGTGTTCATTGACTTCCAAGTCAAGCCAAATGAGTCGGAACCTCGCCTCGTTAAAACACTTGTACAGTGTACGCGACAAGGTACCGAGGGGGCAATTTGTAGGCACTGAAAATTTGTTAATGTGCCGGAAATTAAATAAATTAATAATTTTGGATTAATATCAAATTTTATTCCAATTTAATTAATTTGCTCCGTTAAAATGATATCTGGATCGATCCAATTACTAATTTGGGTTAGATGGATCCTGGTCTGGATAGAACATGCAATTGGGCCAAGTCCACATAAAGCCTAAAAGAAAAGCCCGTGACTACAAGCCCACCTGATATTAGGGTTTTGACTCTATATAAATAGAGTGTCCCTCACTCATTTTGAGGTTGGAAAAATCAGAGAGAAGAAAACCCCAGAGGAATTCTCCATAAACTCTCAGCCACACGCAGTCAACAAGCACATCCGTGCCGCCTGCAAATCAAATCGAACGCACGTTCAAACCCCCAAACAAACAATCAAACTCAAACGTTCAAGGAGAGATTCAAGTCCCAGCGACCCTCTCAAGAACAACAACAACGCACGCGGACAACGCGCGCACCCCCCTGTAGCACATACGCTACCAGTGTAGTGTATCGTACAGCGCACCCCCTACTGCGTAGTAGAATTCAGAGGATACATAGAGATTGTAAACACACAACATTTCTGATAATATTAAAATTTACTTTGTTTTCTTATTTTGTCTCGGTGCAAAATTCGCGTTAACAAGAGAATGAGGCGCTTACCCTTCAAAGGATCAACGGAAACAGTGTTGATGCCATCAACAGTACAGAGGTAACCACCATTAAGACTAGACAAGATGGTCAGATGGATATGAAATCAAAGGGTTTGTTAAGCTCAATATTCGGAAGATTAGTATAAATTTAATCATACTGTGGTATCTCAGCAAAAAGAGGGTGATCTAGAGGGCAACTTCGTAAAGGGGAAAATGATTTTGTAAACCTAGGCCTACGGTATAAAAATAAGAGGATTCAGATTCCCTGTAGTTATTTTTTTATAGAGTTGGTACAATTTACTATAAACGGAAAATTATTATTGAAAATGTATTTATGAAAACAAGAGATGCATGCACATGGTAGAGTTAATTTTCCTTTTTAAGTAAACTCTACTATGTAGAGTTATTTTTCAACTCTAGGGGATCTCAATCCAAAATAAGAAGGGCAAGGAAATAAACCAAGGCATTCACCCTCTTTCGGAACAAATTATGACAAACGACTCTCCTCATCAGCCTTAGACAACCATGGCTCGAGTTTGTTAATCGCTACCTTCTTTTTACTTAGCTGTTGTGGAAGATTAACCAAGTCTAACGACCGCTTCCCCTGCCCTGGCTCAATCCTCCTTTTATGATTTGACTCGGCTGTAGTTGAAGTTTCGTTTGACGATGTTCTTGCCCTCATATCTTCTGTGTTGTTGTTCTTGTTTTTATACTCTGTTTTTACACAGAAAAAGTCAGCACTGTCCTCTATTTTGGAATATTCAATCAATTGACAATATTAATACGTGTGAATTGAGCGGCAAACTTTATTTAAATTTTAAATTAATTAATTATAATATTTCAATAGTTTTATTAATTCCCTTATCAATAATTTAATATTTTATATAGTATTTTCATATCTTACTAAATTTTATTCAACACAAAGAAGGCTTGTACTCCTACTACATCCGTTCATATCCAATACTATTGTTGAAGGTTGATTGAGAGGCCATAATGGCAATCATTTTTAGACAAAATTAAAAAAAAAACACTTGCCATAAAACTGAATGGTATTGGAAATGCATAGTAGAACAAAGTATGTGCAAATTTTTACACCAAATTAAGTATTCATTTGGTTTGAAGATGATTCACAGTATGGTCTCTCAACCAACCTAAAATAACAGGAAGATTGGATATAAATAGAGGGGCTATTAAATTAGATTATTATATAGTATTCTCACAAGTTCACGACTAATTAGGTCACCAAGACATGTCGAGCAGAAGGCCAAATTCAACAAGGTAATCAGAGGTTTTCAAGTGTAGGTACGCAAGTTGATCATGAAAAACGAGTAACTAGCTTCCTAGTCCTGATTTATTAGTCATGTCTAACGATATGTGAGTCTTAGGGCTTGCTTATATTGGGAGTAATTATTAAGGGGGTAATAGGAGCTACAATAAGGGGAAAATTAGAGAAAATGTGGTGGTGGAGGGAGGAAATGAAGGTGGTGGAAGGAGGAAATGAAGGGTGGAAGAGGAATCATTACCCCCATATGAGAGTAATGCATTACCCTAGGAGGGAGGGGAGTAATGCATTACCCCCATATGGGGGTAATAGTTCCTCCTCTACCCCATATTTCCTCCCTCTACCACCACCATTTCTACCATTTTCCCCTTATTTTAACTTCTATTACCCCCTTAATAATTACTCCCATTCCAAGCAAGCCCTAATGTAATACGGAGTAATGTCTTATACTCAAGCAAGAAATGAATCTGATAATTGATAACTCCACATTTTAAAAAATGTTTTGTCCCTAGAGGAACTCAGCCGACTTCCCTACACTCTTCCAAAATGTCAGTATCAGACTGTTTTAGGGCAGGGTGAATGAGTTAAGCTAATCAGTGTCCAATGAGTTTAATTTCTCTCATCAAGAGCATCAAGTTACTCCACAGCTTACTGAATCTATAAGCCTCTCTTTATTGCTTTATTCCTTTTTCTCGGCTGTCTTTGAATATGTAGGAAACTAGGAAAGCATGGGGACCAAGGGCTCTTGCACTTGAGTAGTTTGAGAAATATATGACGAAAAAAGTAGTTTAATTTTCCATGAATTTCATATTATAGTTATGTGTAACAGCAAAAATTGTTTCTTAAGAAATACATGACGAAAGTAGGTTGAATGAACATCTACGAAGAAAAAAGTTCCTGAAAGATGCATCGTAAAAAGTCCCAAGAGCGTATATTTCACAGCCAGATGAACTACTTTGGCATATGAATCACACAACGGAGACACTCTCCTGCTGTCATAAGATCAAATGCTTTGTTGATATCCGCAAATTGAAGATTATTAGTGATGAATTCATCCAATGGGATAACCTGTTGATCATATGTTTAGTGTACATTGTCAGGGAAAAGTGTCATACGTCAAAGTAAATGTGAACAACCAAAAAAAGACACTGATTGTGTAATTTTCTAGTGATATTATTTATAACTGCTGTCTCAGACAATGAGAGTGGGATTAGTATGCTAATCTCGTGGCTTAAAACAAGCATAGTGTGAATTGCTGCACAAACAATTTCCGTCATTTCCTTTCCCTCACCTATTTTCATTTCTTATCCAAACAATGGATCTACATCCCTACGTTCCCCGACCCAAAGATAACACAGGTTACATACATTCAAGGTTCTATACTTCTATACCATGGCTTATGAGTCCACGAATAATGATTATAAGAGGTTTTCAAATCCAGGTAAGCACGTTGATCATGAACGAGGATTAACTAGCTTCCTAGTCCCGACTTAGTAGTTATGACGTTATGCCTAACGACATGTGAGTCTTATTCTATAGCAAGAATGAATCTGATAACTCCACATTTCAAAAAATGTTTTTGTCACTAGAAGAACTCAGCCGACTTCCGACATTCTCAAAAATGTCAGTATCAGACTGTTCTAGGGCAGGGTGCAAGAGTTAAGCTAACCAGTGGCTTACTGAAATCAATCACTTTAATTACTCATATTAAGATACTCCACAGTTTACAGCTTACTGAAACTATACACTTGTTTTCATGCTTTATTCCTTTTTCTCGGCTGTCTTTTGAGTTGTTTGAATATGTAGGAAAGCATGGGACTCTTGGGCCCTTGCCCTTGAGTACCATACATGGGAGTTTTCAAGTAAAATGTAGGCTTTGTAAATCAAAAGCATTGGACTGGAATCGAATGAATAACAGAATGAGCTAGTATCTCATGGTTTCTAAACGGCACCTAAAAAAAAGTCTTTATTTCCTGGAATGATGCTTGGTTTGAGGATATTATTATTATGACTGAAAGAGTGGTTGTTCTCTACTTCTTCCCACTGTGAACTAAAAAAGTCTCTTTGAACTATTTGTTGGCTTGAATTACAGAAATGCATTAACAAACGAAATATTTTGGAACGAATTAGTGCCGAGAATGTAAATCTCACCTTTTTCATATACATGTCTACTAGTTTAGGAAGATCGGATTTAGGCTTCCACCCTCCAAATAAAGTTCCTTTCAATGTCCTCCCAGAGAGAAGCAGCCCATAGTGCGCTTTTACTTCAGGATTCACCTTAGGTACACCAAGTGTAACTGTCAAACCCCATCCCTGCAAACAGCAGAATATAATGAATAGTTGAAGACTAGAAGTGAGATATCAAAAGTAAAGGACTAGATATCAGTAATTCAGTATGGCATGAGAGAATCACATCAGAGCATGATTGTAAGGCAGTTGTCACAGTTCCAGTATCACCAACGCATTCAAATGCAAAATCTGCTCCACCGCCAGTCATACCCTTAATGACCTACAAGGAGATAAAGTTTATCAACTTGTGCAGCAATCAATCGCAAAAACTTTCATAAGCGTGCTAGGAACTGTGAAGAAAGTGAGCACACTCGATGGAGGAAGTCATTGAAGCATTGATGAAAGTAAAAATTTATCAGTGCGAATAGATTAAGATGCAGATTAAGAAGTGGTTAAGCAGAAAATATAACATAGCTGCAACGTGGTATACCCACCTCATATAAAATGCAACATACAAACACTTTGCAATTGAAATGGCGTGTAATACTATCATCATAAGCCCATTGTATAGCTTAAGCTAACTTGCCCCATTTTGCTGGGAACAAGAGTTTTTGATGTTCTTCTCTTTTCTTTTTAAAACAAAAATAGCATGATTAAATCACTAAACGAAGTATGATTCCCCGAAACTTATAGAAAAAATGGCCACATTGAGGTTTCTCTTTTTTTTCTGGTAACAATATATGCAAATTAAGTCATGTTAACCGGCGACAGGGGATATTTTTCTGGTAACAAAAGATGCACATCGGTTCGTGTTAAGCGACCACAGAGGGTGACATAGACTTTCATATTTTGTGACAAGTATGACAAATATATGTTCACAAATTTAAGAAAGGAATGAAAGGCTACCTGTCCAATATTTTAACTTTAGTCAATAACCTCATTTCATATGTTCATTCCTTAACTAGGAATCTCATGATGTTCTTAACAACACATTGCAATCCAGAAGACCCACTCCGTCCAACTATCTTTTTCCAAATTCTTTAAAGAACTTAAATACATCCACGAGCCGAAAAGCCTAATATGGCCCATATTTTGGTTTAACAAAAGCCTCACCTTTTCACATTCATAATAAAGGGTGTTGTGTTTGCCAAGGCTAAAATGGAAAACAAAGTTTTTTGCTGATCACGACATTCCCTTTTTGGCAGGAAACACAGTATGTATATGAGTTCAGGTTTGTGGTCATCTCTTTTGCACTGTCTACAACTCTGTGCACACCCTCGCTCAGTGGCTGTCACTTTATGAATTGATCAAAAATTACAAATACATAAAAAAAAAAAATACAGCCATTTTTTTTACTGGTGAACATCAATTTTCAAATATGTCTGATCACAGTTCTCCAGAATCCAATTATGGAGCCACCTCAAAAATTTATTAGTTAAAGGTGAGTCAAATCCAGTTTGCCCTAAATACTCCGATTAGGTCCCATACAGGAGTCAATTTCAGGACAACATATATCAGAAATTTAGAATGAATGACAAACTAATTAAGAGATTGCGCCTGAGCAGCATGAAGATTCTACTTCAATGCAATCTGTAACTTAATATTCAGATTCTTTTGACAAAACAAAAAGGTCTGAGGGTCGGAGTAAAAAGATGGGAGGTGGGTCAGGATTTCAGGCACCAAATATAAACATGTGACACAGAAAACAAAACTACTGTAATAAAGTAGGGAGGGGAAGAGCATGGAGGAATAAGAAAGCGCTGGAACAGAGGAATAAGATTTCATTTCAGCAACCCAAACATAACAGAATTGTTGGGAAAGCAGGTAGCCAATTAGAGTTCATAAAGATGGAGGAGTAGCGTGGAGAGATTAGCTGAGCAGGAAACACAGCATTCATGAAAAAGCTGTTGTCAAATGAATTTGTAAATCCAGGAGCAATGATACAGCTAAATGACGGTACATGTGCAGTTCATTACTTTTGTTTATTTTGGTTGGTGAATTTATTGGCCTAAATAATTGCAGTAAAATAAGTACCTGCTGTATAGGCTCATCGTAATCACTAGGATTCAGAAATTTAGTTACTCCAAATGCCTTGGCTGTATAGAGGAAACACCGTTAGCACTCATTTTTCTGATGTTCAGTTACAAGCAAAGTGAGACATTTATAGATGGGCCTCTTGATACCTTGCTCTAACTTATCAGAATTTGTGTCGATGCCAATTATTTCAGAAGCTCCCCTCAGTTTGGCACCTAGAGCAACCTATTTCAACAGGATTTCCAGATTTGATAAGTTTAAAACTGAAGTCCTTGTATAATGACAGTACAGCAAGATTAAACCCTACTACTTACAGAGAGTCCAACAGTTCCAAGGCCAAAAATGACTACTGATGATTGGTCAGATATATCAGCAACTTTCCAAGCAGCACCAAGACCTGAACAGTCATTTCCAAATCTAATCAGCGGCAACTTATGTACAAAGATAAGATAGTTGCCATCCATCAAAGAAGAGAAGCTTAACACAGATTTCAACTTGCATGACAACAGATGTATTTTTACCTCATTGCTTTGGTATGTTCATATTGTATTTTTTAATTTAAACATCAAAGTGGAAACACTAAGATACATAACAGAAGACAAGGATGATGGAACAAGAGTAGCTTTTGGCACAGCAGAAATTTTGAGTACAAAAAGAAAAGATGGCAAACTCCTTTAGCATTTACCTGCAGCAACTCCACAGCTCAATAGACATAACCTCTCCAAAGGTGCATCTGCTCTCACTTTAACAGCACAGCCTGAATGAACAACGGTGTACTCACTAAAACTTGAGACTGCACAATAATGATACACAGGTTTTCCTTTGATTGAAAAACGTGTCTTCTGATCACTGTGCATTACACCTTTTCTTTCCAGACCAAGAACCTGACACATATTGCTTTTACTAGATGTGCAATGCCTGCATGTAGTACACTCTCCAGTAAATAATGTAAGTACATGATCACCCTCTTGAAATTCGGTCACCCCTTCCCCTACACTCTCGACAATCCTGCATAATTGAGGCTTGAATGAGTTGTGTAACTTCTAAAATTACACATGAGATAAAAGAGTTGAAAAGAGATACCTACTCATCCCCAAAAATAAAAGTCTCACACTCCCACACTCCACCAGAAGATCCCATAGCTGTCTCTATTTTCTAAGTATCAAGGTTGCATATTTTTCTATTTCTTCCTTCCGTTAACGTACTTTTATGAAAGTCATTATCATAGAAATTGAAAGAAACATGCCAACCAAAACAGTCAAATCCAAAGTTTGATGAGCACCCAACTTCGACACTTGCAGCAAAGCGAAAGTAAACATAGGAAGTGTGTGCAAAAAAACATTATCCATTCCAAGTTTTGACCAACTTCAAATAGCAAACCTATTGAATCACAAAATCTGACAATAGCGCTGTAATTTACTCTACAATTCATGTTTATTTTCAGATCAAATTTGAGTAATATCAACAATGAACGATAAGGTAGGTCGAACCCCAAATCGTTCAGGCTCATTAAATGAGACTCCGCGAGATAAAGAACCCAAGAGAGCTAGTCACTTGGACACAATGAGTATCTACTACCACAATAACTAATTTATATCAAGTAACTTAGAAAGATAGAATAGAATAGTCACTATGTCATACAGCCGACCAGAGTGACCGGATATTGAATGATCAAATGAAGAAAGGTCATAACTAGATGACATTGAAATTTATCAAATCATTGTTGAAAAACAGACAAAATTACTAATCAACTTAAGAGGTGATAGGTACCGCTACGGCTACTGTGCTTCAGCCCTTTTTGATGTCAAGGTCACATGGTCCTCTTTTCCATATTTGAAAGTTTCATAGGTGACACAAAATGCCAGCACCTTCTGTACCTTTGTGAGAGTGTTATCAACATATAGTCACACTTGCAACAAGTGTATTTATTTTGCTTAGTGACAAGGGAAGGCTTGCCCTCTATACACCCTTGTGGTGGGACCCTTCCCCGGACCCTCGCTTTGCGGGGACGCCAATGTGCACCGGGCTGCCCTTTTAGTGATATATGCATATATATGACAAAAGTTGAGTACTGAATGCTATGATAAATGAGTGTACTGAAGAAGAGAGGATATCGTGTGATGACAAAAATCCATTAGACTTAAGGGAAACTGTTTACACCAGCTTGCATATTTCTTAACTCAAACTATGTTGTGCAATTTTGCAAATAAGTCAAAGATAACACAGTAACAAAAAAGGACAGGCGAAAACAAAGTAGTGGAACCAAGAAAGATAGGCACGAAAAAAAATGGGCAAGAAGAAAAGAGAGGAAGCAATCACCCTGATGCTTCATGGCCAAATATACGAGGAAATATTGTTGGAGTAGCCTGCATCAACAATCTTTAATCATTAAGTTCTAGAGGCTGCTTTAAATGTCACAAGACAAAGCCAAAGACTGTTCTGTGTATCTTATATTTGCACACTGATCACTACTTACTAGCAATACTTCTTTGTATGAACAGATCACATGTGAAAAATATGAACTTAATACTTCATTCTACAATATACAGAACAGCTTATTGTCAAGAATAACATACCGCTTCTTGTGTTTAACAAATTTTGCGATAGAAAAGAAACGAACTGGTTGTGATTCAAAACAGATTGTAAACAAGCTCCATATTATATTTCAAAATCATGACTTTGTTTTTCTATTACTCTGTCCAGCTGTACAATCGTTTAGACTTTGCCAGACAAACACCCTTCCCCATAGTACATAGGAAACAGAGAATTCCTAATGCAAATAGGTAAGGAAGCTGCAGAAAAGAGACAATGATGTATCTTTCATCTACCACCTAATAATCTAATATCATACTTCTATCAACTGTATGATTTCCCCTTAATAATAAGATTATATCTGTCCAGGCATAATATCGAAAGGTAGCAGGAGAAGGCTCAGACATTCAGACAGCAAATTTGACTGGAGTAGAATGTCAGACTTCATGAAGTTGTCAAAGAGGATGGTATGGCCATGCTTAAAAAGGACAAATGATCGTACTAGAACCTGAAACGCATTTGCTCTACATTTTTTACCTTAACATTATTTGAGGACAACATTTTATTGAACATACAATTTATTTAACTCCAATCAGAAATATTAGTGCACAGTCATTTGATTCCACACATTACATTGCCCATCTTAAATTGCGAAATTGATGTGCATTTGGATTGAACTTCAATCTAGTACAATTTCAGTCATCTACCTCTGAGATTCCGCAAAATATATTGAGGAAGGGGTAGTATCATAGCTTCTGTATTGGTGAAGCACAGTGCTTTGGTATGTGTGTGACTTCTTGGCTACCAAGGAAATGCAGGCATGAACATTTAAACTACTCTTGCGGGGAGAGTCCTTGAACTCTCGTGCTTTTTAGTCACATACCTCTTTTCTTTCCCATTTAAGAAAAGAAAAATGTCCACGACTCCATGAGACTCAGGCAGATAGCGAATCAAGGTCTTAAGAAACTCCAAATTTGAAATAGAGGCATAGAATTATGGGGCAGGTGAAAGAACTTCAGGTTTGCACAGTCAGGTTCAAGAGCCTCTTAGAGGGTTCTTACAAAGTCCATTTATTGTGAGCCATATCATTTCGGAGACCTAAGTGATCAAGCTAAGTCATGGTTTTTGAATCAACATCAAATTCTTTGAGGACTGCTAGCAGCTTATTTTTGAAATTGGACTAAGAACAAAAGTTGATCAGAAACTGCCTTTTATAGGTCCGAATTTGAGGGCTTATATCTCCATTTACAGAAATCTGTTTTTGGGAAATTTAGTGGGCAGATTGAAACTCCGGAAGATAGATATGTGACATAAATCAGAGGTTTAGCCGATCAATGTTTCCAAAGTTATAGCTAGTTCCGCTCAGAATGTATTACTGAATTAACTCTGTTCTACCTCTGAAGTTTAGTGCTGCTTTGGGCTTAAATATAAAGTATTATGGATTGTGCACATATAATTTTAAATTTAGGACTAAGGAGGCAGTTCAGAGTTATCAAGCAACCAAGAGTAGCCATCCTACAAGTCAAAGCAAACAGGGAGGAAACCCCTTAAGAGAGGAAATCATTTATTTGGTGGTTCTACTTGCCAAGATGCTGCAGCTATTGTTGACTCAAGCGCATGCCCTCAAATGCAATGGAAAGCTGAAGATAAAGAGGAGCAACTAGCAGCCTAAAGTCAGACGCAAATCAGCAAAGCCTAAGCAATTTGATTGAGCATTATTAGCTTTTTATTTCTTTTTCTAATTTATTTGCAAAATGTAGTATTCTTTTGTACAATTCAAACCAAGTTGTAACTTAGTTTATTCCCATTGAGCTTTCGGTTTCAATTTCATATCCTCTTTCATTTACTTGCATTTTCGAAACTATCGATCCAAAACCACATAAAATTCATCCTTTATTATCTAAAAAATGTCCGGTGTTAAACATCAGTAAATACAGTAATGCTTAGACTCTAAAAAATGTGTTAAAGCAGAGAAGAACTTCAATCAGTAACTCGATATCACGTGAAGTGTTCAGAAATAATTGTAAGTTTGTGACTTCCCCAATGTTCAGGTAATGAAGGGCTACATGCTAATTACGACTTTACGAGGTGGATGCCACTAATGTGGTTACCAACAGGAATAGGATATTGCCCAGATGCCCACTCCTAGTGTTCCTATTCAGCAGTTTGACACTATTTCATTTGAAGCTAAAGAAAAAAATGATGAAGCAGCATAATGTCTCGGTATAGTGAAGTTAAAGTTGGCTAATTCAACAGGGAAGGAGTTATGGCCTAGCTACAACTCAGACTTACCCTAGAAAGAAAAGATAAAATATGAAATCGGATAAACCTGAATTAGAATTTTTATTATGATTGACATTGAAAAAAAAAGGTTTTGGGAATCTGAAATAGGGCTTTAACTATGTTAGAGATCTTCCATATCCTTCTTTGACTTTGAGGATTTCTCATCCCCTTATTTCTTTCTTTCTTAGTAAGTCTAAAATGCTCGTAGCTTAAGCATCAGTTAAATGAAGACACTGATTCACCTATTATAACAAGGTAACAAGGAATGTCCAAGACCTGCATGAAACTGTCTGGCAAACAGACATGGGTTAATTCATACGATTGATACGAGTATTTCAACAGGGAGGGAGTTATGGCCCAGCTACAACGCAGACTTACCTTAGAAAGAACAGATAAAATATGAAATCGGAGAAACCTGAATTAGAATTTTTATTATGATTGACATTGAAAAAAAAAAAGGTTTTGGGAATCTGAAATAGGGTTTTAACTATGTTAGAGATCTTCCATATCCTTCTTTGACTTTGAGGATTTCTCATCCCCTTATTTCTTTCTTTCTTTCTTAGTAAGTCTAAAATGCTCGTAGCATAAGCATCAGTTAAATGAAGACACTTATTCACCTATTATAACAAGGAATGTCCAAGACCTGCATGAAACTGTCTGGCAAACAGACATGGGTTAATAATTCATACGATTGAAACGAGTATTTCAAGGCTAAAAATTCGTGTTTGAGATCGTATAAGAACGGTACTTCTAAAGAGACACACCACAGGTCTGGCTCAACTGCACACCCACTGTCTCATATAAGACATTGTATTATTGACATATTCATAAGTAGATTGACTTCATTCAAATAAAGAAAGCACACATTGCAACCTACAATCATTTAGATCATTTCGATTCTTTTCTGCCCATTTTGATAATTTATCACCACTCTACCAAGCTAAGACATCATTAGCATACAGATTGACCACCAATTCAGAAAATTCGTACAAAGGTACAATATAAACCGAGAATCAAAAGAAAATACCTGAGACTGCCAAGCAGTGAGGTCGCTACGACAAAGAGAAGTGCAAACGACTTTAATGCGAATCTCCATGGGTTGCGGTGGACTCAATTCCACCTCCTCCATCACCAGCTTTTCCCCCGGTCCCCATGCCACTGCGGCTGTACATTCCAATCAAACCACACGGTGAATTATGACAATACAAGTAAGCATATCTCGGAAAAAGGTGCCAATAACCGAATAAAAATGGGTTTCAAATCGCGATCATGGATATTTATCACATGTCCGAAAAACAACCTTACCAGTTGAGCTAGTTGACATAAGCATTGGTCAATGCCACAAGAAGTCAACCAACATCTCATTGAGGTTTTAGCTCGAATGTACGCAGTCTTACCCCTAACTAACTAAGTAAACGATACGAATTGAGAGACAAAGTGCTCGAATTTAAACTGCAACACGCATTTAATTGGAATAACATATAGCAGCACGAGTAACGAAAATGTAGGTGATTTACCTTTGCAGGTGATAATTGAATTGGAATATGACATATTGCAAGCGGATTTTTATGCCAATGTAGAGCTCTGATGATGGTTTTCAAAAATGGTGATACTCTAGAATTCAGCAATGTTGGTAAGTAATGGGTAGGTGGTCTGATGGATACATCATCAGACATGGCGTGGTAGGTGGATTCAATGATCATACAATATTATTTCTATTTCTTTCAATTATCTACATCTTGTAAATTTTCTAAAGTTCTAAGACATTCCAATTCTCGAAACATTTTTATTCATATTACATTTTAAAAACACACGTAATTTTACCTTCTCCCGAACATTTGTTCGGATGAAAGATGAAAAGGATTTAACCTGACAACTTCCATACCATGTCTCGGCTTTCGACCTATGGCCAAGTAACACACTTAAATGGCTTTTTTAACTGCAAGGGTTAGTTCAGTTTTATGCTTTGATCTTAGAGCACCAGACTACAAGAGTACGAATACACTTGATTTCTTCAAGACCATATGCTCATTCTTCACACTACCAATGAGAGAGGTGAAAGACATCCATCTGTAATCAAGCACATAAATTTCGCAGAAACACTACGAAATCAACAAAGGTGTCCTGACATTTTGGTGTAGGAGATACATGTAAAATGACAGCGATTTAGTGGTGTGCCACTGAAACAACTCTCAGGAACACCTTGCAGTAGAACTACTACTTCCTACAAATTGAAGTCAACTTGGCGCATACTTGAGACGGAGTTAACTCGGCCAGAGCACGAAAATGGCAATTACTATCAACCAAAGGGTTTACATTATCTCTGCAAGCTCCATGCCTGGCATCATAAACTAGCAATAACTTGATGCTTTCACTACAACCAGAACAATTGATAAAAAAAAATTCTGGAATTCCTAGTATATTACACTTGGCAATACGATCAAGGACGCCCTACAGATTTACAAAAATAGGAGGAAAGGATTTGAGATCCTAAACCGTGGTTAGTGAAAGCAGGTTAAAACTTGGTCATAAATTCATATCAGCAGCTTGGTCAGGGGGCTTGCTAGAGCTATCCTGCTCCATTTTCACAAACGTGTCGGAATGATCTGCTCCCATGTTTGGAGACTGCAAGAAAGAGAGGGACGGTAATTATATTACTATGAGACACGCAAAGAGGTGCATAATTTACTGAGCATTAGCTTTTTACCTTCAAAGAGGTATTCCCTGTACTAAAAGAAATATCCATTCCTCTGGCGTGACTCACAGGTTCTTTCACATCCTCCTCCTGAAACCATAAACGGTTGGCAGAGCATTCCATTAGCTAAAAGGACCAAATAAAAAAACCTAAATAATCTGGGCACCAGAACTTCACAAAACATACAAGTCATAGCAAAGTGATGTCGGTTATAATGTGTAAGCGTACAATGTTTAAAATAGCATGCAACAATCTACTTGGTTGATTAAAAAAAAAATTCTACTTGCTTGATGAATTGCTGAATAAATATTCAAGCCACGACAAAGGCAACATAGCAAAAGTCCATCATTAATAAAGTTTCTAAGGATGTTACCCACGATGAAGCCAACAACAAAAACAGAAACCCCTGAGGTCAGGTCAGAGGATCATCAGTTTACTAAAAAGCCACATCCAAGGATTAGCAACTAGCCTACACTCTACTTAGAACATTCCCTCTTTTACATCATGTAAATTTATATCTTCTTAAGAGAATTTACAAAAGAGTGACCTACAAACAAAGCCAAAGAGCACACAGCAGGATACTATGTAGGTGATTTTATGAGCAGAGAAACTAAAAGACATATTGAAGACTCTTGATAGATATAAACGCTCACGAAAACAGACATGCAATGCAACACCCAAAAGAATGATAGGACACCTGGACACGTTGAATGAATTTGATAAAATATTCTGTGTCTATAATATAGAATATTATAGAAATGATAAATACTGTACGGTAAAAAGTTGCAAACAACAATAAGAACAATGACTTTCACTCAATATACAAAGAAATATCTTTACTTAGAATATAATGAACTTTTTACTCAATAGCCAATTTCTTTTACAACATCAACTCCAAGCCAAAAGAGTAGCAGACAAAACGGGATAAGAATTGGCAGACTCAATGACTAAGTGAGGTATATGTAACTAAAAACATACTGGATCTTTAGCGTTAGGTTCCATGACCTCTTTCTTCACTCTGCTCCTGATTAACATTGGGCTACACCAAACAACAAATACACTTTAGAAAATATAGGAACCAAAAGTAACAGGATGAGTAGTCAAAGAAATATAGGTCGATAAACTCACCGTTCGTCAACTTCCATCTCTGATTCTTGATCCCATCTTGTATCTGGATCTTGCTGATCTTCATCATCCTGAACAAAAGGAACTCAAACATGAATTTCCAGTACCCATAAGCTCTTTTTCTATTCATGCGAGTATATATAGAAGGGGAGAACCATAATTATGCTCCCAAGCTATCAAGAGTAATTCCACAAGAATAACCTCTTCGAGTAAGCTATCATGACTCTCAACCCCCCCCCCCCAACTTGCTTCAGGTACCAAAAGGTGATAGCTTCACAACTGAAGGGAAGTCTATTATGGCAAAAAGATTGTAGATATCATCATTATTATTATCATCATCGTCATCCCACTCTGTTCCCAGGGCTACAGCTCCAAGAGGGGTGATGAGGTTTGGACGTGCACAGCTTTTTTATGCAATAATTTCACATATAATGGAATGACCATAACTTGCTTATGAAACTAAGCACTAAGAGACTTCTGAAGATCCATTTAAAGCATTTTTGTCAAAGCCAAAAGATGAGTTCCTACGGTCCATCAAAAATGGATGATAAATTGCATCATTTGGGCACATATCTACAACATGTCTAAATTGGTACGCATTCATTTTAAGTTAGTGTAGCAACTCCGGGTTTTCTTAAAGGTGATCTCGGCACTTTGAAATTCGGCCCAAAACCAACTTTTTAAGTTCAATTCCAGATCTTTTGGCAACTGCACCATTTAAAAAATCTGCTGTACATCATGAAACAAAAAATCACGTGCCTCCAAAATTCTGTACAGCCAATCAACCAACAGCCTATCCCCCTTGCCATGCTACCCCGCCAGACCACTATATATAACATAACCACCAAATCCCAGCTTCCATCCTGAGGTTGCCGCCAAACTTCATGTGCCACCATGAAAAAGGCCCACAACCAACACCTAGAATTCCACCTTCACAAACACCCAAAATCACCACACTGAACATGGAAAACATACAAAGGAAGACGGGAAATCGATCTAGAACATGTCACTAGAACCACCTTTCAGTTGTGAGATGACTCAGTGAGAATTACAATTTATAATGGGAGGGACTATTTGCACTCCAAATGTGTATTCTATAACTCCCACTAGCATAATTTTCTTTGACACAAAATCTTAAAAGTTAATGGGTCGTCCTCTTCATCATAAAGTTAATGGGACTATTTGCACTCCAAATGTGTATTGTATAAGACCCCAATGGAGTGCAAATAGTCGTCCTCTTCATAATAATGGGTAGTGAAACGAGTAATAGCATCGGTGATCAAGTACAAGAATCGGTGATAATATCGTATGGGAAGTTAAAAAGCTGAGAGGTTGATGCATGACCCAGAGAGAAGTGGGACCTCCTTTGCTCTTTCAAAGCAAACACATGAAAGAATTAGAGGAGTTATGAATTCTTCCCTCCCTATCTCTTTATTGATTCATCTCCTTTCTCTAAGCCAAACTATACAGGCCCAAGACATAGTCTACATGGTAAAAGATAAATCTATATCCCAAGAAGTACTGTTCTACAAAGAAGTGAGCTTTTTGCCATGAAATAAATCATTCAATACCTTCATAAACAAAACTAAGAAGAACAATGCATACTGAACAGTTTAGTCAAACTAACCTCCTGAAGCTCAGTTTCAGGCGGACGATCCATAAACGGGACGCTTGGAGCATGCTGTAATTTTGAGAGGTAATCAAGAAGGTTTGATCTTATTTCTTCCAACATCGGTCGTGAGTTCTTGTTTTCCATGTTACTAGGAGCAACGTGAAGAGTATAGTCAGGACCAAAGTACTCAAAATACTCGTGCTGTGGCATCTTATCATCAAGCTCCATCCCCAGCGCAACCCCAGTCTGTCAATACATCAGCAGTTTTTATCAGACTAACGGAAGAACTAACCTTGGAGTCGTGCTGACTGGTAAAAACCGACCTCATTATCCCATAATTAAAAAGGACTGACCTTAAAGACACATATATAAATATGAAGATTTTTGCAACCATGGCCGACTAAGAAAGCATGTTATAAAGTATAATAGAAACTGGTAAAATGCATCTAAGTTATTGGAAAAACGAACAGGCACACACACACACACACAGGTGTAATAATGACATACGTTAAATCTTGGTTAACGGCATCTCCACAAATGATGTCATTATTTGACAGGTGGACTTGCAGCAGCACCAATTCTGACAAGGTTGCTTTGGTATAAGAGTAATTTAATCACACACTGACAGAGGTGTTACAACGACTTATGTTAAATCTTGGTAGACTGCATCTCCCCACATGATGACACATATTTCACTGATGGACTTCGAGCAGCACCAATTCCGACACTGTTGCCTCAGTATAAGAGTAATCTTATCTAATCTATCTCAGGTAAATATTACAGGAGAGTCCATCTGACAAGAGACAGTAAGAGAGTCCACTCAAATATAAATTGTAACAATTCTATCATTTTCTTTGAGACAGTAAGAGAGTCCACTGAATTATAATTTTCTTTGTTGTTGTTGTAACGATTTACGATCGAGTCATTCATTAACAAAATGTAAATAGAAAGGAACCATTCACCCAAAATGAACAATTCGCACTACTAATAATCTGATATATAAGATGGCATTATAACAAGGTTCTGCATCGCACAAGCACCGAAACTAGCATCAATGAATGCAAGAACTTAACTGTATCCCTCAGATTTCCATAACCTTCAATTATACTACAATCTATGGTCCACAGGTTGCATGATCTCAAAAAAGATATGGCCTTGGTCGATATTATCCACGAACCAACAAGTACTAAAAATGCATTGCAAGAAAAGTAGCAGCATGCAGCTGTCTAAATCAAGTATTAGCATGGCAAAACTCATGGCGTTACTCCAACTTTTATTTCCCTCATGTGTCAGTCCACATGCTGGACTCTCCCACACAACATGACACTTTAACATTTCATTTAAAGTGGGAAAATGGAAAAGTAGTCACGATAGAGTTGTACTGGAGGTAGTATGACCAAGCTTCAAAACACTAATACTCGACACAAAGTTTATTTTTCTAAATGCCAAAGATTACACTGATGAAAGATGCATAGCGCCTAGTGATATGTAGCTTTCGAATCACAAACAAACAAAGATAAGAGAGGACATACCTCATAACACCAGCAACGAGCCACATTTCTTATTGTATATCCACCTCCACCGACCAACAACAATGGGACATTGAAGGACCTCATATACTTAACACACTCTGCATGACCTCGGATGGACAGGTTAAAACATCCCAATCTGTCACCTGACAAAGAATCAGCACCACACTGCAGAACCACAGCCCCAGGTTTGAAAACCTCCATCACTTTCCCCATAATGGGCTTAAACAAGGACTGATAGCTTTCGTCATCGATTCCATCATCTAGTGGCACATTGAGAGAGTAGTATTTCCCCTTTCCATAGCCAACATCACGAATGTCTCCTGTACCAGGAAAGTAGTCCCCAAATTTGTGGAAAGATACTGTCATGACCCTGTCTGTAGTATAAAAGGCCTCTTCCACACCATCACCGTGATGGATATCAATATCCACATACAAGACACGCTGCAAAATCAAATGTTGAATATGAGCAAGTTACGTATTCCCTGGAATAAACATAAATCAAAAACACGCTTCAAGTAAGTTAGAAAAAGTGATTACCATAGCAACACGTAAAGAACAAAAGAAAGTCAAGTTTCTGATAGAAAAGCTCAAGATACTATAAGAACTTCCAATCATACTACTATGCGGTACGGAGGAGGGAAGAGTGTATTATGTGACCCTGGTATCAGACACTAAATGCTAGCTTATTTTAAAAAAAAAAAAAAAAAAAAAAAAAAAAAAAAAAAAAAAAAAAAAAAAAAAAGGAAAGGAAAAGCTGTATAACAGAAACTACCAGACCACATACTATAAAAAGTAAAATTAATGTTTCTAACTGAACTTGATAAAACCTCAGATGCCATCACTAAACAGCTGCTGCAAGGCATGGCAAGTGCAAACTGTAGGCACAGATTTTATGGACCTTCAAATAATCTAAGTTTGACACATTATTTTGCCTAAAAATAGAGTTTCAAGCATATTAGACTGCTGCCACATCTTTATATATAGCCTCCCTTTTGTAGAGACAAGGAGAAAGATATTCCAACTTCCACAAAGAATAACAATTTCCATAATAAGGTCATTCCATACTATTGAGTGACATGGTTCAAATATCTCCAGTGGCGACATAATTGTTCACTCCATTGATATAACATCGACCAACAATCAAACTTTACAAGGTAAGACATGTGCATCCAATTTCTCCTCTTCTAGGAGAAGAGGTATATTATGTATCTTCAAGAATCTAAGTAGCCTGGTACATGCAAGGACGACTAATTATCAAAGCTCAGAGATTGACAACATATAATGCAGAGTTACCACGAAAACCATGCGGAGCTAATAAGCGTCAACAAGTGGTCTCACCTGGTGATTTTTCAGAAGTTCCAAAATTGCCAATACAATGTCATTCACATAGCAGAAACCAGATGCTTCGCACTTCTTTGCATGATGCAAGCCACCAGCCCAATTAATAGCAATGTCACAATATCCATGATTCAATTTTACAGCACCACCAACTGAACCTCCAGCATAAGTTTGGCAAAACGAGTACAGGCCATCAAACACAGGGCAGTCTTCACCAACATTGAACCTCTTTAATTGCCTCAACTGATCTTGTTGTGTTTCCGGGGTAATGCTTCTAAGGAAGGCCACATAATCATCAGCATGGAACCTGCACAAATCTCTATCTCTAGCAGGGACCGGCTTAAACACTTGCATATGTTGAAGCAGCCCATAGTGAGCCAGAAGGGCATGTGTCATACGAATGCGATGTGGCTTCATGGGGTGACCCTGTCCATAGTAATAGTTTCCAACTTCTGGGTCATAGAAATAAGACACCTTACGCTTCACCCCATCTGGTCCAGATGGTAGAGAATTACCACCCCCTATGTCCATCGCCTAATACATACAGTCAGGTATAATGTCCTGCAGAGATACAGAAATCACTTTGAGCAACAGCGTACAATAGATAAAGCCATCAGCTTGCAGCAAAAGGGAAAAGCCCGACTCACAATAAAATAAAATAAAAAGCAAAGGCTATTTTCTGATCTCATCTTCTCAAGCAAATGCAAGAGACAAACATAAAACACAAGCTCAACATCAAGAAAGCTCGATACTTGACAATGTATGTGAACAAAATTACAACAACAAGAGTCCTCAACATACAACAACAAAGTATGTTATACATAGGAGTAAAATTAATATAATTTTCGACTTAGAGGAAACAATTGAATATAACTCCCCTAAATCTTTCAACACCTATAATGTAATGTGCTCGAACAGATATCATTAAAAATCCAAGTACCGGAGTCCAAAGCGCACGCAGAACCTAACTTGCAACCAAACGGATACCACCAACTAAAAATCAGGTTCACAGCTTACAACAAACAATTCATCTCTCCCTAACAACCACAATGGCTAGCAGAAACCTTTGAGACCTTGAATCAGTAAATGACACATAAATACCGGGGGCGTCTCGGAGATTCGAGAAGCCCAGTGCAAAACTCTTCCCAAGGAAATACAAATTTACGGAAATTTAATTTGAATACAAAATGCAAATTTTCTATCTCATTTTTCAATTGTTTCAAAATACAACAACATCTACATTTTCAAAAACACTCTGCAAATCCATCAATCAGATTTATAATTAATCTTCAGTAAATAACCGGACGATCTAACAACTCAATCAAGACTTCATTCAAATTAATGTTTAAACTAAAAATTAACCATTAATAATGAACAGAAATCAGAAATTTAAACAAAATAGGTAAAAAGAACAAGGATCTATTAATACCGAAAACGGATTGTAACAGTGACCTTTGAAGTTACTAGATTGATTTTGGCGGAAATGGGACGGCGGCGTGAAATTGCTCAAAAATCTCTTCGTAGGAGCGTCCTCCTTTTGAGTAGCTCTAATCTAAAACAACCACAAAAACAAAAATGAAGTGTTTAAGTTTTTTTAACCAAGCGACTGTTCAGTGTTACTATTTATTTTTAGGGTTTTTTTGTTAGACTACACCTAATAAAACAAGTTTTTTTTGTTATACCACATATTTTGTCAAGCCACACCTAATAAAATTCATTTTTTTGTTAGATCACATCTAAATACCTAATGTTGACTTCCAACCTTCATCCACCCATTGCCACCTTTTACCCACTCATTGCCGCCTTAACCACCTTATACCTACCCCTATAGCTACCCCATTGTCTCCCCTAACCCACATTCTTTTAACACATTCCCCCATTTCTATCACCTTCTCTCTCTCTCTCTCTCTCTCTCTCTCTCTCTCTCTCTCTCTCTCTCTCCCCCTAATTTTTCTCCCTCTATTTCTTCAAATTTCCCCCTTTTTTCTTCACTCTATTTCATCACAAATTCATTCAAATGCAGGTACTCAAATTTATCTTGGAGCTAAAAATCAAATTTGGAAAAGAAATTAAGTTTAAGGAATTGAAAAGGGAGCGGAAAAAACCAATTTTGGTGGATGTGGGGTGGTTATGGGTGGGTAAGGGGGCGGTTTTGGGTGGATATGGGTGGGTAAGGGGGCGGGGTGTTATGGGTGGGTAAGGGGGCGGGGTGGGTGGCTAAGGGGCGAAAGTCGACATGGGTGTACTCTGACAAATAAAAGACTTTATTAGGTGTGGTTTGACAAAATATGTTTTATTAGGTGTGGTATAACAAAAAATCCTTATTTTTATTTTATTCTTTGTTGGCAGTAGAAGTGCCTCCTAATCTTTTTTTTTTTAGGGTGAATGGGGGCTAAACATTCATATCAAGATCCGCAAGGTTTATAACGCCCTCCAGAAAGTCGTTTACAATGAATAAATCATGGCCACTTAGGGAATCAAGCCAAGCTACATAGTGAACTACTATATTGCCTTCCCGTTTGACACGAGAAATAACAAACTCGTGAAAGATACTGCCACGGTCGCTTATGTCCTCAAGGAGAAGATCGTCCATCCTACAACCCATCTTTCTGGCTATCAAAGCTTGCGTCAAAACTTGTGCATCACACTCCAGGACCATATCACGAAGCCCTATCCTGACCGCAATCTGTCCTTCTTCCTGCAACAATCTCAGCTCGGTGGGGTGTCCAATTACGCTTCAATCTCATCGCTGCCTTACCCGCTACTAGTACCTGACCCAAATCATCACGTATAATAGCTCCAAGTCCGATAGTTCCATCTATGAAGATGGTTGCATCCGTATCAACCTTAGCCATCCCACAAGGACGGAGAAACTAGGTAGTACAAAATCTTGGATGCCAAGGCACACCCTGAGGGGACACGAGCTCTACGTATTGTCTATGTTCGGGTTCCAACCGGGTGAACCCCTGGACAACCGTGGCACTGTCAAGCCTGATGTTGCTGAAGACCTTCTGATTCTGTCAGGTCTGGGCAGCCCACGCAATGGCAAGAAAATCACAAGCAGGCGTGGGTTCCATACAATTCGTCAAAGCGAGAACAAGAACTACCTTGGATTATGTGTGCAAACGGGCTAGAGTTATGTTCCATATTTGTGGAGAGATGTCGCATTCCACCAGGGCATGAAAAATAGTTTCGGGCTCACGTCCACAAAGGCCATATAGCAGGCTGGGGGTACCATGTCGATAGTGGAGTCTTCCCTTCACGGCAAGGCTACCCGAGCAGGCCCTCCATGTAAAGTGACACAACTTAGGCATGGCATCAATCGACATATTTTATACCACAAGGGCTGCTCCTCCGAATTGTCATGCAAGTCTCGAAACCCATGTGCTCCGAGCATCCCGAGCCAGTAACAAGAGCAGATAGAGAAGCTCTCGTTAAGAGATGGACACCACATGATTTCATCTTTGGGAAACGCATACTCAAGGGAGTATCAAACACCAGTTAACCCTCCTCTGAATTAAGCAAGGTTTCAATGATGTCATGTCTCCAGTCCCCATTTTCAAAATCAATGAGCTCTGCAACACAGATATCAGACGGAGCCCAAGGGGGGCGAGGGAGGGCCTT
This sequence comes from Spergularia marina, assembly GCA_963680865.1. Classification (NCBI taxonomy): domain Eukaryota; kingdom Viridiplantae; phylum Streptophyta; class Magnoliopsida; order Caryophyllales; family Caryophyllaceae; genus Spergularia; species Spergularia marina. The sequence continues at coordinate 13,971,350 of OY804546.1, read as the reverse complement.
CTTATGAGGAAGCCAAATTATCAGCCCGCACAATGATGTCGTTCCCATTTCCCACGCGCCACTGCAGCCCTTCCATGAGCAATGACTTAGCCTCCCAAATGCTATGCCAAGTGTAACTTGGGTCAAACCCACGAAAAGCCCCCAACACATTACCGTTTTTGAAGTATCATGCACTCAAAACATGAAAGAGAAGTGATTGCGGATTGCGGAGAAGACGCCATGACTACTTGACAAAAAGAGTCTGGTTGAACGTTCTTTGGTCACGTAAACCATTCCACCCCAGTTCTTCGGTTGACGGGGAGAAGCCCGTGATTGCCAGTGAATTTTCCGTTCGCACCCCACCAAAATCGGGCTATCATTGAGTGGATGTCGTCGATGAGTGCCTCTAGGAGTCGAAACATACTCATCATGTAAGTGGATATGGCTTGAACTATAGCTTTAATAAGAACTTCTTTGCCAGGCTGTTGCTGGTTCAGGGTTTTATTCATTCAAATATCACTCTAACGAGGTGGTCTCGTATAATAGGACCACTAATTAAGGAGTAGAGAGTACATCGAAACATTTTGATCGGGTCAAACTGTTAATGTACCTGTTTGGCTAACATTATTTAAGTAGTAGTGTAGTAGTTTGCATTTTTGTAACATTTGGGAAATCATACACAAATTAAAGTAACATTTTGACGGAAAAAAAAAAAACTAGCATTTCTATTTTATTTTCCATGTTCTTCTAATCTTAACTAGCTTGCGTGTCCGATCCACGCTCAAGTTACAAAGTTATGTTTTTAAAATTCAATTATTATAGTACTTTTTATATTATATTATTTTTAGGGGGATTCTATATGTCAACCTCATGTTGCCCAAATTTTGCCATTTTTTTCCATCATTGCCCTTGATCTCTCCATTAAATGTGAAACAAATCTTAATTTTTTTTCTTTTCAAAATAGAACGGAAATTTCATTAATATAATCGCCAAACGACACTTACATCAGACATAATAGATTCATAGTAATACAAATACCTCCGAGATGACCTAATTGACAAAATTATACGCTAGTTAATTAACAAAACTAACTCGTGCATATCGACATCTTTGCGTCTTTCATTTGCAGAGGAAGCCTATTGTTTAACTCAAAGAGAAAAAGACATAGGGCATAACTAACGATATTTGAAACCGAGTCATTGATGAAGACCAATAAGCGAACGATTTCCGTCTTAAACAGGTCAAAAACTACGGGGTAGTCCACCAAACAATCAAAAGATCAAACCTCATAAAGGAGTCAAGTAAACCTCACAACGGAGTATAACCTTACGCAGGAGTCAAATAAACCTCACGACGGAGTCAATAATGATCTCGCGAAGTGGCTGGATAAACCTTAAAATGGAGCCAATAATGATCTCAGATAGGAGTCGAAATGAACTTCACAAGCAATGGTGCGGATGAAAATCAATCGATGGTGAAATTTATTATGCGATGGAATACAAAAAAATATAGATTAAACAAGTGGATAAAGGCTTACCACCGGCGTAACAGAACCGATGGTAGCCCCAAATCTAAACAGAAGGAGTTTTGGGAGGAGCTCGAGGGGGAGGAGGGAGGCTAAGGTTTGTTTTGAATCTTAACTTGAAAAATAGATATCTAAAGTGAATTCATGAACAATGTGGTATGCTTTTTTACAATTTATTACATAATTTTTTTTTATTACAGTATCCAAAAAACTCATTTCCAGGAAAGAAAAACATGTACTGGCGTAGGTCACTACATGTAGAACACATGTAAGGACCAAAGTTGTTTCATGTTTCCTTGATGCTTAGTTTTATAGTGGGAACTTTGTGTGTAAGCGTTTTTGCTTTTCCTTCCCCGAGTGGATGAATAAAAGCCCCCAATCGCTTGCAAAAGAAAAAAGGTGGTTTCATGTAAAACACATGTACCTACCATGGACCTTACATGCATTTTATTCACATGGAACCATCTTGGTCCGTACATGTGAAAAACGTGTACAGACCTGGGATATTGCATGTAAAATACATGTAAGTCCTTGGTCGGTACATGTGAAATAAATGTAACAACATATGACACTAAGTATGTTTCACGTGTATGGACCAAGGACAAGACATGTGTTTTACATGTAAAATACATCTTTTTCACATGTCACCTTACTTTTTTATACAATCATACAAATATGATTCTTGCACTCCAAACAATTTAAATGTCTTGGTTTCATGGGAGGACTTTTGTGGAGATGACGTTGATTCTAGTTTTGTTCATCACCGATCTATGATTTGATACATTTGAAGATGCAATTAAGCAGGCATACGATGTTGCACATGTGCACAAGTTTATCTTGTTTAAGGCATCTCACAAAACAGGCCCGATGGTAGGGGTTGACGTTATCTTTGGTGAGATTAGGGGGATGGAGTTAGAGACGCTATAACTGATCTTGATTAAGCGTTAAGAAAGAATACATCTACATTTAAGGGTGGTTGTCCATTTTCAATTAGAATTTAGAATGCATGATGGTCGTCATCAGATTTTTCCTCAACATGGAATGTAAAATAATCCATTAATAGTTTATGAACAAAGTTATCGGAGCAAAATGAGTTTAAGAATGGTGATTAAGAGAGACGTTGAGGAAAGCTTTTGCTCAAGTTTATCCGAGGCATATTAGGGAGGCACTTAGGTTGAAGTACGATGAGAACAACACACAACTCTAACGCAGGTCTTACGACTTAGAAGTATGAGTGATCGGAATCTCGTTCAACACATGTTTCACCTTGCGGAGAGGTCTACTATACATTGTTCTACATCGCAATTGGTGAAGGTTTGGTTACACATGTTTTAAAGTCTTAATGCCATTGTCATTGATCATGAATTAATTACGATGAAACCACGCGTTGTGCCCAAAACCTAAGCACAAATGCTCAGATAAATAAAGAGAACTTTGGTTCCGTTTTTTTAACTTTATGTTATTGTTTCTTCTAATAGATTATTGTATCCTTCGTAGGGATTTCTCTAGCAAATGCTCCGTTATGCAATAGAGTAAATACTATTCAAAGAGTCATTTCAACATAAGGATGATGTGTAAATTTTGATTTGGATAATGAATCATTGAAAAATTGGTGCCCAGAAACACTATAGTGCTCAAAATACCCAGCGAACCACCGACTCGGAAATGGCTCAAATTTTTTGTGGGTCTTCCTAAGGGTGTGTCTTGGCTATATCAATCACATTTGAGACTATTTGATACCACACATGTCCAAAGACACATGCCAAACCCCCCAAAACTAGCCTGAAAGTCGCCCCCGTGTCAACACCAAGTCTTTTCTAAGCAAAATCGATTTTTTTCCGAGCAAATGATAGTTTCACTTGTTAGAAATCATAATTGGGCTATATCCCACCCCTTGGACTAATTCTTCCCCGCGTTGTGCCCAAACCTGAAGCACAGATGCTCAGATAATTAAAGAGAACTATGGTTGAGTTTTTTTTAACTTTATGTTGTTGTTTCTTCTTATAGATTATTGTATCCTTCGTAGGGATTTCTCTACCAAATGCTCTGTTATGCAATAAAGTAAATACTATTCAAAGAGTCATTTCAACATAAGGACGATGTGTAAATTCTGATTTGAATAGTGAATCGTTGAAGAATTGGTACCCAAAAACACTATAGTGCTCGAAACACCCAGCGAAGCACCGACTCGAAAATGGCTAAAATTTTTCTTGGGGTTTCCAAAGTGTGTGTCTTAGCTATATCAATCACATTTGAGACCATTTGATACCACACATGTCCAAAGACACATGCCAAACCCCCCTAAACTAGCTTGAAAGTGGGCCCCCTGTCAACACCAAGTATTCTCCGAGCAAAATCGATTTTTTTCTGAGCAAATGATAGTTTTAGTTGTTAGAAATCATATTTGGGCTATATCCCACCCCTTGAACTAATTCTTTCCCGCGTTGTGCCCAAAACCGAAGCACTGATGATCAGATAATTGAAGAGAACTATGGTTGCGTTTTTTTAATTTTATGTTGTTGTTTCCTCTTATAGATTATTGTATCCTTCGTAGGGATTTCTCTAGCAAATGCTCCGATATGCAATAGAATAAATACAATTCAAAGAGTCATTTCAACATAAGGACGATGTGTAAATTTTGATTTGGATATTGAATAATTAAAGAATTGGTGCCCAAAAACACTATAGTGCTCGGAACACCCAACGAAGCACCGACTGGGAAATGGCTCAAATTTTTTGTGGGGCTTCCTAAGGGTGTGACTTGGCTATATCAATAACATTTGAGACCCTTCGATACCATACATGTCCAAAGACACATGCCAAACCCCCCAATACTAGCTTGAAAGTGGCCCCCATGGCAACACCAAGTATTCTCCGAGCAAAATCGAAATTTTTTCGAACAAATGATAGTTTTAGTTATTAGAAATCGTATTTGGGGTATATCCCACCCCTTGGACAAATTCTTCCTCGCGTTGCGCCCAAAAACAAAGCATAGATGCTCAAAGAATTAAGGAGAAGTATGGTTGTAATTTTTTTAACTTTATTGTGTTGTTTCTTCTTATAGATTATTGTATCTTTCGTAGGGCTTTCTCCAGCAAATGCTCCGTTGTGATGTAGAGTAACTACTTTTGAAAGAGTCATTTCAACATAAGGACGATGTGTAAATTTTGATTTGGATAGTAAATCATTGAAAAATTGGTGCCCACAAACATTATAGTGCTCGAAACACCCAGCGAGGCACTGACTCGGAAATGGCTCAAATTTTTTGTGGGGCTTCCTAAGGGTGTGTCTTGGCTATATCAATCACATATGAGACCCTTTGATACCAAACATGTCCAAAGACACATGCCAAACCCCCCAAAACTTGCTTGAAATTGGCCCCCTTGTCAACACCAAGTATTCTCCGAGCAAAATCGATATTTTTCCGAGCAAATGATAGTTTTAGTTGTTAGAAATCATATTTGGGCTATATCCCACCCCTTGGACTAATTCTTCCCCGCATTGTGCCCAAACCTGAAGCACAGATGCTCAGATAATTAAATAAAACTATGGCTGCGTTTTTTAGAACTTTATGTTGTTGTTTCTTCTTATAGATTATTGTATCCTTCGTAAGGATTTCTCTAGCAAATGCTCTGTTATGCAATAAAATAAATACTATTCAATGAGACATTTCAACATAAGGACGATGTGTAAATTCTGATTTGGATAGTGAATCATTGAAGAATTGGTGCCCAGAAACACTATAGTGCTCGAAACACCCCGCGAACCATCGACTCGGAAATGGCTCAAATTTTTTGTGGGGCTTCCTAAGGGTGTGTCTTGGCTATATCAATTACATTTGAGACCATTTGATACCACACATGTGCAAAGACACATGCCAAAACCCCCAAAACTAGCTTCAAAGTGGCCCCCATGTCAACACCAAGTATTCTCCGAGCAAAATCGATTTTTTTCCGAGCAAATCATAATTTTAGTAGTTAGAAATTGTAGTTGGGCTATATCTCACCCCTTGGACTAATTCTTCCTCGCGTTGTGGCCAAAAACGTAGCACAGATGCTCAAATAATTAAGGAGAACTATGATTGCGTTTTTTTAACTTTATGTTATTGTTTCTTCTAATAGATTATTGTATCCTTCGTAGGGCTTTCTCTAGCAAAAGCTCCGTTATGAAATAGAGTAAATAATATTCAAAGATTTATTTCAACATAAGGACGATGTGTAAATTTTGATTTGAATAGTGAATCATTGAAGAATTGGTGCCTAGAAACACTATAGTGCTCGAAGCACCCAGCCAAGCACCGACTCGGAAATGGCTCAAATTTTTTGTGGGTCTTCCTAAGGGTGTGTCTTGGCTATATCAATCACATTTCAGACTATTTGATACTACACATGTCCAAAGACACATGTCAAACCCTCCAAAACTAGCCCGAAAGTCGCCCTCATGTCAACACCAAGTCTTTTCTAAGCAAAATCGAATTTATTCCAAGCAAATGATAGTTTTGTTGGAGTAGGTGTCCTTCATCAATAATGCGTTGACAAATTAAATCTAATTAGGAATAAACCTGGGATATATTGAATATACAAGTCAGTTGATTAACGTAAATCGATAACGATTGACTGGCTAGAGTTTGACGTTATTGTTGTTTGACGGCGGTAATCAACCGATCTCTCTCGGTCAGACCAATAAAGATAGTTTCTCCAAAGGATACTATATTTGTATTTAATACAATATAATATAAACCCTAATGCATTAGTTAAGGAATTAACTGATTATATCTGATAGTGTTTTATGAGTTCGGAACTCAGGTAAAATAAATTATGGTTTTTGTGTAAATTGACAATTAGCTATTTAAATTACAAAGAGTTTTAATTTTAGCTTAAAATGATGTAATTAGTAATTATTATATAGTGATATAATAATTAACTAACACTTAAAGAAATAAGTGTACAAATTATACGCAAATTGTAACATAAGATGTTAAAGCGTATATTAGTTAGGGTAAAATGGTAATTTGAATTACCTATACTATATATACCTTGTTTTGATGGTCAAACATGAGAGAACATCATTTTTACACAAAAAAAATCAGATCCTAATTAGAGAGGAAAACAAGGAATAACACCCTTGTTCTTCTTCATCTTTTTAGCTACTTTGAAAAGAAATCAAAGTTTGATTTCTTCCTTTTGCATGCACATAAAAACTTGATCAAAACACTTATCTAAGCCTAGTATATCATTAGCTAATTTGTTGGCTAATTATATATAGGGTTTTAGGGTTAAAATCTCTTAAAACTAGACCGTTTTGTGAGATTTATGGAGAGCTTCTTTGGTGGATCAAGAGATGAAGTTTCCTAACTTAGAAAGTTAAGATTAAGGAGGAGGATCCCCATTAATTAGCAACTCAATAACCTTCTTTGAAGGTGTGATCAATTCCATTTTTGATTAAGGTCTAAAAACTTGTTTTCTACACTTTTTATTGCTTTAATCTTACATGCAACTAAAGATCTAAGCTAAACTTAATTAGGAGTAATTAAGTACTAATTAGAGGAGTCTAATTAGAGGCTAAATAACTTTCAAGTTTTACTTGTTAGAAATAATATTTGGCCTATATTCCACCCTTGTACTAATTCTTCCCCGCGTTGTGTCCTAAGCTGAAGATCAGAGGCTCAGATAATTAAAGAGAATTATGGTTGCGTTTTTTTAAATTTATGTTGTTGTTTCTTCTTATAGATTATTGTATCCTTCGTAGGGATTTCTCTAGCAAATGCTCCGTTATGCAATAGAGTAAATATTATTCAAAGAGTCATGTCAACATAAGGACGATGTGTAAATTTTGATTTGGATAGCGAATCATTGAAAAATTGGTGTACAGAAACACTATAGTGCTCGAAACACCCAGCGAAGCACCGACTCAGAAATGGCTGAAATTTTTTGTTGGGCATCCTAAGGGTGTCTTGGCTATATCAATCAAATTTGAGACCCTTTGATACCACACATGTCCAAAGACATATGCCAAACCCACCAAAACGAGCTTCAAAGTGGCCCCCCTGTCAACACCAAGTATTCTCCGAGCAAAATCGAATTTTTTCCGAGCAAATGATAGTTTTACTAGTTGGAAATCCTATTTAGGCTATATCCCACCCCTTGTACTAATTCTTCCCCGCCTTGTGCCCTAAACCGAAGCACAGATGCTCACATAACTAAAGGGAACTATGGTTGCGTTTTTTTAACTTTATGTTGTTGTTCTTCTTATTGATTATTGTATCTTTCGTAGGGCTTTCCCTAGCAAATGATCTGTTATGAAATAGAGTAAATATGATTCAAAGAGTCATTTCAACACAAGGACGATGTGTAAATTTTGATTTGGATAGTGAATCATTGAAGAATTGGTGCCCAGAAACACTATACTGCTCGAAACACCCAACGAAGCACCGACTCGGAAATGGCTCAAATTTTTTGTGGGGCTTCCGAAGGGTGTGTCTTGGCTATATCAATCACATTTGAGACCATTTGATACCACACATGTCCAAACACACATGCCAAATCCCCCAAAACTAGGTTGAAAGTGGCCCCCTGTCAACACCAAGCATTCTCCGAGCAAAATCGATTTTTTTCCGACCAAATGATAGTTTTAGTTGTTAGAAATCATATTTGGGCTATATCCCACCCCTTGTACTAATTCCTCCCCGTGTTGTGCCCAAACCCGAAGCACAAATGATCAGATAATTAAAGAGAATTATGGTTGCGTTTTTTTAACTTTATGTTGTTGTTTCTTCTTATAGATTATTGTATCCTTCGTAGAGATTTCTCTACCAAATGCTTCGATATGAAATAGAGTAAATACTACACAAAGAGTCAATTCAACATACAGACGATGTGTAAATTTTGATTTGGATATTGAATAATTAAGGAATTGGTGTCCAAAAACACTATAGTGCTCGGAACACCCATCGAAGAACCGACTCGTAAATAGCTCAAATTTTTTGTGGGGCTTCCTAAGGGTGTGTCCTGGCGATATCAATCACATTTGAGACCCTTCGATACCATACATGTCCAAAGACACATGCCAAACCCCCCAAAACTAGCTTGAAAGTGGCCCCCATGGCCACACCAAGTATTCTCCTAGCAAAATCTAATTTTTTCCGAGCAAATGATAGTTTTAGTTGTTAGAAATCATATTTGGGCTATATCCCACCCCTTGGACTAATTGTACCCCGCGTTGTGCCCAAACCTGAAGCACAGATGCTCAGATAATTAAATAAAACTATGGCTGCGTTTTTTAGAACTTTATGTTGTTGTTTCTTCTTATAGATTATTGTATCCTTCGTAAGGATTTCTCTAGCAAATGCTCCGTTACGATGTAGAGTAACTACTATTGAAAGAGTCATTTCAACGTAAGGAGGATGTGTAAATTTTGATTTGGATAGTGAATCATTGAAAAATTGGTGCCCAAAAACACTATAGTGCTCGATACACCCAGCGAAGCACCGACTCGGAAATGGCTTAAATTTTTTGTAGGGCTTCCTAAGGGTTTATCTTGGCTATATCAATCACATTTGACACCCTTTGATATCACACATACCTAAAGACACATGCCAAACCCTCAAAACTAGCTAGAAATTGGCCCCCATGTCAACACCAAGTATTCTCCGAGCAAAATCGAATTTTTTCCGAACAAATGATAGTTTTACTTATTAGAAATCATATTTGGGCTATATCCCACCCCTTGTACTTAATCTTCCTCGGGTTGTGCCCAAAATCGAAGCACAGATGCTCAGATAATTAAAGAGAACTATGGTTGCGTTTTTTTAACTTTATGTTGTTGTTTCTTCTTATAGATTATTGTATCCTTCGAAGGGATTTCTCTCGAAAATGCTGCGTTGTGCAATAGAGTAAAAACTATTCAAAGAGTCATTTCAACATAAGGACGATGTGTAAATTTTGATATGGATAGTAAATCATTGAAGAATTGGTGCCCAGAAACACTATAGTGCTCGAAACACCCAGCGAAGCGCCGACTCGTAAATGGCTCAAATTTTTTTCCTAAGGGTGTGTCTTGGCTATCTCAATCACATTTGAGACCCTTTGATACGACACATGTCCAAAGACACATGCCAAACTCCAGTAAACGAGCTTGAAAGTGGCCCCCGTGTCAACACCAAGTATTCTTCGAGCAAAATCGAATTTTTTCGGAGCAAATGATTGTTGTACATGTTAAAAATCATATTTGGGCTATATCCCACCCCTTGGACTAATTCTTCCTCGCGTTGTGCCCAATACGGAAGCACAGATGCTCAGATAATTAAAGACAACTATGGTTGCGTTTTTTTTAACTTTATGTTGTTGTTTCTTCTTACACATTATTGTATCCTTCGAAGGGATTTCACTAGAAAATCCTCCGTTATGCAATAGAGTAAATACTATTCAAAGAGTCATTTCAACATAAGTACGATGTCTAAATTTTGATTTGGATATGAATCATTGAAGAATTGGTGCTCAAAAACACTATAGTGCTCGAAACACCCAGCGAAGCTCCAACTCGGAAATGGCGCAAATTTTTTGTGGGGCTTCTTAAGGGTGTGTCTTGGCTATATAAATCACATTTGACACCCTTTGATTCCACACATGTCCGAAGACACATGCCGAACCCCCCAAAACTAGCTCGAAAGTGGCCCTCATGTCAACACCAAGTATTTTCTGAGCAAAATCGAATTGTTTTCGAGCATATGATAGTTTTACTTGTTAAAAATCATATTTGGGCTATCCCACCCCTTGGACTAATTCTTCCCCGAGTTGTGCCCAAAACCAAAGCACAGATGCTTAGATAATTAAAGCCAACATGGTTGCGTTTTTTTAACTTTATGATGTTGTTTCTTCTTATAGATTATTGTATCCTTCGTAGGGATTTCTCTAGCAAATGCTCCCTTATGCAATAGAGTAAACACTACTCAAAGAGTCATTTCAACATAAGTACGATGTCTAAATTTTGATTTGGATATGAATCATTGAAGAATTGGTGCCCAAAAACATTATAGTACTCGAAACACCCAGCGAAGCTCCAACTCGGAAATGGCTCAAATTTTTTGTGGGGCTTCCTAAGGGTGTGTCTTGGCTATATAAATCACATTTGACACCCTTTGATACCACACATGTCCAAAGACACATGCCAAACCCCCCAAAACTCGCTCGAAAGTGGCCCCCATGTCAACACCAAGTATTTTCTGAGCAAAATCGAATTGTTTTCGAGCATATGATAGTTTCACTTGTTAAAAATCATATTTGGGCTATATCCCACCCCTTGGACTAATTCTTCCCCGCGTGGTGCCCAAAACCAAAGCACAGATGCTCAGATAATTAAAGACAACATGGTTGCGTTTTTTTTAACTATATGTTGTTGTTTCATCTTATAGATTATTGTATCCTTCGAAGGGATTTCTCTAGAAAATGTTGCGTTGTGCAATAGAGTAAAACCTATTCAAAGAGTCATTTCAACATAAGGACGATGTGTAAATTTTGATATGGATAGGAAATCATTGAAGAATTGGTGCCCAGAAACACTATAATGCTCGAAACACCCACTCGTAAATGGCTCAAATTTTTTTCCTAAGGGTGTGTCTTGGCTATCTCAATTACAATTGAGACCCTTTGATACGACACATGTCCAAAGACACATGCCAAACCCTAGTAAACGAGCTTGAAAGTGGCCCCCTGACAACACCAAGTATTCTTCGAGCAAAATCGAATTTTTTCCGAGCAAATGATAGTTTTTCTTGTTAGAAATCATATTTGGGCTATATCCCACACTTCTACTAATTCTTCCCTGCGTTGTGCCCAAAACCAAAGCACAGATGCTCATATATTTAAAGAGAACTATGGTTGCGTTTTTTTAACTTTGTTAAAGAATAGAGAGAATTGAGAGATGAGAAAACCCTACTTTATCATTACGAGGGGGTAATATATATATATATATATATATATATATATATATATATATATATATATATATATATATATATATATATATATATATATATATATATATAGGTGTGTACAGATAGTAGATACACTCTAGAATATTCCAGATATATGTACATCCATCTATATTATTCCATAACACCCCCCTGGATGTACATATTTGAAAAGCAAGTCTAATTAGAACAAATTCTAATTAAAGAAAAAGAGTACTTGTATTCTTCAAAATACGCTTCTGAAGTTGCCTCATTAAAAATCTTGCCTGGAAAACCCAGTGGGACAAAACCATGGCTAAGGGAAAAAGAGTGCAACGCGTATTTACTCCCCCTGACGATTGCATCACTTGAAAAACTTCATTGATTTAATTGTCGAGACATTGAACTCTTGATGGTAAATTGGACACTTTTGGATACGCCTTATTGAACTGTTGATTCTTGAATTCTTTCAAATTCTCGTTGTACTTTTGCTTCAACTTGGAGAACTCACCAAATTAGACTTTTGCTTCAAATTCTCGTTGCAACTTGGACGATAGATAAACCAGTAGCATCATCATCTTATATTAAGGGAGTGGTAATATGTGCGCGTATAATGCTGCCTAGTTAAAAACCTTGGTAGGAAAAACCCAGTGGGATAAAAACCTAACCTAACCGAAGGGAAAAAGAGTACAGCAATCGAATCTTACCATGCGCATTATCAAAATGATACTACTATCATCTACTCGTCATGGTATATCTACTAACCTTTTCCAGGAGGTAAAGCTTTCAAATAACAAATGTCAAATTCACTAGGAATTTGTTTAATATCTTTCCCGTTTTACTTATACTTCTTCTTAACTCACCTTTCATAAATTGACACCTTTTTTCTATAACAAGTGATTATGGTGCTTCTGGACCATATAAGTCGTAATGATAGTGATAATAGTCATTCGTATTAGGATACGTTACACATAAATTTAATTCCATTTTCATTCGGTTCACTTTATTAGAAAAACTAGAGACAATTTGTTCTTCAGGAACTTTTCATTAAATGACATGTTAAGTGAACTTTAGTTCTTCTGGAAACAATTGTTGCCTATGAATAATTGTCTCATTCAAAGATAATCACATTCAAAGAGGTTCTCGAGTCACAAATCAAACTAGTCATTTCAGTGACTATTCATATATTTTTCAAATAGAAATCACACTTATATTCGAAAGTAACATTTAACGCAATGATTGGTATATGCAATGCACATGTACTATGAAAACTAAAAGCTAATAAACTAATGATGTAAATGATATAAAACTACATCTATTATGCATAATACCTTACTGATAGTAAACATTCATGCACATGATATTAGACTCGATAATGCAATTGTACATACAGATTATGAATTCATACAACCATTGGACTGCAGGTCCATGAGCTCATCTCATTAATAATTTGTCGACAATGAATGGACTTAACATGTAAGATCCCCAATTACATGTCCAAAATTTCATGTCCATCTACGTTATAATAAAGTTACGTTTTTATCGGTTTCATACATATATCGGTATATATAATCACCAAAATTCTTTATAAAAGCTTTTCTTATTATTAGGATCCATGATATCTGAATATTTATTTGGAGGTGTCATTTTCTTTCATACAATGTATAGGCCATATGTTATTATTCATATATATATGCCTCTCCATGGCTTCTTACTTTAATACTCATTAGTATCATATTACTCTTGAAGCGTATCAACCAACTGCAATATCTTGCCATTTCTTTAATGAATATAATTGGAACCGAATAATATTTTTTCTACCATACTTCAAGGGTATCATTTATCACCAATTTGCAAGATATTTCAATGCTCTATATGTACTTGAGCATATCTTAATCTCATAGGAGATAAAGCTGGATTCTTTCTTGAACCTCTATTTCACATAATTATTACTTGCAACAAATTTTGAACTTCTGGTTCGACATGGGGATCACATGCATACTCGCTCCATGCATGTTTTTACCAGCTTTCTCCCATGATTCTCCCCCTAAGGTGGTAAAAACTATCTTGAATTGATAGATTTATGGGGCCAGTAATGATAAACAAATCCACCTTAAATAAATATACGTACTCATAGGCTTACTATATCATATATATGGGGAGTATATGCCATAGCAGTTGGATTCTCGTGTGCTGCAAATTTTGCCCCTAATTGGAGATCATTTGATTTATACCAATTTAGTCGTAGTTTGTAACTATCCACGTCAAAATTTCCATGTGGACTTCTGGCCACTAATTACTATCATCAACTTTGATTAGTAACCTCACTTATTATTAAGATCTCCAAAATGAGCTCCATCTCTGTTGTGTCTTGCCATGAAAAATTAAATAACAACACGAGAGAGCATTCAGCACATTATTATCTTTCATACAAGATAAATATTAATTCATTATTTAAATGACCTTTATCACGTTAAATAAACTCACATCAGGCACATATGTCAAACTTCAAGTTGACTGTTTTTCAGTGTGATTATTACTCATATGTCACAACATAGCCGACTAAATGCGTAGAGATCATTTCTCATAAGTCAATCTTTTGGTTGACAAAGCTTTACTATTTTTCTTTGTGCACAATAAATTTACATTTTGATTTCGGCTAAACGAATAATGTGATATTTGGACACGAATATTGTCGGCCCTTTCGCGAAGCCGCGCGGGAAGACTGGGCGCCAGACAGTCTTTATTTTCCTTTCTCCAATACCCTGGGATAGCCGCGGAGGTAGTGGTTTTCCAGTAGCTCTCAATTCATATTGGTAAGACTAAAATATTTATAACCTCCTTCAGGGAGTATAAATAAGTTTTACTCGACTGGAGCACATTTTCGTTGATGTTAAATACTATATAATCTGCATGGACAAATTCAAATTCACTAATGAAACTTATTGACATCTATTGTATAATTTGAACACTTCATGAGTATATAAAAATTCAATTTATGCATGCTCGTCTGGAGTATCTAACTATTTTTTCATCATATGTTGCTATTAATTTATAAGGTAATTCATATTAATTCCAACCATCTATATTATTTCAAAATGTTATTAATCAACAACCATACCTTCAACAAAATGAACAAATGAGCAACTAATAATAAAATAATTATCAACTTTTTCAGTATATAACCCACACTCTACAGGAGTAATTCAAAAAACAGATTTTATCAAAAGACACAATCTCTCCTATGTCTTACCTACTTGCTAACGAAACCATTTAAAATATAGATATTGAGAATGTCCAATCAAGTCTTAAATGAATAATACGGCAACATTAAAGGTACTGATATATAGACAATTAGGCATGCACAACATTTAAAAGAATTTGTAATATAGCGATGATAACATTATTACCGAAAGTAAGACCATAATTTCAAGTTATGATAAAGGTAAGTCCAAACCATTATAAGATAACTGACACCTAGCTTGTTTCTCATAATCTTACAGCAATAAGGGAAATTACCCCATATAATTTATATCATAAACTTTGAACTCCCAGTCAAAGGTTTTTTTCTCACTTGCTCGTTTAGAATATATATAAAATTAATGTTGAAACTTCTGGCCCAACAGATGTAATTCATAATATGCGAGACTATGTGAACTAATTTCATTCTTGGGTCAGTTTTCCTCACTTAAATGATCTGTTATACCACTATATGATATAATCGCAAAAATTTCTATGGTCAATCGCTTATTATCGCAAACATACTCTTCCAACCTTAAACTTTAAACTTCGAGCCAAAGTAATTCGGAAAATTTACTCGTTATTCGAAACTTTAGGTTTGAATAGATATCCAAAAATTTCTCATGATTTTACAGCAATAGGAGAAAATATCTCATATTATACATACTACACACTATACTTTGAGCTTCAGGTCAAAGGTTTGCTTATTTACGAGGACTCGCGCATTATGAAAATAAATTTACTCTTGGAACTTCTGGCCCACAATACATAATCATATGATTGACAAACTATTAATTATATGACTTTACAAAACACAAAACTTCAAGAACTAACACATTCACACTTTAAACGAAAGGTAACCATACCCACATCACAACAAACATGTCTAGAGAGACCGAAGAAAAACAAGATAATAATAATTCCAATGGAGGAGTTCTTGGTGCTAATTTATCCAAAACGATGCGTACGTTCCGTGCTTACTGTATATCAAACACTATCCTAATGTATAGATTTCGATACTCTGACCATAACAAAACTCATGAAGTAATTTACATCTCAACTTAATATCATCTCAATCACAACTTCTTAACATGTCATTAACAATCATCGCACTAACTACTAAGCGCATAATGCCACACATACCATTTCCTTAGTAGCAAGTTACACAATATATCTAATCACGACACTTTACTTATGTCCGGAATGATCCGTCTTCGACCTTATAAATCAGCATTCTTATCAACCCACTATTAAAGTACCAACGACAATGAAGATGGTAATAAGCTGCTCTCAAATTTCGGTAAATCAAGTGCAAAACATGCCACAAGATAATCAAATAGTGGCAGGACATGATACAGGCCGGGACACACATGAATTATTGTGTTAATCTGATAGTTCATACTTATGGCAAAATAAGAGACAAGATAAAATGTTACGGTAGGTAACCCGGTAGAATAATATATGCTGGTATGCTAATATGCAAATCAGTCTACATATTAAGACATAATGCTGATATGCAATCGAGGAGCTATATAAAATAATCATAGGCCGATGAGCGAATTAATAAGATGAGCAGATTATGTGTGAGAGACCAGCCGATCCATGTGACAATTAGTAGAGGCAAATATGCTGATAGTGCTTACCTTGTACCGCTTGAGAATTATAGGCAAATAATTCTTTAAATACATGCTTTGTATCCTTAAAGTTTGGAACACTTTTCCAAATCGGTATAACCGAAAACACATCATGCATATAACCACAAACTTAGCAAGACCAAACTAATTAATCATTGACATACGCATTTGCTACTTAGATCACTAATATTAACAAAACTTGCAAATCTGTGAATTCGACTTTCACATAATACAATAATCATGACAAAACAAAACAATCATTAGATGCACATATGATTTAATAAATTAGATGATTGTTTCCGCAACCACGCATTCACCAGAAAACACAACAACGAACAATAACTCAACAATTTAGCAACATTGACCAACGACAACTAATTTTGATAGTTCATGCGGAATCTGAGTGTGAAAAGTCTGATGACCAATACATAGCTCAATCAGGAACCACATATAGCATTCTGAAACGATGAAACAAGCAAGCGAAAGTCCAAGAACCCAAGCACAACTCAACATGCCTTTGTCAATAATCCATGCATCCTCTTTCTTTTAGAATTTATAGATATCTCCAATACTAAAGTACAACATGCTCTTCTATATCAAAAAGCAACGATCAAAACTATAGGCCAGACTAAAATAAGATCAAAACTATATACACTTATAGTATACCATCATAGTTATGTGATAAAAAGAAGCTTACTGTGATAGTTAGGTGAACTATCTTACACAAGAATACAAGATCATGGTTTCAACGAACATGTATATCACATGGTCAAAAGTCCCATATATATCAAGACTTGATTAGCTAATATAATCTTATACTCCACTGGCCGACAACAACTAATTTCTATCAAAAGAAATTGAACCTCAGGCACAAGAAACTTTAACTATAAGAAACAAAATCTACCGCTTAAAACATGAATCATGAGGTGCATATGATTAGAACTTATATAAAACCATGTCCGATTGATACCGACACCAAATAAGTGCAATCTCCACTAATGCTTGTAGTCAAACATTCTTGTATATATAATCAATAACCCCAATAAAGAGAATGAATTAATTGTTGCGTACCTGATAGAGTGATGGGTGAGATTAACGAACTTTTGAGAAAATTTAGAGAAATTTTAGGGTTGATTATATCTCAACTCGCTATAGCGCACCATCAGTGATCAATTGGTATGTGCTTATGGTTCGCCTCATAAATTTTATGGGAGGAGAAATTGTTTAGGGGCTTATAGGAAATTAGGGTTAAAGCTCGTGCTGATAACGTGATAAAGAATAGAGAGAATTGAGAGAGGAGAAAACCCTACTTTATCATTACGAGGGGGTAATATATATAGGTGTGTACAGAGAGTAGATACACTCTAGAACATTCCAGATATATGTACATCCATCTATATTATTCCATAACAAACTTTATATTGTTGTTTCTTCTTATAGATTATTGTATTCTTCGTAGGGATTTCTCTAGCAAATGCTCCGTTATGCAATAGAGTAAATACTATTCAAAGAGTCATTTCAACATAAGGACGATGTGTAAGTTTTGATTTGGATAGTGAATCTTTGAAGAATTGGTGCCCAGAAACACAATAGTGCTAGAAACACCCAGCGAAGCACCGACTCGGAAATGGCTCAATTTTTTTGTGGGGCTTGCTAAGGGTGTGTCCTGGCTATATCAATCACATTTCACACCCTTTGATACCACACATGTCCAAAGACACATGCTAAACCCCCTAAAACTAGCTTGAAAGTGGCCCCCATGTCAAAACCACGTATTCTCCGAGCAAAATCGAATTTCTTCAGAGCAAATGATAGTTTTAGTTGTTAGAAATCTTATTTGGGCTATATCTCACTCGGATTAATTCTTCCCCGTGTTTTGCCCAAAAACGAAGCACAGATGCTCAAATATCTAAGGAGAACTATGATTACGTTTTTTTAACTTTATGCTGTTGTTTCTTCTTATAAATTATTGTATCTTTCGTAGGGATTTCTCTATCAAATGCTGCGTTATGATAAAGAGTAAATACTATTCAAAGAGTTATTTCTACATAAGGAGGATGTGTAAATTTTGATTTGGATAGTGAATCATTGGAAAATTGGTGCCCAAAAACACTATAGTGCTCGAAACATCTAGCGAAACACCGACTCGAAAATGACTCAAATTTTTTGTGAGCCTTTTTAAGGGTGTGTCTTGGCTATATCAATCACATTTGACACCCTTTGACACAACACATGTCCAAAGACACATGCCAAACCCCCCTTAACTACCTTGAAAATGGCCCTATGTCAACACCAAGTATTCTCCAAGCAAAGAAATATTTTTTCCGAGCAAATGATAGTTTTAATCGTTAGAAATCATATTTGGGCTATATCCCACGCCTTGTACTAATTTTTCTTAGCGTTGTGCCCTAAACCGAAGCACAGATGCTCATATATTTAAAGAGAACTATGGTTGCGTTTTTTTAGCTTTATGTTGTTGTTTCTTCTTATTGATTATTCTATCTTTCGTAGGGCTTTCTCTAGCAAACGATCCGTTATGAAATAGAGTAAATATGATTCAAAGAGTCATTTCAACATAAGGACGATATGTAAATTTTGATTTGGATCGTGAATTATTGAAGAATTGGTGCCTAGAAACACTATAGTGCTCGAAACACCAAGCAAAGCACCGACTCGGAAATGGCGCAAATTTTTAGTGGTGCTTCAGAAGGCTGTGTCTTGGCTATATCAATCACATTTGAGACCATTTGATACCACACATGGCCAAAGACACATGCCAAACCCCCCCAAAACTAGCTTGAAAGTGGCCCCCTTGTCAACACCAAGTATTCTCCGAGCAAAATCGATTTTTTTCCTAGCAAATTATAGTTTTAGTTGTTAGAAATCATATTTGGGCTTTATCCCACCCCTTGTACTAATTTTTCCCGTCGTTGTGCCCTAAACCGAAGCACAGATGCTTAGACAATTAAAGAGAACTATGGTTGCGTTTTTAACTTTATGTTGTTGTTTCTTCTTATTGATTATTGTATCTTTCGTAGGCCTTTCTCTAGCAAATGATCCGTTATGAAATAGAGTAAATATGATTCAAAGAGTCATTTCAACACAAGGACGATGTGTAAATTTTGATTTGGATAATGAATCATTGAAGAATTGGTGCCCAGAAACACTATAGTACTCGAAACACCCAGCGAAGCACCGACTCGGAAATGGCTCAAATTTTTTGTGGGGCTTTTGAATGGTGTGTCTTGGCTGTATCAATCACATTTGAGACCATTTGATACCACACATGTCCAAAGACACATGCCAAACCCCCCAAAACTAGCTTGAAAGTGGCCCCCTTGTCAACAGCAAGTATTCTCCGAGCAAATGATAGTTTTAGTTGTTAGAAATCATATGGGCTATATCCCACCCCTTGTACTAAATCTTTCCCGCGTTGTGCCCAAAACTGAAGTACAGATGCTCCAATAATTAAAGAGAATTATGGTTGCGTTTTTTTTAATGTTGTTCTTTCTTCTTATAGATTATTGTATCCTTCGTAGGGATTTCTCGAGCAAATGCTCCGTTATGCAATAGAGTAAATACTATTCAATGAGTCATTTCAACTAAGGCAGAGCATTTTCGGATATCCGATCCGAACTTGATCGGATATCCGAAAATACTATCCAATTAAATTTAGATCAGATTTAGCGGATATTCGATATCCGCAATGCCAATGCCAACCTAGGCTTGACGCGGGCCAGACCGCAACTGCCTAGCCAAACGGGTCGGCCGAGCAATCAGCCAATTAGGCCCACCTGGTCGAACAGCCCATATAGCAAGCCTTAAGGCCATGCAGCCAAACCAAGCAATTAATGGCCGAGCTTGCAAGTAAAAGAAATGAGAGCACGACTTGTCTTTTATAAGCCAAAGCTTCCACACTACAACTCCCTTGGTCCGATGTGGGACAAATTCCTATTACACTTATTCATTTTTTTCCCTTTTCTCACCAAATGAAGAAAATTTGATTCTAAACTATTCCTACAATGAAGTTTGTAATCTTTATTTTAGCAACAACATACCCACCAAATGTATGGGATATAATATGTCTCTCTTACAAATACAATATGAGTAAGATTTGTTATTGGCATGCCTATGTTCAATGACACCACTATGAAACCCAATTACTTAACGGATTCCCCTTTATGAACACCAATTACTTCAAATTCTTAATGGTGGTTAGAAAGTTGATGTCAAATTTTTTAAGTAATGAGAACTTCCTTTGATGAAAAATCTACAATGAAAACGTGATATATAACAACAGACCACATGTTACAACTCTAGTACTAGCTACTCCATTCATTGACTATTAATTCCACATATTTTGGTCTTAAATATTACACATAGGCTTCTTATATGAAATGATTAAAACAATCACCCTCTTTCTTACGTAAACAAAGGCCTAAAGGCCTCAAAAGGCCATGCATCATGCTTGTAGATACATCAATTGTTCAACTACTACTCATCTTCAATTATTATTTTGTTTTAGTTCTCAAGCATTTCTATCTCCCATATCACCTCCCCTTCAAATAGGACATTCAGAGTCACTTGAGTTACTCTTTTTACGAGCTCTCAATTATCATCTTAGGCTTAGCTAGTTTGGGATTTTTCTTTGTTATGAGCCAATTCGAATACCTAGCTATGAATGTAGTGAGTGTGATTAATGTTGTCACAAGTATTATCTAATCAACCTATTTATAGCACTTCTAATACTCTTACTCACAATAAAAGCCATCTAACGGGGATAATTCGAGAACGGTGGTACAAATTGTAGTTCAGTCTTGTGTCATCATGCATTGGTATTCTAGTAACGACTAACAACTAGACCTAATATTAATGAGTTCGATTGTTATACTTAATAATTAATGGTAAGTAACCACTAACTACTATATATTATTCATGTTATTATACTTACTAAATTATTAATACACATTTACATTCTATCAAATATGTTACATACATGGGC
This sequence comes from Spergularia marina, assembly GCA_963680865.1. NCBI lineage: Eukaryota > Viridiplantae > Streptophyta > Magnoliopsida > Caryophyllales > Caryophyllaceae > Spergularia > Spergularia marina. The sequence continues at coordinate 13,950,024 of OY804546.1, read as the reverse complement.
AAGGAGTAGCTACTTAATTACTTGTACAAAAGATACACACATTAGCTAGTGGCAAGTTCGATTCTTAGAATGACAATAACTTTCTCATACGATGTACAAATACTCCGAAACAAGCGCCCATGAAAAGCTGGGAATGAGATCTATAAGAGTTATTTCAGGACATTATTGCAAATTACACACTAAGCTTGTCGAAGTTCATCGTCGAAGTATGCTGGTTGAACAAGGCTAATAACAAAAGAAAACAAAAAAACTTGTCCCACATCGAACTAAAAAGGAAGATGGGGGCAAACATTTTTCTATGAATACTTGTTGACTCCATGTGGGAAGGAATATGGTTTCGGCTCAGTCATTATTTGACATGCGGGCCTTCACTGGACTGAGCAATTGAGGTATCACTCAATCTGAAAATCAGCCCGTAAGTGGGGTTCATCCATTATTCGAAAAAATAACACTTTTGAATAACACTTATGAAAAAATAACACTTTTGAAGGAATAACAATTTTGAAAATATTTTGGATATTTGGATATTAGAATTTTTCGCTCTAGATATCCGAAGCCGATCCGATATCCGATATCCGAAAAGTTCGGATACGGATATCCGATCCGAATGCATTTTCGGACCGGATATCCGAATATAGGATCAAATAATCGGATAATCGGATAAACGGATATTTTGCTTAGCCCTAATTTCAACATAAGGACGATGTGTAAATTTTGATTTTGGATATTGAATCATTGAAGAATTGAAGAATTGGTGCCCAGAAACACAATAGTGCTCGGAACACCCAGCGAAGCACCGACTCGAAAATGGCTCAAATTTTTTGTGGGACTTCCTAAGGGTATGTCTTGGCTATATCAATCACATTTGAGACCCTTCGATACCATACATGTACAAAGACACATGCCAAACCCGCCAAAACTAGCTTGAAAGTGGCCCCCATGTCAACACCAAGTATTCTCCGAGAAAAATCGAATTTTTTCCAAGCAAATGATAGTTTTAGTTGTTAGAAATTGTATTTGGGCTATATCCCACCCCTTGGAATAATTCTTCCCCGCGTTGTGCCCAAAAATGAAGCACATATGCTCAAATAACACAAATTATTAGGAACCCCGGGGGTACCTAGAGCTACGTACCCCCTGGTTACTGTTCACGCATGAATAGTAATGAGCAAAAATAATAAGTGAAAACTGAGAAATAATGAGTGCAAATTGAGAAATAATGACTGAAAGTTGGGAAATAATGACTGGACATGGGGAAATAATGAGTGAAAATACATAATGACTATAAAGTGGTATAGAATGAGTGAAAATTGGAAAATAATGAGTGAAAATTGAGAAATAATGAGCGAAAATTGGTTAACAATGACTGAAAATAAATAATGACTCTAAAGTGGTATATGATAATGAGTGAAAATTGAGATATAATGAGTGAAAATTAAATTGAGATATAATGAGTGAAAATTAAACAATAATAATGACTGGAAATAAATAATGACTATAAAGTGGTACAAAATGTGTGAAAATTGGAAATAATGAGTGAAAATAAATAATGACTATCAATTGTTATATAATGAGTGAAATTTTGAAAATTAATGAGTGAAAATTGCGAAATAATGAGTGAAAATATATAATGACTACAAAATGGTATATAATGAGTGAAAATTGAACCGTGGGGGGGGGGGGGGTACGTAGATCTACGTACCCCTAGGGTACCATATACCGATTGCTCAAATAATTAAGGAGAACTAAGGTTGTATTTTTTTAACTTTATGCTGTTGTTTCTTCTTATAGATTATTGTATCTTTAGTAGGGTTTTCTCTAGCAAATGCTCTGTTACGATATAGAGTAAATAATATTCAAAGAATCATTTCAACATAAAGAGGATGTGTAAATTTTGATTTTGGAAAGTGAATCATTGAAAAATTGGTGCCCTGAAACATTATAGTGCTCGAAACACCTAGCGAAGCACCGACTCGGAAATGGCTCAAATTTTTTGTGGGGCTTCCTAAGGGTGTGTCTTGGCTATATAAATCACATTTGACACCCTTTGATACCACACATGTCCTAAGACACATGCCAAACCCCCCCAAAACTAGCTTGAAAGTAGCCCTCATGTCAACACCAAGTATTCTCCGAGCAAAATCGAATTTTTTAGGAGTAAATGATAGTTTTACTTGTTAGAAATCATATTTGCGCTATATCCCACCCCATGTACTAATTCTTCCCTGCGTTGTGCCCTAAACAGAAGCACAGATGCAAAGATAATTAAAGAGAACTATGGTTGCGTTTTTCAACTTTATGTTGATGTTTAATCTTATAGATTATTGTATCCTTCGTAGGGATTTCTCTAGAAAATGCTCCGTTATGCAATAGAGTAAATACTATTCAAAGAGTCATTTCAACATAAGGACGATGTGTAAATTTTGATTTTGGATAGTGAATCATTGAAGAATTGGTGCCCAGAAACAATATAGTGCTCGAAACACCCAGTGAAGCACCGACTCGGAAATGGCTCAAATTTTTTGAGGGGCTTCCTAAGGGTGTGTCTTGGCTATAGCAATCACATTTGTGACCCTTCGATACCGTAAATGTCCAAAGACCCATGCCAAACCCCCCAAAACTAGCTTGAAAGTGGCCCCCATGTCAACACCAAGTATTCTCCGAGCAAAATCGAATTTTTTCCGAGCAAATGATAATTTTAGTTATTAGAAATCATATTTGGGCTATATCCCACCCCTTGGACTAATTCTTGCCCACGTTGTGCCTAGAAATGAAGCACAGATGCTCAAATAATTAAGGCGAAGTATGGTTGCATTTTTTTAACTTTATGCTGTTGTTTCTTCTTATAGATTATTGTATCTTTCGTAGGGCCTTTTCTAGCACATGCTCTGTTATGATACAAAGTAAATACTATACAAAGAGTCATTTCAACATAAGGAGGATGTGTATATTTTGATTTGGATAGTGAATCATTGGCAAAATTGGTGCCCAGAAACACTATAGTGCTCGATACACCAAGGACGAAGCACCGACTCGGAAATTGCTCAAATTTTTTGTGGGGCTTCCTAAGGGTGTGTGTTAGCTATATCAATCACATTTGACGCCCTTTTATACCACACATGTCCAAAGACACATGCAAAACCCCCCAAAACTAAGTTGAAAGTGGCCCCCATATCAACACCAAGTATTCTCCGAGCAAAATCGAATTTTTAACGAGCAAATGATGGTTTTACTTGTTAGAAATCATATTGGGCTATATCCCACCCCTTGTACTTATTCTTCCCCATGTTGTGCCTAAAGCCGAAGCACAGATGCTCAGATAATTATAGAGAACTATGGTTGTGTTTTGTTATTTTATGTTGTTTCTTCTTATAGATTATTGTATCCTTCGTAGGGATATCTCTAACAAATGCTCCGTTATGCAGTAGAGTAAAAACTATTCAAAGAGTCATTTCAACGATGTGTAAATTTTAATTTGGATAGTGAATCATTGAAAAATTTGTGCCTAGAAACACTATAGTGCTGGAAACACCCAGCGAAGCACCGACTCGGAAATGGCTCAAATTTTTTGTGGGGCTTCCTAAGGGTATGTATTGGCTATATCAATCGCATTTGTGACCTCTTGATTACACACATGTACAACGACACATGCCAAACCCCCCAAAACTAGCTCGAAATGCACCCCCGTGTCAACACAAGTATTCTCCGATCAAAATCGAATTTGTTCCGGGCAAATGATAGTTTTACTTGTTAGAAATCATATTTGGGCTATAACCCACCCCTTTGACTAATTCTTCCCTGCGCTGTGCCCAAAAACGAAGCATAGATGCTCAAATATCTAAGGAGAACTTTGGTTACGTTTTTTTAATTTTATGCTGTTGTTTCTTCTTATAGATTATTGTATCTTTCGTAGGATTTCTCTAACAAATGCTCCGTTCTGATAAAGAGTAAATACTATTCAAAGTGTCACTTCTACATAAGGAGGATGTGGAAATTTTGATTTGGATAGTGAATCATTGAAAAATTGGTGCACAGAAACACTATAGTGCTCGAAACACCCAACGAAGCACCGCCTCGGAAATGGCTCAAATTTTTTGTGGGGCTTCCTAAGGATGTGTGTTAGCTATATAAATCATATTTGACAACCTTTGATACCACACATGTCCAAAGGCACATGCCAAAACCCCCAAAACTAGCATGAATGTGGCCCCCATGTCTTACCAAGTATTCTTTGAGCAAAATCGAATTTTTTCCGAGCAAATGATAGTTTTACTTGATAGAAATCATATTTGGGCTATATCCCACCCCTTGTACTAACTCTTCCCCGCATTGTGCCCAAAAACGAAGCACAGACGCTCAAATAATTAAGGAGAATTGTGGTTGTGTTTTATTAACTTTATACGGTTGTTTCTTCTAATAGATTATTGTATCTTTCATAGAGCTTTCTCTACCAAATGCTCCGATATGATATAGAGTAAATACTATTCAAAGAGTCATTTCAACATAAGGACGATGTGTAAATTTTGATTTGGATAGTGAATCATTGAAAAATTGGTGCCCAGAAACACTATAGTGCTCGAAACACCCGGCGAAGCACGGCCTCGGAAATGGCTCAAATTCTTTGTGGGGCTTACTAAGGGTGCCTTTTGGATATATAAATCACATTTGACACCCTTTGATACCACACATGTCCAAGGACACATGCCAAACCCCCCAAAACTAGCCCGAAAGTCGCCCCCGTGTCAACACCAAGTCTTCTCTGACCGAAATCGACTTTTTTCCGAGCAATTGATAGTTTCAGTTGTTAGAAATCGTATTTGGGCAATATCCCACCCTTTGGACTAATTCTTCCTCGCGTTGTGACCAAAACCGTAGCACAGATGCTCAAATCATTAAGGAGAACTATGGTTGCGTTTTATTAAATTTATACGGTTGTTTCTGCTTATAGATTATTGTATCTTTCATAGGGCTTTCTCTACCAAATACTCCGTTATGATATAGAGTAAATACTATTCAAAGAGTCATTTGAACATAAGGACGATGTGTAAATTTTGATTTGGATAGTGAATCATTGAAAAGTTGGTGCCCAGAAACACTATAGTGCTCGAAACACTCAACGAAGCACCGCCTCGGAAATGGCTCAAATTTTTTGAAGGGCTTCCTAACGGAGTGTCTTGGATATATCAATCACATTTGAGACCATTTGATACCACACATGTCCAAAGACACATGCCAAATCCCCCAAAACTAGCCCGAAAGTCGCCCCCGTGTCAACACCAAGTATTCTCCGACCAAAATCGAATTTTTTCCAAGCAAATGATAGTTTTACTTGATAGAAACCATATTTAGGCCATAAACCACCTCTTGCACTAATTCATCCCCGCGTAGTGCCCAAAAACGAAACACAGATGCTCAAATAATTAAGGAGAACTATGGTTGCGTTTTTTTAACTTTATGTTGTTGTTTCTTCCTATTAATTATAGTATCGTTCGTAGGGCTTTCTCTAGCAAATGATCCGTTATGAAATAGAGTAACTATGATTCAAAGATTCATTTCAACATAAGGACTATGTGTAAATTTTGATTTGGATAGTGAATCATTGAAGAATTGGTGCCCAGAAACACTATAGTTTTCGAAACACCCAGCGAAGCACCGCCTCGGAAATGGTGCAAATTTTTTGTGGGGCTTCCTAAGGGTGTGTCTTGGCTATATCAAGCACATTTGAGACCCTTTGATACCATACATGTCCACAGACACATGCCAAACCCCCCAAAACTAGCCTGAAAATCGCCCCCGTGTCAACACCAAGTATTCTGCGAGCAAAATCGAATTTTTTCCGAGCAAATGATAGTTTTACTTGTTAGAAATCATATTTGGGCTATAAACCCATCCCTTGGACTAATTGTTCCCCGCGTTGTGACAAAAAACGTAGCACAGATGCTCAAATAATTAAGGAGAACTATGGTTGCGTTTTATTAACTCTATGCGGTTGTTTCTGCTTATAGATTATTGTATCTTTCATAGGGCATTCTCTACCAAATGCTCCGTTATGATATAGAGTAAATGCTATTCAAAAAGTCATTTCAACATAAGGACGATGTGTAAATTTTGATTTCGATAGTGAATCATTGCAGAATTGGTGCCCAGAAACACTATAGTGCTCGAAACACTCAACGAAGCACCGCCTCGGAAATGGCTCAATTTATTTGTGGGGTTTCCTAAGGGAGCGTGATGTAAAACCTACTCTAATTTTTATGTGTTTTTGAGTTTGTAACGCAGCGGAATTAAAACAGAAAATAAAGGATATGAATTAGTCCAGAATCCTCGCAAGAATACTCGACTAAGACTAATTTGTACTAAGATCACAAAGAAACAAGCACAAACAAACGGCAAGCACCAAGATCACATAGAAACAAGGTACAAACCAAAAGAATACCTCGCAAGGCCAAGATTTTGATGGAAACTCCCTTCGACTCTTTGATATTAATGCTCAAACTTGTATGAAAAACAATACAATAAGACTCTCTATTTATACTACTCTTAAGACTCCTAAACTTACCTAAAATCAAGTTAAGAACCAGATTTGGATCTTCCCTTAAACAGACTTCATGCTTATTGCTGAAACTTTCCTAAACTCTCCTATAACAACTTGGAAACCTTTTAAGGCTCCTTTATTCCACAAAATTACTGTAAATTAGACACTTTCCTAAACTTAAACAAAGACACAAATAATAATAAGTATTATATCTACTAAGAACTTCCTTGGACGTGCATGGCTTGGGGAATATAGCAGATTCGGCCATCCTTGTGTGCTCGCGTAGAAACTGGACAACTCAACTTAAAACAGGCATATCTCCTTCGTTACTTAACCAATTAAGGCATATGACCACTTTTCGGAAAGCTTAGATCAAGAACTTTACTTTCCAATTTATGGATCCTCTAAATACTGAATAGTTTAAAAGATATCTAGCCTGGAAGTTGACGTGATGGTCTTTAACTTCTATTATTAGCTTTGACCCATAGCTCCCATGCATCATTCTCCCCTTCTTTGAAAAGATTCGTCCTCGAATCTGAAGTCCTCAAGTAGAGAAACATATTCTCACAACCACCCGGATCATATACAAGGATCACAATGAGAAGTAGAACTAACACAAACACTAAACATATGCACAAGTATTTGTCCTTTAACTCATCATCTTCAATGTACTTGATCAGTTTTGAAACACCATGATCTTCAATATCAATCCACTTCATACCAATCATTCCTTGATGCACAATCTTTCGACCATCGTGTTTGTATTCTTGTTCTTTACCTTTGAATTCGGTGCTATCTTTGTAGAGACACAACAACAATCTTGATTTACCTTTGACATCTTCATGAAATCCCTTATTAATATAGAGATCAACATAAGATTTGTATGAACTTCGATCATCCATTTTCTGGTAAACCAACTTGTGATCTATCTCATTTTCAATTATAACCCCATGTTCATTGGAAGTCGTTACTTTCTCTTCCCCAAAAGATTTTAGTGAAGAATCAATTCTTTCCTCCTTAGAAGAAGTATCATAAAGATCCAATGTTTTGGCTTGATCACCAATCTCAATGTCTTCATGCTCTTGGATTTGTATGAATTCGAGTTCTTGCAATTGTTCCTCCAAGTTTACTTCTTTGATTTCTTCTTTGTCTTCACAAGAATCATGCTTTTTCAAATATGCACTCCTAACTTTCTTCAAGTCATCTTGCATACGATCAAGTTTCTTCATCATATCAAACAAAATCAGATCATTATTTGCTTGTTCATGCTCATAAGACGACTTTTTGAACGACACATCTTCAATAAAGTTCCTTGGCATATATCTTTTACGTAGCTTGCACTTGAGTACTTCCCACGAATGAATCTTGCACTTGCCTTCATGTTTGCGTCGCTTCTTCAAAATTTCAAACCAATGGAAAGCGTCTCTTACCAAAATAAGTTTCACATGATCGAATCTTTCACGATCATCAAAACCAATTCGATCGAATTTACGCTCAATCTTTCTTTCCCAATTTAAATAATCTTCAGAATCACCACACCCATCAAACTTGGGAAATTTATAATTCATTGATAAACTAAAATCAACCACACCAAGACTAACAAAGCATAGAAGTTTGTTACAACCAAGCTCTGATACCAATTTGATGTAAAACCTACTCTAATTTTTATGTGTTTTTGAGTTTGTAACGCAGCGGAATTAAAACAGAAAATAAAGGATATGAATTAGTCCAGAATCCTCGCAAGAATACTCGACTAAGACTAATTTGTACTAAGATCACAAAGAAACAAGCACAAACAAACGGCAAGCACCAAGATCACATAGAAACAAGGTACAAACCAAAAGAATACCTCGCAAGGCCAAGATTTTGAAGGAAACTCCCTTCGACTCTTTGATATTAATGCTCAAACTTGTATGAAAAACAATACAATAAGACTTTCTATTTATACTACTCTTAAGACTCCTAAACTTACCTAAAGTCAAGTTAAGAACCAGATTTGGATCTTCCCTTAAACAGACTTCATGCTTATTGCTGAAACTTTCCTAAACTCTCCTATAACAACTTGGAAACCTTTTAAGGCTCCTTTATTCCACAAAATTACTGTAAATTAGACACTTTCCTAAACTTAAACAAAGACACAAATAATAATAAGTATTATATCTACTAAGAACTTCCTTGGACGTGCATGGCTTGGGGAATATAGCAGATTCGGCCATCCTTGTGTGCTCGCGTAGAAACTGGACAACTCAACTTAAAACAGGCATATCTCCTTCGTTACTTAACCAATTAAGGCATATGACCACTTTTCGGAAAGCTTAGATCAAGAACTTTACTTTCCAATTTATGGATCCTCTAAATACTGAATAGTTTAAAAGATATCTAGCCTGGAAGTTGACGTGATGGTCTTTAACTTCTATTATTAGCTTTGACCCATAGCTCCCATGCATCATTCTCCCCTTCTTTGAAAAGATTCGTCCTCGAATCTGAAGTCCTCAAGTAGAGAAACATATTCTCACAACCACCCGGATCATATACAAGGATCACAATGAGAAGTAGAACTAACACAAACACTAAACATATGCACAAGTATTTGTCCTTTAACTCATCATCTTCAATGTACTTGATCAGTTTTGAAACACCATGATCTTCAATATCAATCCACTTCATACCAATCATTCCTTGATGCACAATCTTTCGACCATCGTGTTTGTATTCTTGTTCTTTACCTTTGAATTCGGTGCTATCTTTGTAGAGACACAACAACAATCTTGATTTACCTTTGACATCTTCATGAAATCCCTTATTAATATAGAGATCAACATAAGATTTGTATGAACTTCGATCATCCATTTTCTGGTAAACCAACTTGTGATCTATCTCATTTTCAATTATAACCCCATGTTCATTGGAAGTCGTTACTTTCTCTTCCCCAAAAGATTTTAGTGAAGAATCAATTCTTTCCTCCTTAGAAGAAGTATCATAAAGATCCAATGTTTTGGCTTGATCACCAATCTCAATGTCTTCATGCTCTTGGATTTGTATGAATTCGAGTTCTTGCAATTGTTCCTCCAAGTTTACTTCTTTGATTTCTTCTTTGTCTTCACAAGAATCATGCTTTTTCAAATATGCACTCCTAACTTTCTTCAAGTCATCTTGCATACGATCAAGTTTCTTCATCATATCAAACAAAATCAGATCATTATTTGCTTGTTCATGCTCATAAGACGACTTTTTGAACGACACATCTTCAATAAAGTTCCTTGGCATATATCTTTTACGTAGCTTGCACTTGAGTACTTCCCACGAATGAATCTTGCACTTGCCTTCATGTTTGCGTCGCTTCTTCAAAATTTCAAACCAATGGAAAGCGTCTCTTACCAAAATAAGTTTCACATGATCGAATCTTTCACGATCATCAAAACCAATTCGATCGAATTTACGCTCAATCTTTCTTTCCCAATTTAAATAATCTTCAGAATCACCACACCCATCAAACTTGGGAAATTTATAATTCATTGATAAACTAAAATCAACCACACCAAGACTAACAAAGCATAGAAGTTTGTTACAACCAAGCTCTGATACCAATTTGATGTAAAACCTACTCTAATTTTTATGTGTTTTTGAGTTTGTAACGCAGCGGAATTAAAACAGAAAATAAAGGATATGAATTAGTCCAGAATCCTCGCAAGAATACTCGACTAAGACTAATTTGTACTAAGATCACAAAGAAACAAGCACAAACAAACGGCAAGCACCAAGATCACATAGAAACAAGGTACAAACCAAAAGAATACCTCGCAAGGCCAAGATTTTGAAGGAAACTCCCTTCGACTCTTTGATATTAATGCTCAAACTTGTATGAAAAACAATACAATAAGACTTTCTATTTATACTACTCTTAAGACTCCTAAACTTACCTAAAGTCAAGTTAAGAACCAGATTTGGATCTTCCCTTAAACAGACTTCATGCTTATTGCTGAAACTTTCCTAAACTCTCCTATAACAACTTGGAAACCTTTTAAGGCTCCTTTATTCCACAAAATTACTGTAAATTAGACACTTTCCTAAACTTAAACAAAGACACAAATAATAATAAGTATTATATCTACTAAGAACTTCCTTGGACGTGCATGGCTTGGGGAATATAGCAGATTCGGCCATCCTTGTGTGCTCGCGTAGAAACTGGACAACTCAACTTAAAACAGGCATATCTCCTTCGTTACTTAACCAATTAAGGCATATGACCACTTTTCGGAAAGCTTAGATCAAGAACTTTACTTTCCAATTTATAGATCCTCTAAATACTGAATAGTTTAAAAGATATCTAGCCTGGAAGTTGACGTGATGGTCTTTAACTTCTATTATTAGCTTTGACCCATAGCTCCCATGCATCAGAGCGTCTTGGCTTTATGAATCACATTTGAGACCATTTGATAACACACATGTCCAAAGACACATGCCAAACCCCCCAAAACTAGCTTGAAAGTGGCCCCCTTGTCAACACCACGTATTCTCTGAGCAAAATCGAATTTCTTACGAGCAAATGATAGCTTTACTTGTTAGAAATCATATTTGAGCTATATCCCACCCCTTGTACTTATACTTCCCCATATTGTGCCCTAAACCGAAGCACAGATGCTCAGATAATTATAGAGAACTATGGTTGCGTTTTTTTAACTTTATGTTGTTGTTTCTTCTTATAGATTATTGTATCCTTCGTAGGGATTTCTCTATCAAATGCTCCATTATACAATAGAGTAAATACTATTCAAAGAGTCATTTCAACATAAGGACGATGTGTAAATTTTGATTTGGATAGTGAATCATTGATAAATTGGTACCGTGAAATACTACATTGGTCGAAACACCCAGCGAAGCACCGACACGGAAATGGCTCAAATTTATTGTGGGGCTTCCTAATGGTGTATCTTGGATTTATCAATCACATTTGACACCCTTTGATGCAACACATGTCCAAAGACACATACCAAACCCCCCAAAACCCATGTCAACACCACGTATTCGCTGAGCAAAATCGAATTTTTTCCGAGCAAATGATAGTTTTACTTGATAGAAACCATATTTGGGCTATAACCCACCCCTTGGACTAATTCTTCCCCGCGTTAAGGATGATGTGTAAATTTTGATTTCGATAGTGAATCATTGCAGAATTGGTGCCTAGAAACACTATAGTGCTCGAAACACTCAGCGAAACACCGCCTCATAAATGCCACAAATTTTTGTGGGGCATCCTAAGGGAGTGTCTTGGCTAGTAAATACTATTCAAAGAGTCATTTCTACATAAGGAGGATGTGTAAATTTTGATTTGGATAGTGAATTATTGAACAATTGGTGCCTAGAGACACTATAGTGCTCGAAACACCCAGCGAAGCACCTACTCGGAAATGGTTCACATTTTTTGCGAGGCATCCTAAGGGTGTGTTTTGGCTATATCAATCACATTTGACACCCTTTGATACCACACATATCCATAGACACATGCCAAACCCCCCAAAACTAGCCTGAAAGTCGCCCCCGTGTCAACACCTAGTTTTCTCGGAGCAAAATCGAATTTTTTCCGAGCAAATGATAGTTTTACTTGTTAGAAATCATATTTGGGCTATAAACCCACCCCTTGGACTAATTCTTCCCCGCGTTGTGACCAAAAAGGTAGCATAAATGCTCAAATAAGTAAGGAGAACTATGCTTGCGTTTTTATAACTTTATGTTGTTGTTTCTTCTTATTGATTATTGTATCTTTCGTAGGGCTTTGTCTAGCAAATGATCCGTTATGAAATAGAGTAAATATGATTCAAGGAGTCATTTCAACACAAGGACGATGTGTAAATTTTGATTTGGATAGTGAATCATTGAAGAATTGGTGCCCAAAAACACTATAGTGCTCGAAACACCCAGCGAAGCACCGCCTTGGAAATGGCTCAAATTTTTTGTGGGGCGTCCTAAAGGTGTGTCTTGACTATGTCAATCACTATTGAGACCATTTGATATCACACATGTCGAAAGACACATGCCAAACCCCCCAAAACTAGCCCGAAGCTCGCCCCCGTGTTAACCCCAAGTATTCTTCGGCCAAAATTGAATTTTCTCCGAGCAAATGATAATTTTACTTGATAGAAACCATATTTGGGCTATAACCCTCCCCATGGACAAATTTTTCCCCACGTTGTGCCTAAAAACGAAGCATAGATGCTCAAATAATTAAGTAGAACTATGGTTGCGTTTTTTTAACTTAATGCAGTTGTTTCTTCTTATATAGATTATTGTATTTTTCATAGGGCTTTCTCTAGCAAATGCTCTGTTATGATATGGAGTAAATACTATTCAAAAATTCATTTCAACATAAGGACGATGTGTAAATTTTGATTTGGATAGTGAATCCTTGAAGAATTCGTGCCGAAAAACTCTCGAGTGCTTGAAACACCCAGCGAACCACCAACTCGGAAATGGCTCAAATTTTTTGTGGGGCTTCCTTAGGGTGTGTCTTGGCTATATCAATCTCATTTGACACCCTTTAATACCACACATGTCAAAAGACACATACCAAAACCCCCAAAACTAGATTCAAAGTGCCCCCCCGTGTCAACACCAAGTATTCTCCGAGCAAAATCGAATTTTTTCTGTGCAAATGATAGTTTTAGTTATTAGAAATCGTATTTGGGCTATATCCCATTCCTTGGACTAATTCTTCCCCACGTTGTGCCCAAAAATGAAGCACAGATGCTCAACTAATTAAGGAGAACTATGGTTGCGTTTTTTTTACTTTATGTTGCTGTTTCATCTTATTAATTATTGTATCTTTCGTAGGGCTTTCTCTAGCAAATGCGCCCTTATGAAATAGATTAAATATTTTTCATAGAGTCATTTCAACATAAGGACGATGTGTAAATTTTGATTTGGATAGTGAATCATTGAAGAATTGGTGGCCAGAAACGCTATAGTGCGTGCTCGAAACACCCAGCGAAGCACCGATTCGGAAATGGCTGAAATTTTTTGTGGGGCTTCTTAAGGGTGTATCTTCGCTTTATTAATCACATTGGAGAATATTTGATACCACACATGCCAAACCCCCCAAAACTATAGCCTGAAAGTCGCCCCCGTGTGAACACCAAGTATTCTCTGAGCAAAATCAATAATTTTCCAAGCAAATGGAGTTTTACTTGTTAGAAATCATATTTGGGCTATAACCCACCCCTTGGACTAATTATTCCCCGCGTTGTGCCAAAAAATGAAGCACAGATGCTCAAATAATTAAGGAGAACTATTGTAACACTACGAAATTTGGAAAGTGGTTTATGGAGTTGGTTTGTCCCACATTTGGAAACTAAGGCTCATATGATCAATTTATAATAGATTCCTACCATCTTACTACCAACAAGGCCTTCACCTTTTAGAGTCCACGAGAGGATATGCGGCCCTAAGAGGTGGCTACCCATATTATTGGGTTGTGTTGCGACGTATGATGGATCGGGCTGTTACAACTATGGTTGCGTTTTTTAAATTTATGTTGTTGTTTTGTTCTTATAGATTATTGTATCTTTTGTACGGCTTTCCCTAGCAAATGCTCTGTTATGATATTCAAATAGTCATTTCAACATAACGAGGATGTGTCAATTTTTATTTGGATAGTGAATCATTGAAAAATTGGTGCCCAAAAACACTATAGTGCTCTAAACACCCAGCGAAGCAGCGACTCGGAAATGGCTCAAATTTTCTGTGTAGCTTCCTAAGGGAGTGTCTTTGCTATATAAATCAAATTTGAGACCATTTGATACCACACTTGTCCAAAGACACATGCCAAACCCCCCAAAACTTGCCCGAAAGTCGCCCCCGTGTCAACACCAAGTATTCTCCGAGCAAAATCAAATTTTTTCCAAGCAAATGATAGTTATACTTGTTAGAAATCATATTTGGGATATAACCCACCCCTTGGACTAATTCTTCCCCTCGTTGTGCCCAAAAACGAAGCATAAATGCTCAGATAATTAAGGAGAACTATGGTTGCGTTTTTTTAACTTTATGCTGTTGTTTTGTTCTTATAGATTATTGTATCTTTCGTAGGGCTTTCCCTAGAAAATGCTCCGTTATGATATAGAGTAAATACTATTCAAATATTCATATCAACATAACGAAGATGTGTAAATTTTGATTTGGATAGTGAATCACTGAAAAATTGGTGCCCAGAAACACTACAGTGCTCTAAACACCCAGCGAAGCACTGACTCGGGAATAGCTCAAATATTTTGTGGGGCTTCCTAAGGGTGCGTCATTGCTATATAAATCACATTTGAGACCATTTGATACGACACATGTCCAAAGACACATGCCAAACCCCCCAAAAATATCCCGAAAGTCGCCCCCGTGTCAACACCAAGTTTCCTCCGAGCAAAATCGTATTTTTTTCGAGCAAATGATATTTTTAGTATTAGAAATCATATTTGGGCTATATCCCACTCCTTGCACTAATTCATCCCCGCGTTGTGCCGAAAAACGAAGCACAGATGCTCAAATAATTAAGGAGAACTATTGTTGCGCATTTTATACTTTATGTTGTTGTTTGTTCTGACGATTTATTGTATCTTTTGTAGAGCTTTCTCAGGCAAATGCACCGTTATGAAATAGAGTAAATATTATTCATAGAGTCATTTCAACATAAGGACGATGTGTAAATTTTGAATTGGAAAGTGAATCATTGAAGAATTAGTGCCCAGAAACACTATAGTGCTCGAAACACCCGGTGAAGCAGCGACTCGGAAATGACTCAAATTTTCTGTGGAGCTTCCAAAGGGAGTGTCTTGGCTATATCAATCACATTTGAGACCATTTGATACCACACTTGTCCAAAGACACATGCCAAACCCCCCAAAACTTGCCCGAAAGTCGCCCCCGTGTCAACACCAAGTATTCTCCGAGCAAAATCAAATTTTTTCCAAGCAAATGATAGTTATACTTGTTAGAAATCATATTTGGGATATAACCCACCCCTTGGACTAATTCTTCCCCTCGTTGTGCCCAAAAACGAAGCATAAATGCTCAGATAATTAAGGAGAACTATGGTTGCGTTTTTTTAACTTTATGCTGTTGTTTTGTTCTTATAGATTATTGTATCTTTCGTAGGGCTTTCCCTAGAAAATGCTCCGTTATGATATAGAGTAAATACTATTCAAATATTCATATCAACATAACGAGGATGTGTAAATTTTGAATTGGATAGTGAATCATTGAAAAATTGGTGCCCAGAAACACTACAGTGCTCTAAACACCCAGCGAAGCACTGACTCGGGAATAGCTCAAATATTTTGTTGGGCTTCCTAAGGGTGTGTCATTGCTATATAAATCACATTTGAGACCATTTGATACGACACATGTCCAAAGACACATGCCAAACCCCCCAAAACTATCTTGAAAGTCGCCCCCGTGTCAACACCAAGTTTTCTCCGAGCAAAATCGTATTTTTTTCGAGCAAATGATAGTTTTAGTTATTAGAAATCGTATTTGGGCTATATCCCACTCCTTGGAGTAATTCATCCCCGAGTTGTGCCGAAAAACGAAGCACAGATGCTCAAATAATTAAGGAGAACTATTGTTGCACATTTTATACTTTATGTTGTTGTTTGTTCATATGATTTATTGTATCTTTTGTAGAGCTTTCTCAAGCAAATGCACCGTTATGAAATAGAGTAAATATTATTCATTGAGTCATTTCAACATAAGGACAATGTGTAAATTTTGATTTGGATAGTGAATCATTGATGAATTAGTGCCCAGAAACACTATAGTGCTCGAAACACCCAGCGAAGCACCGACTCAGAAATGGCTCAAATTTTTTGTGGGGCTTCCTAAGGGTGTGTCTAGGCTATATCAATCACATTTGAGACCATTTCATACCACACATGTCCAAAGACACATGCCAAACCCCCAAAACTAGCCACAAAGTCGCCCCCATGTCAACACCAAATATTCTCCGACCAAAATCGCATTTTTTCTAAGCAAATGATAGTTTTACTTGATAGAAACCATATTTGAGCTATAACCCACCCCTTGCACTAATTCTTCCCCGCGTTGTGCCAAAAACCGAAACATAGACGAACAAATAATTAAGGAAAAATATGGTTGCGCATTTTATACTTTGTGTTGTTGTTTGTTCTTATTGTTTATTGTATCTTTCGCAGGGCTTTCTCTAGCAAATGCACCGTTATGAAGTAGAGTAAGTATTATTCATAGAGTCATTTCAACATAAGGACGATGTGTAAATTTTGAATTGGAAAGTGAATCATTGAAGAATTAGTGCCCAGAAACACTATAGTGCTCGAAACACCCGGTGAAGCACCGACTCGGAAATGGCTCAAATTTTTTGTGGGGCTTCCTAAGAGTGTGTCTTGCCTATATCAATCACATTTGAGACCATTTGATACCATACATGTCCAAAGACACATGCCAAACCCCCCAAAACTAGCTCGAATGTCGCCCCCGTGTCACCACCAAGTATTCTCCGAGCAAAATCGTATTTTTCCCAAGGAAATGATAGTTTTAGTTATTAGAAATCGAATTTGGGCTATATCCCTCTCCTTGGACTAATTCTTCCCCGCGTTGTGCTTAATAAACGAAGCACATATGCTCAAATAATTCAGGAGAACTATGGTTGCGTATTTTATACTTTATGTTGTTGTTTCTTCTTATTGATTATTGTATTTTTCGTAGGGCTTTCTTTAGCAAATGTACCGTTATGAACTAGAGTAAATATTATTCATAGAGTCATTTCAACATAAGGACGATGTGTAAATTTTGATTTGGATAGTGAATCATTGAAGAATTAGTGCCCAGAAACACTATAGTGCTCGAAACACCCAGCGAAGCGCCGACTCAGAAATGGGTCAAATTTTTTGTGGGGCTTCCTAAGAGTGTGTCCTGGCTATATCAATCACATTTGAGACCATTTGATACCACACATGTCCAAAGACACATGCCAAAGCCCCAAAAACTAGCCCAAATTTCGCCCCCAGGTCAACACTAAGTATTCTCGGACCTTAATCGCATTTTTTTCGAGCAAATGACAGTTTTACTTGATAGAAACCATATTTGGGCTATAACCCACTCCTTTGACTAATTCTTCCCCGCGTTGTGCCCAAAAACAAACCACAGATGCTCAAATAATTAAGGAGAACTGTTGTAACACTACGAAATTTGGAAAGTGGTTTATGGAGTTGGTTTGTCCCACATTGGGAAACTAAGGCTCATATGATCGGTTTATAATACGTTCCTACCATCTTACTACAAACAAGGCCTTCACATTTTAGAGCCCACGAGAGGATATACGGCCCTAAGAGGTGACTACCCATCTGGATTGTGTTGCGACGTATGATGGATTGGGCAGTTACAACTATGGTTGCGTTTTTTAAATTTATTCTGTCGTTTTGTTCTTATAGATTATTGTATGTTTTGTAGGGCTTTCCCTAGCAAATGAACCATTATGATATAGAGTAAATACTATTCAAAGAGTCATTTCAACATAACGAGGATGTGTCAATTTTGATTTGGATAGTGAATCATTGAAAACTTAGTGCCCAGAAACAATATAGTGCTCGAAACACCCAGCGAAGCACCGACCCGGAAATCGCTCAAATTTTTTGTGGGGCTTCCTTAGGGCGTGTCTTGGCTATATCAATCACATTTGAGACCATTTGATACCACACATGTCGAAAGACACATGCCAAACCCCCTAAAACTAGCCACAAAGTCGCCTCAATGTCAACACCAAATATTCTTTGACCAAAATCGTATTTTTTCTAAGCAAATGATAGTTTTACTTGATAGAAACCAAATTTGGGCTATAACCCACCCCTTGCACTAATTCTTCCCCGCGTTGTGCAGAAACCGAAACATAGACGCTCAAATAATTAAGGAAAAATATGGTTGCGCATTTTATACTTATGTTGTTGTTTCTTCTTATTGTTTATTGTATCTTTCGCAGGGCTTTCTCTAGGAAATGCACCGTTATGAAATATAGTAAATATTATTCAAAGAGTCATTTCAACGTAAGGACGATGTGTAAATTTTGATTTGGATAGTGAATCATTGAAGAATTAGTGCCCAGAAAAACTATAGTGCTCGAAACACCCAGCGAAGCACCGACTCGGAAATGGCTCAAATTTTTTATGGGGCTTCCTAAGAGTGTGCCTTGGCTATATCAATCACATTTGAGACCATTTGATACCACACATGTCCAAAGACACATGCCAAACCCCCCCAAACTAGCCTGAATGTCGCCTCCGTGTCACCACCAAGTATTCTCCGAGCAAAATCGTATTTCTTCCAAGCAAATGATAGTTTTAGTTATTAGAAATCGTATTTGGGCTATATCCCACTCCTTGGACTAATTCTTCCTCGCGTTGTGCCCAAAAATGAAGCACAGATTCTCAAATAATTTAGGAGAACTATGGTTGCGTATTTTATACTTTATGTTGTTGTTTCTTCTTATCGATTATTGTATCTTTCGTAGGGATTTCTCTAGAAAATGCACCATTATGAAATAGAGTAAATATTATTCAAAGAGTCATTTCAACATATGGACGATGTGTAAATTTTGATTTGGATAGTGAATCATTGAGGAATTGGTGCCCAGAAACACTATAGTGTGTGCTCGAAACACCCAGCGAAGCACCGATTCGAAAAATGGCTCAAAGTTTTTGTGGGGCTTCCTAAGGGGGTGTATTGGCTATATAAATCACATTTGAGACCATTTGATACCACACATGTCCAAAGACACATGCCAAACCCCCCAAACTAGCCCGAAAGTCGCCCCCATGTCAACACCAAGTATTCTTTGACCTTAATCGCATTTTTTCCTAGCAAATGATAGTTTTACTTGATAGAAACCATATTTGGGCTATAACCCACTCCTTTGACGAATTCTTCCCCGCGTTGTGCCCAAAAACGAAGCACAGATGCTCAAATAATTAACGAGAACTATTGTAACACTACGGAATTTGGAAAGTGGTTTATGGAGTTGGGTTTTCTCACATTGGGAAACTAAGGCTCATATGATCAGTTTATAATAGATTCCTACCATTTTACTACCAACAAGGCCTTCTCCTTTTAGAGCCCACGAGAGGATATACGGGCCTAAGAGGTGACTACCCATCTTATTGGGTTGTGTTGCGACGTATGATGGATCGGGCTATTACAGATGCTATCAAAGAAACCCTGCGACCGCACCCTGAGTGCTGGGTTAGGCCCAGGTCAGCCGTCTAGCCGGGGAGATCTTCGGCCTGTGACTATGTTGGTATGAAATGGTTAAGGCGCGACGGGGACATTGCATTCTTTAAGTGGAGGGGGGTTTGAAACACTACGGAATTTGGAAAATGGTTGATGGAGTTGGTTTGTCCCACATTGGGAAACTAAAGCTCATATGATCAGTTTATAATAGTTTCCTACCATCTTACTACCAACAAACCCTTCACCTTTTAGAGCCTACGAGAGCATATACGGCCCTAACAGGTGACTACCCATCTTATTGGGTTGTGTTGCAACGTATGATGGATCGGGCTGTTACATCTATGGTTGCGTTTTTTAAATTTATGCTATTGTTTTGTTCTTATAGATTATTGTATCTTTTGTAAGGCTTTCCCTTGCAAATGCTCCGTTATGATATAGAGTAAATACTATTCAAAGAGTCATTTCAACATAACGAGGATGTGTCAATTTTGATTTGGATAGTGATTCATTGAAAAATTGGTGCCCAAAAACACTTTAGTGCTCTAAACACCCACAGAAGCACCGACTCAGAAATGGCTCAAATTTTCTATGTAGCTTCCTAAGGGAGTGTCTTGGCTATATCAATCACATTAGAGACCATTTGATACCACACATGTCCAAAGACAAATGCCAAACCCCCCAAAACTAACCCGAAAGTCGCCCCCGTGTCAACACCAAGTATTCTCCGAGCAAAATCGAATTTTTTCCAAGCAACTGATAGTTATACTTGTTAGAAATCATATTTGGGATATAACCCACCCCGTGGACTAATTCTTCCCCGCTTTGTGCCCAAAAACGAAGCACAAATGCTCAAATAATTAAAGAGAACTATGGTTGCGTTTTTTTAACTTTATGTTGTTTTTTCTTCTTATAGATTATTGTATCTTTCATAGGGCTTTCCCTAGAAAATGCTCTATTATGATATACAATAAATACTATTCAAACGTTCATTTCAACATAACGAGGATGTGTAAGTTTTGATTTGGATAGTGAATCATTGAATAATTGGTGCCCAGAAACACTATAGTGCTCTAAACACCCAGCGAAGCACTGACTCGGGAATGGCTCAAATATTTTGTGGGGCTTCCTAAGGGGGTGTCTTTGCTATGTCAATCACATTTGCGACCATTTGATACCACACATGTCCAAAGACACATGCCAAACCCCCCAAAACTATCCCGAAAGTCGCCCCCGTGTCAACACCAAGTTTTCTCCGAGTAAAATCGTATTTTTTTCAAGCAAATGATAGTTTTAGCTATTAGAAATCGTATTTGGGCTATATCCCACTCCTTGGACTAAATCATCCCTGCGTTGTGCCCAAACACGAAGCACATATGCTCAAATAATTAAGGAGAACTATGGTTGCACATTTTATACTTTATGTTTTTGTTCCTTCTTATTATTTGTTGTATCTTTCGTAGGGCTTTCTCAGGCAAATGCACCGTTATGAAATAGAGTAAATATTATTCATAGAGTCATTTCAACATAAGGACGATGTGTAAATTTTGATTTGGAAAGTGAATCATTGAAGAATTAGTGCCCAGAAACACTATAGTGCTCGAAACACCCAGCGAAGCACCGACTCAGAAATGGCTCAAATTTTTTGTGGGGCTTCCGAAGAGTGTGTCTTGGCTATATCAATCACATTAGAGACCATTTGATACCACACATGTCCAAAGACAAATGCCAAACCCCCCAAAACTAACCCGAAAGTCGCCCCCGTGTCAACACCAAGTATTCTCCGAGCAAAATCGAATTTTTTCCAAGCAACTGATAGTTATACTTGTTAGAAATCATATTTGGGATATAACCCACCCCGTGGACTAATTCTTCCCCGCTTTGTGCCCAAAAACGAAGCACAAATGCTCAAATAATTAAAGAGAACTATGGTTGCGTTTTTTTAACTTTATGTTGTTTTTTCTTCTTATAGATTATTGTATCTTTCATAGGGCTTTCCCTAGAAAATGCTCTATTATGATATACAATAAATACTATTCAAACGTTCATTTCAACATAACGAGGATGTGTAAGTTTTGATTTGGATAGTGAATCATTGAATAATTGGTGCCCAGAAACACTATAGTGCTCTAAACACCCAGCGAAGCACTGACTCGGGAATGGCTCAAATATTTTGTGGGGCTTCCTAAGGGGGTGTCTTTGCTATGTCAATCACATTTGCGACCATTTGATACCACACATGTCCAAAGACACATGCCAAACCCCCCAAAACTATCCCGAAAGTCGCCCCCGTGTCAACACCAAGTTTTCTCCGAGTAAAATCGTATTTTTTTCAAGCAAATGATAGTTTTAGCTATTAGAAATCGTATTTGGGATATATCCCACTCGGACTAAATCATCCCCGCGTTGTGCCCAAACACGAAGCACATATGCTCAAATAATTAAGGAGAACTATGGTTGCGCATTTCAGACTTTATGTTTTTGTTCCTTCTTATTATTTATTGTATCTTTCGTAGGGCTTTCTCAAGCAAATGCACCGTTATGAAATAGAGTAAATATTATTCATAGAGTCATTTCAACATAAGGACGATGTGTAAATTTTGATTTGGATAGTGTATCATTGAAGAATTGGTGCCCAGAAACACTATAGTGTGTGCTCGAAACACCTAGCGAAGCACCGATTCGAAAAATGGCTCAATTATTTTGTGGGGCTTCCTAAGGGGGTGTTTTGGCTATATCAATCACATTTGAGACCATTTGATACCACACATGACCAAAGACACATGCCAAACCCCCCAAAATTAGCCCGAAAGTCGCCCCCATGTCAACACCAAGTATTCTCCGAACTTAATCGCATTTTTTTGCCGAGCAAATGATAGTTTTACTTGATAGAAACCATATTTGGGCTATAACAAGCTCCTTTGACTAATTCTTCCTCGCGTTGTGCCAAAAAACGAAGCACAGATGCTCAAATAATTAAGGAGAACTACGGTTGCGATTTTTAACTTTATGCTATTGTTTCTTCTTATAAATTATTGTATCTTTCATAGGGCTTTCACTACCAAATGCTCCGTTATGATATAGAGTAAATACTATTCAAAGAGTCATTTCAACATAAGGACGATGTGTAAAGTTTGATTTGGATAGTGAGTCATTGAAGAATTAATGCCCAAAAACACTATTGTGCTCGAAACACCCAGCGAAGCACCGGCTCAAAAATGGGTCAGATTTTTTGTCGGGTTTCCTAGAGGTGTGTCTTGGCTATATCAATCACATTTGAGACCATTTGATACCACACATGTCCAAAGATACATGCCAAACCCCCCAAAACTAGCCCAAAGTTCACCCCTTATCAACACCATGTATTCTCTGACCAAAAGCGCATTTTTTCCGAGCAAATGATAGTTTTACTAGATAGAAATCATATTTGGGTTCAAACCCACCCCTTGGACTAATATTTCCCCGCGTGTTGCCAAAAACGAAGCACAGATGCTCAAATAATTAAGGAGAACTAAGGTTGGGTATTTTCAACTTTATGTTGTTGTTTCTTCATATTGATTATTGTATCTTTCGTAGGGCTTTCTCTAGCAAATGCGCCGTTATGAAATAAAGTAAATATTATTCATAAAGTCACTTCAACATAAGGAGCATCTGTAAATTTTGATTTGGATAGGGAATCATTGAAGAATTGATACCCATACACACTATAGTGCGTGCTCGAAACACCCAGTGAAGCACCGACTCGAAAAATGGCTCAAATTTTTTGTGGGGTTTCCTAAGGGGGTGTATTGGCTATATCAATCACATTTGAGACCATTTGATAACACACATGTCCAAAGACACATGCCAAACCCCCCAAAACTAGCCAGGAAGTCGCCCCCATGTCAACACCAAGTATTCTCCGAGCAAAATTGAATTTTTCCGAGCAAATGATAGTTTTACTTGTTAGAAATCATATTTGGGCTATATCCCACTCCTTGGACTAATTCTTCCCCGCGTTGTGCCCAAAAACGAAGCACACATGCTGAAATAATCAAGGAGAACTTTGGTTGCGATTTTTTAACTTTATGCTATAGTTTCTTCTTATAGATTATTGTATCTTTCGTAGGGCTTTCGCTACCAAATGCTCTGTTATGATATAGAGTAAATACTATTCAAAGAGTCATTTCAACATAAGGACGATGTGTAAATTTTGATTTGGATAGTGAGTCATTGAAGAATTGGTGCCCAGAAACACTATAATGCTGGAAACACCCAGCGAAGCACCGACTCGAAAATGGGTCAAATTTTTTGTTTGGTTTCCTAATGGTGTGTCTTTACTATATCAATCACATTTGAGACCATTTGATACCACACATGTCCAAAGACACATGCCAAACCCCTCAAAACTAGCCTAAAGGTCGCCCCCGTGTCAACACCAAGTATTCTTTGACCAAAATCGCATTTTTTCCGAGCAAATGATAGTTTTGCTTGATAGAAACCATATTTGGGTTATAACCCACCCCTTGGACTAATTATTCCCCGCGTTGTGGCAAAAAACGAAGCACAGATGCTCAAAGAATTAAGGAGAACTATGGTTGCGTTTTTTTTTAACTTTATGCTATTGTTTCTTCTTATAGATTATTGTATCTTTCGTAGAGCTTTCTCTAGCAAATGCTCCGTTATAATATAGAGTAAATACTATTTAAAGAGTCATTTCAACATAAGGACGATGTGTAAATATTGATTTGATAGTGAATCATTCAAGAATTGGTGCCCAGAAACACTATAGTGCTCTAAACACCCAGCGAAGCATCGACTCGGAAATGGCTCAAATTTTTGTGGTGCTTCCTAAGGGTGTGTCTTGGCTATATCAATCACATTTCAGACCATTTGATACCACACATGTCCAAAGACACATGCCAAACGCCCCAAAAGTAGCCCGAAAGTCGCCCCCGTGTCAACACCAAGTATTCTGTGAGCAAAATCGTATTTTTTCCGAGCAAATGATAGTTTTAGTTTTTAGATATCGTATTTGGGCTATATACCACTCCTTGGACTAATTCTTCCCCGCGTTGTGCCAAAAAACGAAGCACAGATGCTCAAATAATTAAGGAGTACTAAGGTTGCGTATTTTCAACTTTATGTTGTTTTTTCTTCTTATTGATTATTGTATCTTTCGTAGGGCTTTCTCTAGCAAATGCACCGTTATGAAATAGAGTAAATATTATTCATAAAGTATTTCAACAAAAGGACCACCTGTAAATTTTGATTTGGATAGTGAATCATTGAAGAATTGGTGCCTAGACAAACTATAGTGCGTGCTCGAAACTCCCAGTGAAGCACCGACTCGGAAAATGGCTCAAATTTTTTGTGGGGCTTCCTAAGGGGGTGTCTTGGCTATATCAATCACATTTGAGACCATTTGATAACACACATGTCCAAAGTCACATGCCAAACCCACCAAAACTAGCTCAAAAGTTGCCCCCGTGTAAACACCATGTATTCTCCGAGCAAAATTGAAGTTTTTTCGAGCAAATGATAGTTTTACTTGTTAGAAATCATATTTGGGCTATAACCCACCCCTTAGACTATCTTGCCCACGTTTTGCCCAAAAAAGAAGCACATATGCTCAAATAATTGAGGAGAACTATGGTTTCGTTTTTCTAACTTTATACTATTGTTTCTTCTTATAGATTATTGTATCTTTCGTAGGGCTTTCTTTAGCATATGCTCCGTTATGATTTAAAGTAAATATTATTCAAAGAGTCATTTCAACATAAGGAGGATGTGTAAATTTTAATTTGGAAAGTGAATCATTGAAAAATAGGTGCCCAAAAACAATAGAGTGCACGAAACACCCAGCGAAGCATCGACTCGGAAATGGCTCAAATTTTTTGTTGGGGTTCCTAAGGGTGTATCTTGGTTATATAAATTATATTTGAGACCATTTGATACAACACATGTCCAAAGACACATGCCAAACCCCCCAAAACTATCCCGAAAGTCGCCCTCGTGTCAACACCAAGAATTCTCCGAGCAAAATCGAATTTTTCCCGAGCAAATGATAGTTTTACTTGTTAGAAATCATTTTTGGGCTATATCCCACTCCTTGGACTAATTCTACCCCGCGTTGTGCCCATAAACAAAGCACAAATTCTCAAATAATTAAGGAGAATTATGGTTGCATTTTTCTAACTTTATGCTGTTGTTTCTTCTTATAGATTATTGTATCTTTCGTAGGGCTTTTTCTAAAAAATGATCTGGTATGAATTAGAGTAAATATGATTCAAAGAGTCATTTCAAGATAAGGACGCAGTGTAAATTTTGATTTGGATAATGAATCATTGAACAATTAGTGCCGAGAAACAACATAGTGCTCGAAACACCCAGCGAAGTACCAACTCGGAAATGGCTCAAATTTTTTGTGGGGCTTCCTAAATGTGTGTCTTGGCTATATCAATCACATTTTAGACCATTTGATACCGCACCTGTCCAAAGACACATGCCAAACCCCCAAAACTAGCTCGAAAGTCGCCCCCGTGTCAATACCATGTATTTTTCCGAGCAAATGGTAGTTTTACTTGCTTGAAATCATATTTGGGCTATATCCCACTCCTTGGACTAATTCTTCCCCGCGTTGTGCCCAAAAAACGAAGCACACATGCTCAAATAATTAAAGAGAACTATGGTTGCATTTTTTTAACTTTTGATTCTTGTTTCTTCTTATAGATTATTGTATCTTTCATAGGGCTTTCTCTAGAAAATGCTCCGTTATGATGTAAAGTAAATACTATTCAAAGAGTCATTTCAACATAAGGACGATGTGTAAATTTTGATTTGGATAGTGAATCATGGAAGAATTGGTGCCCAGAAACACCATAGTGCGTGCTCGAAACACCCAGCGAAGCACAGACTCGGAAATGGCTCAATTTCTTTGTGGGGCTTCCTAAGGTTGTGTCTTGGCTATATCAATCACATTTGATACCATTTGATACCACACATGTCCAAAGACACATGCCAAACCCCCCAAAACTATCCCGAAAGTCGCCCCCGTGTCAACAGCAAGTATTCTCCGAGCAAAATAAATTTTTTCTGAGCAAATGATAGTTTTACTTGTTAAAATCATATATGGGCTATATCCCACCCCTTGGACTAATTCTTCCCCACGTTGTGCCCAAAAACGAAACACGCATGCCAAAATAATTAAGGAGAACTCTGGTTGCATTTTTTTTAAGTTTAGACTGTTGTTTCTTCTTATAGATTATTGTATCTTTCTTAGGGCTTTCTCTAGCAAATGCTCCGTTATGATGTAAAATATATACTATTCAAAGAGTGATTTCAACATAAGGACGATATGTAAATTTTGATTTGGATAGTGAATCATTGACCAATTGGTGCCCAGAAACACTATAGTGCGTGCTCGTAACACCGAGCGAAGCACCGACTCGGAAATGTCTCAAATTTTTTGTGGAGCTTCCTAAGGGTGTGTCTTGGCTATATCAATCACATTTGAGACCATTTGATACCAAACCTGTCCAAAGACACATGCCAAACCCCCCAAAACTAGCCCGAAAGTCGCCCCCGTGTCAACACCAAGTATTCGCCGAGCAAAATCGTATTTTTTCCGAGCAAATGATAGTTTTAGTTATTAGAAATTGTATTTGGGCTATATCCCCCTCCATGGACTAATTCTTCCCCGCGTTGCGCCCAAAAACGAAGCACGGAAGCTTAAATAATTAAGGAGAACTATTGTTCCGATTTTTTTACTTTATGGTGTTGGTTCTTCTTATAGATTATTGTATCTTTCGTAGGGCTTTCTCTACCAAATGCTCCGTTATGATAAAGAGTAAATAATATTCAAAGGGTCATTTCAACATAAGGAGGATGTGTAAATTTTGATTTGGATAGTGAGTCATTAAAGAATTGGTGCTCAGAAACACTATAGTGCTCGAAACACCCATCGAAGCACCGACTCGGAACTGGCTCATATTTTTTGTTGGGTTTCCTAAGGGTGTGTCTTGGCTATAGCAATCACATGTGAGACCATTTGATACCACACATGTCCAACGACATATGCCAAACTCCCCAAAACTATCCAGAAAGTCGCCCCCGTGTCAACACCAAGTATTATGCGCGCAAAATCGTATTTTTTCCGACCAAATGGTAGTTTTAGTTATTAGAAATTGTATTTGGACTATATCCCCCTCCTTGGACTAATTCTTCCTCGGGTTGTGCCCAAAAACGAAGAATGGATGCTCAAATAATTAAGGATAATTATGGTTGCGTTTTTTTAACTTTATGCTGTTGTTTCTTCTTATAGATTATTGTATCTTTTGTAGGGCTTCCTCTAGCAAATGCTCCATTTTGATATAAAATAAATACTATTCAAAGAGACATTTCAACATAAGGAGGATGTGTAATTCTTGATTTGGAAATTGAATCATTGAAAAATTGCTGCCCAGAAAAAATATAGTGCTCGAAACACCCTGCGAAGCACCGACTCGGAAATGGCTCAAATTTTTTGTGGGGCTTCGTAAGGGTGTGTCTTGGTTATATAAATTATGTTTGAGACCATTTGATACAACACATGTCCAAAGACACATGCCAAACCCCCCAAAACTATCCCGAAAGTCGCCCCCGTGTCAACACCAAGTATTCTACGAGCAAAATCGAATTTTTCTGAGCTAATGATAGTTTTACTTGTTAGAAATCATATTTGGGCTATATCCCACTCCTTGGACTAATTCTTCCCCGCGTTGTGCCCAAAAACGAAGCACGCATGCTCAAATAATTAAGGAGAACTATGGTTGCATTTTTTTTTTAAGTTTAGACTGTTGTCTCTTCTTATAGATTATTGTATCTTTCTTAGGGCTTTCTCTAGCAAATGCTCCGTTATGATGTAAAATAAATACTATTCAAAGAGTCATTTCAACATAAGGACGATGTGTAAATATTGATTTGGATAGTGAATCATTGAACAATTGGTGCCCAGAAACACTATAGTGCGTGCTCGTAATACCGAGCGAAGCACCGACTCGGAAATGTCTCAAATTCTTTGTGGAGCTTCCTAAGGGTGTGTCTTGGCTATATGAATCACATATTAGACCATTTGTTACCAAACTTGTCCAAAGACACATGCCAAACCCCCCAAAACTAGCCCGAAAGTCGCCCCCGTGTCAACACCAAGTATTCGCCGAGCAAAATCGTATTTTTTCCGAGCAAATGATAGTTTTAGTTATTAGAAATTGTATTTGGGCTATATCCCCCTCCATGGACTAATTCTTCCCCGCGTTGCGCCCAAAAACGAAGCACGGATGCTTAAATAATTAAGGAGAACTATGGTTCCGATTTTTTTACTTTACGCTGTTGGTTCTTCTTATATATTATTGTATCTTTCGTAGGGTTTTCTCTACCAAATGCTCCGTTATGATATAGAGTAAATAATATTCAAAGGGTCATTTCAACCTAAGGAGGATGTGTAAATTTTGATTTGGATAGTGAGTCATTAAAGAATTGGTGCTCAGAAACACTATAGTGCTCGAAACACCCATCGAAGCACCGACTCGGAACTGGCTCATATTTTTTGTTGGGTTTCCTAAGGGTGTGTCTTGGCTATAGCAATCACATGTGAGACCATTTGATACCACACATGTCCAACGACATATGCCAAACTCCCCAAAACTATCCAGAAAGTCGCCCCCGTGTCAACACCAAGTATTATGCGCGCAAAATCGTATTTTTTCCGACCAAATGGTAGTTTTAGTTATTAGAAATTGTATTTGGACTATATCCCCCTCCTTGGACTAATTCTTCCTCGGGTTGTGCCCAAAAACGAAGAATAGATGCTCAAATAATTAAGGATAATTATGGTTGCGTTTTTTTAACTTTATGCTGTTGTTTCTTCTTATAGATTATTGTATCTTTTGTAGGGCTTCCTTTAGCAAATGCTCCATTATGATGTAAAATAAATATTATTCAAAGAGACATTTCAACATAAGGAGGATGTGTAATTCTTGATTTGGAAAGTGAATCATTGAAAAATTGCTGCCCAGAAACAGTATAGTGCTCGAAACACCCTGCGAAGCACCGACTCGGAAATGGCGCAAATTTTTTGTGGGGCTTCGTAAGGGTGTGTCTTGGTTATATAAATTATATTTGAGACCATTTGATACAACACATGTCCAAAGACACATGCCAAACCCCCCAAAACTATCCCGAAAGTCGCCCCCGTGTCAACACCAAGTATTCTACGAGCAAAATCGAATTTTTCTGAGCTAATGATAGTTTTACTTGTTAGAAATCATATTTGGGCTATATCCCACTCCTTGGACTAATTCTTCCCCGCGTTGTGCCCAAAAACGAAGCACGCATGCTCAAATAATTAAGGAGAACTATGGTTGCATTTTTTTTTAAGTTTAGACTGTTGTCTCTTCTTATAGATTATTGTATCTTTCTTAGGGCTTTCTCTAGCAAATGCTCCGTTATGATGTAAAATAAATACTATTCAAAGAGTCATTTCAACATAAGGACGATGTGTAAATATTGATTTGGATAGTGAATCATTGAACAATTGGTGCCCAGAAACACTATAGTGCGTGCTCGTAATACCGAGCGAAGCACCGACTCGGAAATGTCTCAAATTTTTTGTGGAGCTTCCTAAGGGTGTGTCTTGGCTATATGAATCACATATTAGACCATTTGTTACCAAACTTGTCCAAAGACACATGCCAAACCCCCCAAAACTAGCCCGAAAGTCGCCCCCGTGTCAACACCAAGTATTCGCCGAGCAAAATCGTATTTTTTCCGAGCAAATGATAGTTTTAGTTACTAGAAATTGTATTTGGGCTATATCCCCCTCCATGGACTAATTCTTCCCCGCGTTGCGCCCAAAAACGAAGCACGGATGCTTAAATAATTAAGGAGAACTATGGTTCCGATTTTTTTACTTTACTCTGTTGGTTCTTCTTATAGATTATTGTATCTTTCGTAGGGCTTTCTCTACCAAATGCTCCGTTATGATATAGAGTAATAATATTCAAAGGGTCATTTCAACATAAGGAGGATGTGTAAATTTTGATTTGGATAGTGAGTCATTAAAGAATTGGTGCTCAGAAACACTATAGTGCTCGAAACACCCATCGAAGCACCGAGTCGGAACTGGCTCATATTTTTTGTTGGGTTTCCTAAGGGTGTGTCTTAGCTATAGCAATCACATTTGAGACCATTTGATACCACACATGTCTAACGACATATGCCAAACTCCCAAAAACAATCCCGAAAAGTCGCCCCCGTGTCAACACCAAGTGTTATGCGCGCAAAATCGTATTTTTTCCGACCAAATGGTAGTTTTAGTTATTAGAAATTGTATTTGGACTATATCTCACTCCTTGGACTAATTCTTCCTCAGGTTGTGCCCAAAAACGAAGAATGGATGCTCAAATAATTAAGGATAATTATGGTTGCGTTTTTTTAACTTTATGCTGTTGTTTCTTCTTATAGATTATTGTAACTTTTGTAGGGCTTCCTCTAGCAAATGCTCCATTATGATGTAAAGTAAATACTATTCAAAGAGTCATTTCAACATAAGGAGGATGTGTAAATTTTGATTTGGAAAGTGAATCATTGAAAAATTGGTGCCCAGAAACAATATAGTGCTCGAAACACCCAGCGAAGCACCGACTCGGAAATGGCTCAAATTTTTTGTTGGGCTTCCTAAGGGTGTGTCTTGGTTATATAAATTATATTTGAGACCATTTGATACAACACATGTCTAAAGACACATGCCAAACCCCCAAAAACTATCCCGAAAGTCGCCCCCGTGTCAACACCAAGTATTCTACGAGCAAAATCGAATTTTTCAGAGCAAATGATAGTTTTACTTGTTAGAAATCATATTTGGGCTATATCCCACTCCTTTGACTAATTCTTCCCCTCGTTGTGCCCAAAAATGAAGCACGCATGCTCAAATAATTAAGGAGAACTATGGTTGCATTTTTTTTTAAGTTTAGACTGTTGATTCTTCTTATAGATTATTGTATCTTTCTTAGGGCTTTCTCTAGCAAATGCTCCGTTATGATGTAAAATATATACTATTCAAAGAGTCATTTCAACATAAGGACGATATGTAAATTTTGATTTGGATAGTGAATCATTGAACAATTGGTGCCCAGAAACACTATAGTGCGTGCTCGTAACACCGAGCGAAGCACCGACTCGGAAATGTTTCAAATTTTTTGTGGTGCTTCCTAAGGGTGTTTCTTGGCTATATCAATCACATTTGAGACCATTTGATACTAAACCCGTCCAAAGACACATGCCAAACCCCCCAAAACTAGGCCCAAAGTCGCCCCCATGTCAACACCAAGTATTCGCCGAGCAAAATCGTATTTTTTCTGAGCAAATGATAGTTTTAGTTATTAGAAATTGTATTTGGGCTATATCCCTCTCCATGGACTAATTCTTCCCCGCGTTGTGCCCAAAAACGAAGCACGGATGCTTAAATAATTAAGGAGAACTATGGTTCCGATTTTTTTACTTTATGCTGTTGTTTCTTCTTATAGATTATTGTATCTTCCGTAGGGCTTTCTCAATCAAATGCTCCGTTATGATATAGAGTAAATACTATTCAAAGGGCATTTCAACATAAGGAGGATGTGTAAATTTTGATTTGGATAGTGAGTCATTAAAGAATTGGTGCTTAGAAACACTATTGTGCTCGAAACACCCATCGAAGCACCGACTCGAAACTGGCTCGTATTTTTGTTGGGTTTCCTATGGGTGTGTCTTGGCTATACCAATCACATTTGAGACCATTTGATACCACACATGTCCAACGACGTATGCCAAACTCCCCAAAACTATCCCGAAAGTCGCCCCCGTGTCAACACCAAGTATTATGCGCGCAACATCGTATTTTCTATAAGCAAATGGTAGTTTTAGTTATTAGAAATTGTATTTGGACTTTATACCACTCCTTGGACTAATTCTTCCCCGGGTTGTGCCCAAAAACGAAGAACGGATGCTCAAATAATTAAGGATAATTATGGTTGCGTTTTTTTAACTTTATGCTGTTGTTTCTTCTTATAGATTATTGTATCTTTTGTAGGGCTTCCTCTAGCAAATGCTCCATTATGATGTAAAGTAAATACTATTCAAAGAGTCATTTCAACATAAGGAGGATGTGTAAATTTTGATTTGGAAAGTGAATCATTGAAAAATTGGCGCCCAGAAACAATATAATGCTCGAAACACCCAGCGAAACACCGACTCGGAAATGGCTCAAATTTTATGTGGGGCTTCCTAAGGGTGTGACTTGGGTATATAAATCATATTCGAGACCATTTGATACAACACATGTCCAAAGACACATGCCAAACCCCCAAAATATAACGAAAGTCGCCCCCGTGTCAACACCAAGTATTCATCGATCAAAATCGAATTTTTTCCGAGCAAATGATAGTTTTTGTTATTAGAAATCGTATTTGGACTATATCCCGCCCCTTGGACTAATTCTTCCCCGCGTTGTGCCCAAAAACGAAGAACAGATGCTCAAATAATTAACGAGAATTATGGTTGCGTTTTTATAACTTTATGCAGTTGTTTCTTCTTATAGATTATTGTATCTTTCGTAGGGCTTTCTCTAGCAAATGCTCCGTTATGATGTAAAGTAAATACTATTCAAAGAGTCATTTCAACATAAGGAGGATGTGTAAATATTGATTTGGAAAGTGGATCATTGAAAAATTGGTGCCCAGAAACAATATTGTGCTCGAAACACCCAGCGAAGCACCGACTCGGAAATGGCTCAAATTTTTTTTGGGGCTTCCAAAGGGTGTGTCTTGGCTATATCAATCACATTTGAGACCATTTGATACCACACCTGTCCAATGACACACGCCAAACCCCTCAAAATTAGCCCGAAAGTCGCCCCCGTGTCAACACAAGTTATTCTCCGAGCAAAATCGAATGTTTCCCGAGCAAATGATTGTTTTACTTGTTAGAAATCATATTTGGGCTATAACCCACCCCTTGGACTAATTCTTCCCCGCGTTGCGCTCATAAACAAATCACAAATGCTCAAATAGTTAAGGAAAATTATGGTTGCGTTTTTTTAACTTTATGCTGTTGTTTCTTCTTATAGATTATTGTATCTTTCGTAGGGCTTTCTCTAGCAAATGATCCGGTATGATGTAAAGTAAATACTATTCAAAGAGTCATTTCAACATAAGGACGATGTGTAAATTTTTATTTGGATAGTGAATCATTGAAGTATTGGTGCCGAGAAACAATATAGTGCTTGAAACACCCAGCGAAGCACCGACTTGGAAATGACTGAAATTTTTTGTGGTGCTTCCTAAGGGTGTGTCTTGGCTATATCAATCAAATTTGGGAAAATTTGATACCAAACCTGTCCAAAGACACATGCCAAACCCCCCAAAACTAGCCCGAAAGTCGCCCCCGTGTCAACACCAAGTATTCGCCTTGCAAAATCGTATTTTTTCCTAGCAAATGATAGTTTTAGTTATTAGAAATTGTATTTGGGCTATATCCCCCTCCATGGACTAATTCTTCCACGCGTTGTGCCCAAAAACGAAGCACGGATGCTCAAATAATTAAGGAGAACTATAGTTCCGATTTTTTAACTTTATGTTGTTGTTTCTTCTTATAGATTATTGTATCTTTCGTAGGGCTTTCTCTACCAAATGCTCCATTATGATATAGAGTAAATACTATTCAAAGGGTCATTTCAACATAAGGAGGATGTGAAAATTTTGATTTGGATAGTGAGTCATTAAAGAATTGGTCCCCAGAAAAACAATAGTGCTCGAAACACTCAGCGAAGCACCGACTTGGAACTTGCTCAAATTTTTTGTTGAGTTTCCTAAGGGTGTGTCTTGGCTATATCAATCACATTTGAGACCATTTGATACCACACATGTCAAACGACATATGCCAAACTCCCCAAAACTATCCCGAAAGTCGCCCCCGTGTCAACACCAAGTATTATGAACGCAAAATCGTATTTTTTCCGATCAAATGATAGTTTTAGTTATTAGAAAACGTATTTGGACTATATCTTACTCCTTGGACTAATTCTTCTCCGGGTTGTGCCCAAAAACGAAGAACGGATGCTCAAATAATTAAGGAGAATTACGGTTGCGTTTTTTTAACTTTATGCTGTTGTTTCTCCTTATAGATTATTGTATCTTTTGTAGGGCTTTCTCTAGCAAATGCTCCATTATGATGTAAATTAAATACTATTCAAAGAGTCATTTCAACATAAGGAGGATGGGTAAATTTTGATTTGGAAAGTGAATCATTGAAAAATTGGTGCCCAGAAACAATATAGTGCTCGAAACACCCACCGAAGCACCGACTCGGAAATGGCTCAAATTTTTTTTGGGGCTTCCTAAGGGTGTGTCTTGCCTATATCAATCACATTTGAGACCATTTGATACCACACATGTCCAATGACACATGCCAAACCCCAAACATCTAGCCCGAAAGTTGCCCCCGTGTCAACACCAAGTATTCTCCGAGCAAAATCGAATTTTTTCCGAGCAAATGATAGTTTTACTGCTCATAAATTATATTTGGGCTATATCCCACTCCTTGGACTAATTCTTCCCCGCGTTGTGCCCAAAAACGAAGCACACATGCTCAAATTATTTAGGAGAACTATGGTTGCGTTTTTTTAACTTTATAGTGTTGTTTCTTCTTATAGATTATTGTATCTTTCGTAGGGTTTCTCTAGCAAATGATCCGTTATGATGTAAAGTAAATACTATTCAAAGAGTCATTTCAACTTAAGGACGATGTGTAAATTTTGATTTTGATAGTGAATCATTGTAGAATTGCTGCCCAGAAACACTATAGTGCGTGCTCGAAACACCCAGCGAAGCACCGACTCGGAAATGGCTCAAATTTTTTGTGGGGCTTGCTAAGGGTGTGTCTTGGCTAGATCAATCACATTTCAGACCATTTGATAACACACATGTCCAAAGACACATGCCAAACCCCCCAAAACTATCCCGAAAGTCGCCCTCGTGTCAACACCATGTATTCTACGAGCGAAATCGAATTTTTTCCGAGCAAATGATAGTTTTACTTGTTAGAAATCATATTTGGGCTATAACCCACCCCTTGAACTAATTCTTTCCCGCGTTGTGCCCAAAAACGATGCACACATGCTCAAATAATTGAGGAGAACTACGGTTGCGTTTTTTTAACTTTATACTATTGTTTCTTCTTATAGAATATTGTATCTTTCGTAGGGCTTTCTCTAGCAAATGCTCCGTTATGATGTAAAGTAATTACTATTCAAAGAGTCATTTCAACATAAGGAGGATGTCTAAATTTTGATTTAAAAAGTGAATCATTGAAAAATTGGTGCCCAGAAACAATGTAGTGCTCGAAACACCTAGCGAAGCACCGACTTGGAAATGGCTTAAATTTTTTGTCGGGCTTGCTAACGGTGCGTCTTGGCTATATCAATCACATTTGAGACCATTTGATACCACACATGACTAAAGACAATCGCCAAACCCCCCAAAACTATCCCGAATTTCTCCCTCGTGTCAACACCAAGTATTCTCCGACTAAAATCAAATTTTTCCGAGCAAATGATAGTTTTACTTATTAGAAATCATATTTGGACTACATCCCACTCCTTGGACTAATTCTTCCCTGCGTTGTGCCTAAAAACGAAGCACACATGCT
Source organism: Spergularia marina (assembly GCA_963680865.1). Classification (NCBI taxonomy): domain Eukaryota; kingdom Viridiplantae; phylum Streptophyta; class Magnoliopsida; order Caryophyllales; family Caryophyllaceae; genus Spergularia; species Spergularia marina. Next base: position 13,913,555 of record OY804546.1, on the reverse strand, counting down.
CAAATAATTAAGGAGAACTATGGTACAGTTTTTTTAACTTTATGCAGTTGCTTCTTCTTATAGATTATTGTCTCTTTCGTAGGGCTTTCTCCAGCAAATGCTCCATTATTATGTAAACTAAATACTATTCAAAGAGTCATTTCAACATAAGGACGATTTGTAAATTTTGATTTGGATAGTGAATTATTGAAGAATTGGTGCCCAGAAACACTATAGTGCGTGCTCGAAACACCCAGCGAAGCACCGACTCGGAAATGGCTCAAATTTTTTGTGGGGCTACCTAAGGGTGTGTCTTCTCTATATCAATCACATTTGAGACCATTTCATACCACACATGTCCAAAGACAGATGCCAAACCCCCAAAAACTAGCCCGAAAGTGCCCGCCTGTCAACACCAAGTATTCTCCGACCAAAATCGCATTTTTTCCGAGCAAATGATAGTTTTACTTGTTAGAAATCATATTTGGACTATATCCCACTCCTTGGACTAATTCATCCCCGGGTTGTGCCCAAAAAGGAAGAACACATGCTCAAATAATTAAGGAGAACTATGGTTCAGTTTTTTTAACTTTATATAGTTGTTTCTTCTTATAGATTATTGTATATTTCGTAGGGCTTTCTCTAGCAAATACTCCGTTATGATGTAAAGTAAATACTATACAAAGAGTCATTTCAACATAAGGACGATGTGTAAATTTGATTTGGCTAGTGAATCATTGAAGAATTGGTGCCCAGAAACACTATAATGCGTGCTCGAAACACCCAGCGAAGCACCGACTCGGAAATGGCTCACATTTTTTGTGGGGCTTCCTAAGGGTGTGTCGTGGCTATATCAATCACATTTGAGACCATTTGATAGCACACATGTCCAAAGACACATGCCAAACCCCCAAAAACTAGCCCGAAAGTGCCCCCGTGTCAACACCAAGTATTCTCCGACCAAAATCACATTTTTTTCCGGCAAATGATAGTTTTACTGGTTAGAAATCATATTTAGGCTATAACCCACCCCTTGGACTAATTCTTCCCCGCGTTGTGCCCAAAAACGAAACACAAAGGCTAAAATAATCACTACATGAAATCAAGCAAAATGCGACCGCCAAAATTGGTCGCAAACTATAGAAAATCGGTCGCATTTTGACCTTTGCGACCGATTTGCGACCGGTATGGGTGGTCGCAAAAACCTTGGTCGCATTTCCAAATATGCGACCGTTTTTAAGCCGGTCACAATATTTGCGACCGATCTGCGACCGATTTAGTGGTCACAAACATGCGACTGAAATTGCGACCAATTATCCGTCGTAAAAATGCAACCGATTTGCAACCGAAAGCGGTCGCAAATATGCGATTAATGCAACCAATTTGCGACTGTCTAGCGGTCGCAAAAGATCTATCGTAGAAACTTGCTCGATCGAGCTCTTAGATTGAGCTTTTTTTAAATTATAGAATGACAGGCTATATGGGATTTGAACCCATATCTTTGTGCGAAAGCACATTGCTCTACCAAGTCTGAGCTAATAGCCTTCAAACCAAAACAACCCAAAATAAACCTATTTTGGCATCTACAAGGCCAAAACCTTGAACAATTAGGTTGTGTTGGTGCTTATGTGACTAATTACATTCCCCCCCCCCCCCAAAAGAAGGGTTGAACATTCCATCTAAAATACATACTGTATAACAATCAACCCACATAAAAAACGAAAAACAGCACATACACATACGCATACACAGAAATTATATACCGTGATATTGTAACCAAGCACATACAGCAACTTTCATAAGACCATATAGCCGTGCAGGACATTATTTACAGGTCACAGAGACATTTACGGGTCAACTACTCCCACTAAGGCCCTGTGCGATTCAACTTATTCAACAGTGTTTTCAAATCTGATCACATTTATTCAAATCAAATCAAATCAGTTTTATTTAAATCAAATCAGATCAGATCAGTTTTATTCAAATCAAATCAGAATTATCCAAATAACAATCAATGAATCTAGTCTATTTCTAGTTATTAATTCGTCTAATTGCAGTTAATTTATCAATTAATTCAGTTCAGATCAAATTAAATCAAATTTATTCAAATCAAATCAGATCAGTTCAATTCAAATCAAATCAGAAAAATGCAGTCCAATCGCACAGGGCCTAACTCGAAATTATGTTAGCAACTATTCACGATTAGTCCTTACTCCTCAGTGGCATCACCTTCACTCGTAAACTTAGAATCAATTCTTCCAAGCTGACGCAACATTCTGTTATGAGAAGGTTGACATCAACTTCAGTGAATGATTCTAGGCCTGCATTAAATGATAACTTGTGTTTTTTTTTTTCCCCAAGTGAAGTGAGTAATAGACGCAAGTCAATTAGGTTTAAGGTATTATTATTGATTTTATTATTTAATTATTGAGTGAAGTGAGTAATGGAATTAATTATATCTGGTATTTTTATTGCTACATTTTGCGACCGATTATATCGGTCGCATTATTTGCGACCGATTTGCAACTAATTTAGAGTTGGTCGTAAACATTGCGACCACCTATTTTTGGTCGTAACATAGGGCGCAAAAGTAATTTCTGCGACCGAAATTAGACGGTCGCAAATGTGCGACTGATTTGCGACTAATTTAAAGTCGGTTGCAAACAATGTGACCACCTCATTTTTGGTCGTAAAATTCGTCGCAAAACTTATTTTTGAGACCGAAATTTAGATGGTCGCAAAAATCGGTCGCATTTTGCATGTTTTCTTGTAGTGAATTAAGGAGAACTATGGTTGTGTTTTTTTAACTTTATGGTGTTGTTATTTCTTATTGATTATTGTATCTGTCGTTGGGCATTCTCGAGCAAATAATCCGTTATGAAATAGAGTAAATATGATTCAAAGAGTCATTTCAACATAAGGACGATGGATAATTTTTAATTGGATAGTGAATCATTGAAGAATTGGTGCCCGCAAATACTATAGTGCACGAAACACCCAGCGAAGCACCGACTCGGAAAGGGCTCAAATTTTTTGTGGGGCTTCCGAAGAATGTGTCTTCGCTAATTCAATCTCATTTGACCCCATTTGATACCACACATGTCCAAAGACACATGCCAAACCCCCCAAAACTATCCCGAAAGTCGCCCTTGTGTCAACACCAAGTATTCTTTGAGCCAAATCGAATTTTTTCGGAGCAAATGATAGTTTTACTTGTTAGAAATCATATTTGAGCTATAACCCACCCTTTGGACTAATTCTTCCCCGCGTTGTGCCCAAAAACGAAGCACAAATGCTAAAATAATTAAGGAGATCTATGGTTGCGTTTTTTCAACTTTAAGTTGTTGTTTCTTCTTATAGATAATTGTATCTTTCGTAGGGCTTTCTCTAGCAAATGATCCGTGATGAAATAGAGTAAATATGATTCAAAGAGTCATTTCAACACAAGGACGATGGATAATTTATATTTGGATAGTGAATCATTGAAGAATTGATGCCCGGAAACACTATAGTGCTCGAAACACCCAACGAAGCACCGACTCGGAAAAGGCTCAAATTTTTTGTGGGGCTTCCAAAGGGTGTGTCTTGTCTATATCAATCACATTTGAGACCATTTGATACCACACATTTCCAAAGACACATGGCAAATCCCCAAAACTATCCTGAAAGTCGCCCCCGTGTCAACACCAAGTATTCTATTAGCCAAAATGATTTTTTTCAGAACAAATGATAGTTTTACTTGTTAGAAATCATATTTGGGCTATAACCCACCCCTTGGACTAATTCTTCCCCGCGTTGTGCCCAAAAACGAAGCACAAATGCTCAAATAATTAAGGAGAACTATGGTTGCGTTTTTTTTAACTTTATGCTGTTGTTTCTTCTTATAGATTATTGTATCTTTCGTGGGGATTTCTCTAAAATATGCTCCGTTATGATATAGAGTAAATACTATTCAAAGAGTCATTTCAACATAAGTAGGATGTGTAAATTTTGATTTGGAAAGTGAATTCTTGCAAAGTTGGTGACCCTAAACAATATAGTGCTCGAAACACGCAGCGAAGCACAGACTCGGAAAATGCTCAAATTTTTTGTGGGGCTTTCTAAGGGTGTGTTTGCCTATATCAATCACATTTAAGACCATTTGATACCACACATGTCCAAAGACACATGCGTAACACTCGAACACTAGCCCGAAAGTCGCCCCCATGTCAACACCAAGTATTCTCCGAGCAAATTCGAATTTTTTCCGAGCAAATGATACTTTTACTTGATAGAAATCATATTTGGGCTATAACCCACCCCGTGGACTAATTCTTCCCCGCGTTATGCCCAAAACCGAAGCACAAATGCTCAAATAATTAAGGAGAACTATGGTTGCGTTTTTTCAACTTTATGTTGTTATTTCTCCTTATAGATCATTGTATCTTTCGTAGGGCTTTCTCTAGCAAATGATCCGTGATGGAATAGAGTAAATATGATTCAATGAGTCATTAACACATAAGGACGATGTGTAAATTTTGATTTCGATAGAGAATCATTGAAGAATTGGTGCGCAGAAACACTAAAGTGCTCGAAACACCCAGCGAAGCACCGACTCGGAAATGGCTCAAATTTTTTGTGGGGCTTCCTAAGGGTGTGTCTTGGCTATATCAATCACATTTCAGACCATTTGATACCACACATCTCCAAAGACACATGCCAAACCCCCCAAAAGTAGCCTGAAAGTCGCCCCCGTGTCAACACCAAGTATTCTGTGAGCAAAATCGTATTTTTTCCGAGCAAATGATAGTTTTTGTTATTAGAAATCGTATTTGGACTATATCCCGGCCCTTGGACTAATTCTTCCCCGCGTTGTGCCCAAAAACGAAGAACAGATGCTCAAATAATTAAGGAGAATTATGGTTGCGTTTTTATAACTTTATGCAGTTGTTTCTTCTTATAGATTATTGTATCATTCGTAGGGCTTTCTCTAGCAAATGATCCGTGATGAAATTGAGTAAATATGATTCAAAGAGTAATTTCAACATAAGGACGATGGATAATTTTTAATTGGATAGTGAATCATTGAAGAATTGGTGCCCGGAAACACTATAGTGCTCGAAACACCCAGCGAATCACTGACTCGGAAAAGGCTCAAATTTTTTGTGGGGCTTCCGAGGTGTGTGTCTTGGCTATTGCAATCACATTTTAGACCATTAGATACCACACATGTCCAAAGACACATGCCAAACCCCCCAAAACTATCCTGAAAGTCGCCCCTGTGTCAACATTAAGTATTCTTTGAGCCAAATCGATTTTTTTTCCGAGCAAATGATAGTTTTGCTTGTTAGAAATCATATTCATTCTATAACCCACCCCTCGGATTAATTCTTCCCCGCGTTGTGCCCAAAAACGAAACACGAACGCTAAAATAATTAAGGTGAACTATGGTTGCGTTTTTTTAACTTTATGCTGTTGTTTCTACTTATTGATTATTGTATCTTTCGTAGGGCATTCTTGAACAAATAATCCGTTATGAAATACAGTAAATATGATTCAAAGAGTCATTTCAACATAAGGACGATGGATAATTTGAAATTGGATAGTGAATCATTGAAGAATTGGTGCACGCAAACACTATAGTGCTCGAAACACCCAGCGAAGCACCGACTCGGAAAAGGCTCAAATTCTCTGTGGGGCTTCCGAAGGGTGTGGCTTGGCTATATCAATCTCATTTGAACCCATTTGATACCACACATGTCCAAAGACACATGCCAAACCCCCCAAGACTATCCCGAAAGTCGCCCCTGTGTCAACACAAAGTATTCTTTGAGCCAAATCGAAATTTTTCCTAGAAAATGATAGTTTTACTTGTTAGAAATCATATTTGGGCTATAATCCACCCTTTGGACTAATTCTTCCCCGCGTTGTGCCCAAAAACGAAGCACAAATGCTAAAATAATTAAGGAGAACTATGGTTGCGTTTTTTTAACTTTATGCTGTTGTTTCTTCTTATTGATTATTGTATCTTTCGTAGGGCATTCTCTACCACATGCCCAAAGACGCATGCCAAACCCCCCAAAACTATCCAGAAAGTCACCCCCGTGTCAACATCAACTATTCTTTGAGCCAAATCGATTTTTTCAGAGTAAATGATAGTTTTACTTGTTAGAAATCATATTTGGGCTATAACCCACCCCTTGGACTAATTTTTCCCCGCGTTGTGCCCAAAAACGATGAACAAATGCTCAAACAATTAAGGAGAACTATGGTTGCGTTTTTTTAACTTTATGATGTTGTTTCTTCTTATAGATTTTAGTATTTTTGGTGGGGATTTCTCCAGAAAATGCTCCGTTATGATATAAAGTAAATGATATTCAAAGAGTCATTTCAACATAAGTAGGATGTGTAAATTTTGATTTGAAAAGTGAATCATTGCAAAGTTGATGCCCAGAAACAATATAGTGCTCGAAACACCCAGCGAAGCACCGACTCGGAAAATGCTCAAATTTTTTGTGGGGCTTTCTAAGGGTGTGTTTGGCTATATCAATCACATTTAAGACCATTTGATACCACACATGTCCACAGACACATGCGTAACCCCCGAAAACTATCCCGAAAGTCGCCCCCTTGTCAACACCAAGTATTCTCCAAGCAAATTTGAAACTTTACCGAGCAAATGATAGTTTTAGTTGATAGACATCATATTTGGGCTATAACCCACCGTTTGGACTAATTCTTCCCCGCGTTGTGCCCAAAAATGAAGCACAAATGCTCAAATAATTAAGGAGAACTATGGTTGCGTTTTTTCAACTTTATGTTGTTGTTTCTTATTACAGATTATTGTATCTTTCGTAGGGCTTTCTCTAGCGAATGATCCATGATGAAATATATTAAATATGATTCAAAGAGTCATTTCACCATAAGGACGATGTGTATTTGATTTCAATAGTGAATCATTGAAGAATTGGTGCGCAGAAACACTTTAGTGCTCGAAACACCGAGCGAAGCACCGACTCGGAAATGGCTCAAATTTTTTGTGGGGCTTCCTAAGGGTGTGTCTTGGCTATATCAATCACATTTGAGACCATTTTATACCACACATTTCCAAAGACACATGCCAAACCCCCCAAAACTATCCCGAAAGTCGCCCATGTGTTACCACCAAGTAGTCTTTGAGCCAAATCAATTTTTTTCCGAACAAATGATAATTTTACTTGTTAGAAATCATATTTAGGCTATAACCCACCTGTTGGACTAATTCTTCCCCGCGTTGTGCCCAAAAACGAAGCACAGATGCTAAAATAATTAAGGAGAACAATGGTTGCGTTTTTTTAGCTTTATGTTGTTGTTTCTTCTTATTGATTATTGTAGGTCTTTCTCTAGCCCTACAATAATTAAGGAGAACTATCGTAGGGCTTTCTCTAGCAACTGCTCCGTTATGATATAGAGTAAATACTATTCAAAGAGTCAATTCTACATAAGGAGGATGTGTAAATTTTGATTTGGAAAGTGAATCATTGAAAAATTGGTGCCAAGAAACAATAGAGTGCTCGAAACACCGAGCGAAGCCCCGACTCGGAAAAGGCTGAAATTTTTGGTGGGGTTTCCAAATGGTGTGTCTTGGCTATATCAATCACATTTGAGACCATTTGATACGACACATGTCCAAAGACACATGCCAAACCCCCCAAAACTATCCCAAAAATCGCCCCTGTGTCAACACCAAGTAGTCTTTGAGCCAAATTGATTTTTTTCCGAGAGAATGATAGTTTTACTTGTTAGAAATCATTTTTGGGCTATAACCCACCCTTTGGACTAATTCTTCCCCGCGTTGTGCCCAAAAACGCAGCACTAATGCTAAAATAATTAAGGATAACTATGGCTGCGTTTTTTTAACTTTATGCTCTTGTTTCTTCTTATTGATTATTGTATCTTTCGTAGGGCATTCTCTAGCAAATTATCCGTTATGAAACAGAGTAAATATGATTCAAAGAGTCATTTCAACATAAGGATGATGGATAATTTTTATTTGGATAGTGAATCATTGAAGAATTGATGCCCGGAAACACTATAGTGCTCGAAACACCCAACAAAGCACCGACTCGGAAAAGGCTGAAATTTTTTGTGGGGCTTCCAAAGGGTGTGTCTTTGCTATACAAATCACATTTGAGACCATTTGATACCACACATGTTCAAAGACACATGCCAAACCCCCCAAAACTATCCCAAAAATCGCCCCCGTGTCAACACCAAGTAATCTTTGAGCCAAATCGGATTTTTTCTGAGCAAATGATAGTTTTACTTGTTAAAAATATATTTGGCCTATAGCCCACCCCTTGGACCAATTCTTCCCCGCGTTGTGCCCAAAAACGACAGCACAGATGCTCAAATAATTAAGGAGAACTATGGATGCGTTTTTTTAACTTTATGATGTTGCTTCTTCTTATAGATTATAGTATCTTTTGTAGGGATTTCTCTAGAAAATACTCCGTTATAATATAAAGTAAATACTATTCAAAGAGTCATTTCAACATAAGTAGGATGTGTAAATTTTGATTTGGAAAGTGAATTATTGCAAAGTTGGAGCCCAAAAACAATATAGTGCTCGAAACACCCAGCGAAGCACCGACTCGGAAAAGGCTCAAATTTTTTGTGGGGCATTCTGAGGGTGTGTTTGGCGATATCAATAACATTTAAGACCATTTGATACCACACATGTCCAAAGACACATGCGTAACCCCCCAAAACCAGCCCGAAAGTCGCCCCCGTTTCAACACCAAGTATTCTCTGAGCCAAATTGAATTTTTTCCGAGCAAATGATAGTTTCACTTGTTAGAAATCATATTTGGGCTATAACCCACCCCTTGGACTAATTCTTCCCCGCGTTGTGCCCAAAAATGAAAAACAAATGCCAAAATAATTAAGAAGAACTATGGTTGCGTTTTTTTAACTTTATGCTGTTGTTTCTTCTTTGATTATTGTATCTTTCGTAGGGCATTCTATAGCAAATAATCCGTTATGAAATAGAGTAAATATGATTCAAAGAGTCATTTCAACATAAGGATGATGGATAATTTTTATCTAGGTAGTGAATCATTGAAAAATTGATTCCCGGAAACATTATAGTGCTCGAAACACCCAACGAAGCACCTACTCGAAAAAGGCTGAAATTTTTTGTGGGGCTTCCAAAGGGTGTGTCTTGGCTATATCAATCACATTGAGACCATTTGATACCACACATATCCAAAGACACAAGCCAAACCCCTCAAAACTATCTCGAAAATCGCCCCCGTGTCATCACCAAGTATTCTTTGAGCCAAATCAAATTTTTTCGAGCAAATGATAGGTTTACTTGTTAGAAATCATATTTGGGCTATAGCCCACGCCTTGGACTAATTCTTCCCCGCTTTGTGCCCAAAAACGAAGCACAAATGCTCAAATAATTAAGGAGAGCTATGGTTGCGGTTTTTAACTTTATATTGTTGTTTCTTCTTATAGATTATAGTATCCTTCGTAGGGATTTCTCTAAAAAATGCTCCGTTATGATATAAAGTAAATACTATTCAAAGACACTTTTCAACATAAGTAGGATGTGTAAATTTTGATTTGGAAAGTAAATCATTGCAAAGTTGATGCCGAGAAACAATATAGTGTTCGAAACACTCAGCGAAACACCGACTCGGAAAAGGCTGAAATTTTATGTGGGGCTTTATAAGGGTGTGTTTGGCAATATCAATCACATTTAAGTCCAAAGACACATGCGTAACCCCCGAAAACTTGTCCGAAAGTTGACCCCGTGTCAACACCAAGTATTCTCCGAGCAAAATTGAATTTTTTCCGAGCAAATGATAGTTTTACTTGATAGAAATCATATTTGGGCTATAACCCACCCCTTGGACTAATTCTTCCCCGCGTTGTGCCCAAAAACGAAGCACAAATGCTCAAATAATTAAGGAGAGCTATGGTTGCGGTTTTTAACTTTATATTGTTGTTTCTTCTTATAGATTATTATATCTTTCGTAGGGTTTCTCTAGCAAATAATCCGTGATGAAATAGAGGAAATATGATTCAAACAGTCCTTTCAACATCAGGACGATGTGTAAATTTTGATTTCGATAGTGAATCACTGAAGAATTGGTGCGCAGAAACACTAAAGTGCTCGAAACACCCAGCGAAGCACCGACTCGAAAATGGCTCAAATTTTTTGTGGGCCTTCCGAAGGGTGTGTCTTGGCTATATCAATCACATTTGAGACCATTTGATACCACACATGTCCAAAGACACATGACAAACCCCCCAAAACTAGCCCGAAAGTCGCCCCCGTGTCAACACCAAGTATTCTCGGAGCAAAATCGAATTTTTTCCGACCAAACGATAGTTTTACTTGTTAGAAACCATATTTGGGCTATGACCCACCCCTTGGACTAACTCTTCCCCGCCTTGAGCCCAAAAACGAAGCACAAATGCTAAAATAATTAAGGAGAACTATGGTTGCGTTATTTTAACTTTATGCTGTTGTTTCTTCTTATTGATTATTGTATCTTTCGTAGAGCTTTCTCTAGCAAATGATCTGTTATGAAATAGGGTAAATATGATTCAAAGAGTCATTTCAACATAAGGACGATGGATAATTTTTATTTGGATATTGAATCATTGAAGAAGTTATGCCCAAAAACACTATAGTGCTCGAAACACCCAGCGAAGCACCGAGTCGGAAATGGCTCAAATTTTTTGTGCGGCTTCCAAAGGGTGTGTCTTGGCTATATCAATCACATTTGAGACCATTTGATACCACATATGTCCAAAGACACATGCCAAACCCCCCAAAACCACCAGAAAGTCGCCCCTGTGTCAACACCAAGTATTTTTCGAGCAAAACCGAATTTGTTTCTGAGCAAATGATAGTTTTACTTGTTAGAAATCAGATTGGGGCTATAACCCACCCCTTGGACTAATTCTTCCCCGCGTTGTGCCCAAAAACTAAGCACAAATGCTCAAATTATTAAGGAGAACTATGGTTGCGTTTTTTTAACTTTATGCTGTTGTTTCTTCTTATAAATTAGTGTATCTTTCGTCGGACGTTCTCTAGCAAATGCTCCGTTATGATGTAAATTAAATACTATTCAAAGAGTCATATCAACATAAGTTGGATGTGTAAATTTCCATTTGAAAAGTAAATCATTAAAAAATTGCTGCCGAGAAACAATATAGTGATCGAAACACCCAGCGAAGCACCGACTCGGAAATGGCTCAAATTTTTTGTGGGGCTTTCTAAGGGTGTGTCTTGGCTATATCAATCACATTTGAGACCATTTGATACATCACATGTCCAAAGACACGTTCCAAACCCCCCAAAACTAGCCTGAAAATCGCCCCCGTGTCAACACCAAGTATTCTCTGAGCAAAATCGAATTTTTTCCGAGCAAATGATAGTTTTACTTGTTAGAAATCATATTTGGGCTATAACCCACCGCGTTGTGCCCAAAAACGAAGCACAGATGCTCAAATAATTAAGGTGAACTGTGGTTGCGTTTTTTTAACTTTATGTTGTTGTTTCTTCTTATTGATTATTGTATCTTTCGTAAGGCTTTCTCTAGCAGATGATCCGTTATGAAATAGAGTAAATATGATTCAAAGAGTCATTTCAATATAAGGACGATAGATAGTTTTTATTTGGATAGTGAATCATTGAAGAATTGATGCGCAGAAACACTATAGTGTCGAAACACCCAGCGAAGCATCGACTCTAGATTGAACATCTTATCACTCTAGAATTCAAATTATGCTCTAACAAAACCCAAAAATGACCTACAAATCCAATTCAATTACCTTGATTGAAATCTCCCAAATCCAAACTTTATCCACCTAATTCATAGATCCCCGAAAAACATAATTAAACAATCATCAGAATACTATAACAAAATGAGATGAAAGTCTTTTCAAAAACAATTTAACGCACGCCCTTATATTATTATTGAACAAACGATTTAGCAAAAACAATAACAATAACCAATTACGACACAAGGGAGAAGTTACTTTATAAATAGCATAATATGACAGGTCAGATCGTCGTTCCGACTTCAAAACCGCAATCTTGATCATCACTATAAAGGAAGAAGAATTCGTACGGAAGGAGAATTCGAATTGGTTTAGGGTTAGGCCTAATAAAATTAAAACTCACGCACCAACACCTAGATGCCATTCCCAAAAGCTCAATATGTAAAGAGCCTAGAAGAGGAAGATGGAAGGGAAAGGGTAGTTCATATTCTGTTTTTAATGTAAAGTGGGTAGGAGGGAGATGAAAGAACGGAGAAACAGTCGGGTAAGATTAAAGAGAAAGACGAATAGACGGGGACGAAATTGACTGGATAATCAATTAATTTTTTTTTTAATTATGAAGCAGGGACTTTATTTTCACCGTAGGAACAATCGTTTTAGAAACAATTTTTTAGGCCCACCCATTATAGCGTAGCTGGCGTGGAAAATAGATAAGAGGCCAAACCATGGTACAACACCTCATCGATGACCTGGCTTTTTTTCTTAAGAATGTGTGCATATACTGCCACATGGACATGGATGTTAGGCAATTAAAAGTATATGTATATATGTATAGATAAGTGACGTGTCAGTGAAGTAGTTAGTAGGGTGATGCAACTGCAAGCAGCTCAGGAGTCGTGAGTTGCGCTCAGACTTTCGGAGCGAAGGTTCGAAAGGGGATTAGCAATGGCTAATGAATTTCTTAATCACCTATTAAATAATTGTACTTTAAGAGAGATTAAGCTATAATCCTTCTAAGCAAATCAGCCCCGGTAGAAAAATCAAGTAGCTAAATTATGTGAACCAAGTATAAGAGGAACCCCATAGGAGAGGGTTTGGTTTTTCAATTTTGGAGTCCAACTTGCAGCAAAGTAGAAGCTTTTATTTGATGAAGTTCCACGTCATTCTCAAGTCACACATATCAAGATAGCAAGTGCTTATTTTAAGAAAAAGAAGAAGATATCATCAGCCCCAAATAAGAGAGTAAAAATCAACTTGTAGCAGCTCAGCAGCTGCAATTCTGACGCACATTAGCAGCCCTTTCCTTTCTACTTTCTTATGTATTTTTCTTAAGATATTTTGTTATAGTTGTATAATTTAATATAGCTGTAGGCATAGTCTTAAACTCTATAAATAGAGTTAAGTTCTCATTGTAAAACTCGGAATTTGATGAATGAAAATGAAAACAAATCAGATGAGATTTCTGAACTTTGTCTTAATTTCTTTGAGTGTGTTATACTCCCTCCGGTCCCTTTTATTCTTCCTTTTGTCCATTTTGGGGTGGTCCTATTTATTCTTCTCATCCTATTCTTGGCAAAAAAAATTTTTAGAGAAATGCCCTTACTTCTTCCTATAATTAATCTGCTTCTTCCTCTAAACTAACATTAGCTACATAACCCCACTAACATAATCACAATTTACGTATAATGATTCTCTCCTTTTTTTTTGCCAACCCCTACCCAAATGAATTTAATTCACCCACCAAAATTAAATTTTCCCCAAATTTACTGATCATCACCGTCTCTCTCCTCTCATTCATCCCTCTCCTCTCATTTTCTCTATCCTCTTATTCATCAGACTCTCTTTCTTCAACTAATCTCCAGATCGAATTTCTTTAACTCAATCGAATCTCTTGCTCTCTCTGCACTCGTCATCTTCCTCTCTCTTCCTCTCCAGATTTTTTGATAAAGCCAAATCATGGATTTCAAAGAAGGTGAAGAAGAGGGTTTAGAGAAGGGTTTCAGAAAGGGTTTTGAGCATGGTTTGGAGGACGGTTTCGATAAGGGTTTAGAAGAGGGTTTCGATAAGGGTTTGGGAAAGGGTTTCGAGCATGGTTTGGAGGACGGATCCGAAAAGGGTTTGGGAAAGGGAACCGAGAAGGGTTTGGGAATGCAATCCGAAAAGGGTTTGGGAAGATTCGAACAGTGTTTGGAAGAACCAGAGTTTGAAGAGGAACCAGTGTTTGAAGAGGAGCCAGTGTTTGAAGAGGAGTTGGGTCCTGGTCCGGCGGTCATATATCCTGATTGGTATTTACAGTCAGCGCCAACATATGCCGATCTTGGAGATAAGCCTGATTTGGGTATGTATCCCGCAAAATGGTATATTCGGGATCCAAACTCTGGGTATGACGGACGGACCGTTAATGCTTCTGGTGTTGACTTGGGGAAACCACCTCCGTACTTGTTCAAGTCACCACAAGATCGTTACGATTATATCCGCAAATTGAGCATTACTGACCCTTCACTAAAGTGCCTCCTCCCTGAAAATTGGTAAAATTAATTCCTCTGTTTCCGTTTAATTAATTGATAGATTTGTTTGTTGGGGTTGGTGTTGATGTTGGTGTTGGTGTTGGGGTGGTGTGTGTTGATGTTATTGTTGGTTATGTTGTCATTGATAGATTTGCTATTGTTGGTGTTGGTGTTTGTTTATGTTGTTGGTTTTGTTGTTGTAGTGTTGGTTTAATTAAGTCTTGATTAAATCTTTCTGATTGTGGTACGTTGGCTGTGTTCATGTTTTTTTACTTGGAACTGGCATTGTACTGGCATTGAGATTTGATTCATTTTCAGAGACGTGTTGTTCTTTGCCTTTCACTGATGCCTCCATTTTATTGTCTAATTATCTACTTTTGGCCTGATAATCAAAGGTAGTTAGTTTATGCTCAAGTACATAACATATTTTAAACCTTATAGTTGACATGTATAGATGTTTTCAAGAAGGTTGTCTAAACTTTTTAAGCTCGATGATGAGAGTGTATGGACATTTTTATGAGAGCAAATACTTTTGATTCTAAATGTCCTTTCATTCTTAAGAGACATATTTGGCACCACCACAATCATTTGGAGGCTTAATTAACTGCCACTGTCACTTTTGTGATATGGAGGCTCAATTGATTTGCCACCATCAGTGTGTATGTTTGGCGCCATTATGTATTCTCTAAACTCGATGATGATACGATGATACTATCTGAGAGTTATAAATAAAATGCTTATATATATATATATATTAATAACTAAACTAAGAATTGGTTACATTGATGAGGTTTGATGCATAAACAACTTCACAAAAGCTTGCCTAAAAGTCGTGTTTATGCTTCAAACATTCGTTAGTGCCCAAAAACTGGCCTAAAGCTACTGCTATGTGCTTAAAAGCTGTCCAAAAGATTACACATAAGTCTCCTTGTATGTGCTTCAAAAACTTGCATAATTGTAGTTGTCATATGTACTTCTAAGTCTGCCCAAAATATTGCATCCTACTTTGATGTCCAACATGTATTCTTATGTGATTCATTCCATACTAGAATAGTTGAGGTCTTGCATGAGTTCTTCATTCTCAACTTGTTGACCTAATGCCATTAGATACTCAATGACTTCCCTCACCAAAACTTCATCCACTTGCAAAACACGTGGTAGCTCACCCCTCATTTCCAATGCAGCTTTTCCCATATGTGGCAGACGGTAATCGTTATGCCCATTCCTTTTCATTAACTCCACCAAACAAGCTTGTAGACTAAGGAACACATGATTGAGAGTTGATGGTTCTAGCATATGAAAAGCATTGTCTACCGCATTAACAAGATCATCCACGGTCTTACTCCGACTTTTAAGTTGCAATGATTGTATAGCCCTAAAAAAACCCCGAATCATTGATATTCAAATCCGGTGAATTTGGTGGTTGAAAACGAAGTTCAATAGTAAATCCATCACTATTTGATGCCTCTATTACATCCGGATCCTCATCCATTTTCATATGAGGGGGGGCGTTATCAAGTTGAATGACAATCTCCTTTGATGCATTTTTTGGCCATTTAGACTTGATTGCCGGGATAATGTTATTGATTAGGCAACTCTTAAAAACTGATTTGTTGATGGACTCGATCGGCTTGGTCTCTAATGTCCCCGCACTTCTATTTTTCGACCTTCTTTGTGCAGGTTGTTGCTTTGTAAATGGCCAAATACCAATTTTCCCATCAAACAAGACTTCCCCATTGTTACCAAAGCACGGCCTTGACACGGCACACATGAACATCACCTTTGTTATGTATCATTTTGATTTGCATGATCTATATGGTTCCTTTTCTCCGGCCCACAAGATGTACTTTTTCTTCCCTTTTGTCATATCAAACCATTTCTCATCAATATGAATCACATTAGTCATGTCTTTGAATTTGATCACATCTAGTAATCTATCAACAAGAAGTGCACCAAGAGAGTACTTTAACCTTAGTAATTTGTTCTCTCTAGTCAAATCCGGCGTGATTGCATTTGTGGTTGATCTCAACAATCCTTTCTTAATCCATCTCCAAATGGTGGTCTTCGACACCCCGTAGTGTTTGGCAATGGATCGATGAATTTGTCTATCAATTGGATCGATAGCCATGACCCGCTCTTCCACCGGAATAATCTTTGGCTTGCTAATCTTCCCCTTCCTTTTTGAGTTTACATTCATAGGTAATCCGATTGCTTTCAATTTTTTGGCTCTTGACCATATCGTACCAATTGTCCTACGGCTCACATTCCATTTTGTTGCCGCTTCTTCAATTTTTCCCTTGTGGGGAATGAGGTTGGTGGAATGCTCAAGCAAGAAGTCTTTGATTTCGGTCCTTTGCCCATCCGTCAAATTCTTCACCATTGCTGCTATTTTTTTCTGTGTTTACGGGTCACTAAATTTAACTCATAGCTGCAGAAACTTGTTTTGAATGTGATGCAGATTAAATTCTGAAAATTGGAAAAAGTTGGCTGTAATTTTTTTTAACCCATCTCCAGATTTTAGGAGAGAGGATAAAATGAACAAAAGGGTCTGTCCCTTTTTGTGGTTTTATATCCAGCCACACTTCTATTCAAAGTTTAAATTTTGGCACAAAATTTGAGTTTTGGCCTCAAAATTCAATTTGGCGCAAGTTTCAGATTTTTGGTGATTGAAACAATATTCCCTCCAATTTGATTTCACGTGCCCCTTTGATTTGGAGGGAGTGATTAGATTAAGGAGTGGTCCAACCCACTACCCCCAAGTTTAACTACAACACTTAACAATTGCATTATGTGGGGCATTCATTTTTTTATTACTTGTCATTAAATGTTGTATCTCCTAGACCTTAAGTCTTTGTGAAGTGATTATTAGTGAGTATATCTAGTGAGAGTTCACTTAATTCTTCCAAGATAAAGGTGAGTAATATCCAGAGTCTTTGAAGTCCATATCCCATATATTTTCAGTCCATATATAAGAAAATCACAAAAAGAAAGCGTTGTGTTAAACCACGATCGAGCCTGGGCCGCACCCGGTAGGAGGAGAGAGAGTCCACGTCATAAACCCAAGGATGTTTCATCCTAAAACCAATTGGCAATAGGTGGAGTAACTCCTTGGTTTATAAACATATCAACTCTCTCATCTTTTTCCAATGTGGGACACTCACAGGTGGAGCTCTCTTTAACACGTTGTTTGTATGTTTGAGTTTTAATGGTGTTTAGGAGTGCAACAAGTGGTATCAGAGCTTAGGGTCAGGTCCTAAACTATCTCAAAGCAACCTAAACACAACCCCAAAGTGAAGAATGCACTATAAGCATGTCGAATGCAGTGGAGTTCAGCAAACATAGCAAAAACAGGGCATGGTACAACAACGTGAGACCATTACAAGGTGGCTACTGTGCAGCAAGGAACACGTCTCTTTCTACCAGGTATGAGTATGATTTGAGCTTCAATCTACCAAGCTTTGATGGTAAAGGGGATGAGAATGAATTTATAAATTGGTTGTGCAAAGTGGAAGTGATTCTGAGCAATATTGAGATTGATGAATGTGCTAAGGTTAAATTGGTTGCATCTTGTTTTAGAAAAAAAAGCAGAAAAATGGTGGAACGAATTAAAGATTTTGAGGACGTTTAAAGGCAAAATAAAAATCAGAAAATGGGGTAAAATGAAACAACTCAAGATAAGATTTTTGTCTAGGGATTACATGAATTAGGCTTATGAGGAGTTGAGTTCATTAAAACAAGGGAAGAAAAACATATCTAAGTATATTGAAGACTTTGAATTTCTGATGCAAAGGTGTGATGAGAGCATCCCTTTGGAAATTTTCATGTTTAATTTCTATGCAGGATTAAGCTCAGAGATTGCATGTAAGTTGGATATGGAGTCTTGTGCCTGTTTTAGAGATGTTGGTTTAAGAGCACTAGATATTGAGAAACAAGTATGTCATGCTAAAATTATAATCAAGGAAGTGGAGGAGGGTTAGGAGTCTGCAAAAAAGATTAAACCTTGTGAAGCACCTTTGGGCCTAGTAAGCATAAACTTGGGAGAAGCTTCTGAAAATGTTGAACAAATTGCACCAATAAACCTTCCTATAAACCTTATCCTTAGAAAGAACCTTTACTGTCATTTTGCAACATGTTTTTCAAGCTAAATCATTGTATTTTTCAAGCAAAAACCATTCTTGAGTATTCTGAACTTCAGAAGATGAAATTTGAGGGTTGTGAATCACATTGCAACCAGAAGAGACCTCGTTTTGTGTTTGATCCTGGAGGGGTTGAATGTAATTGGTTTCATCTGCCAATAATCCGTTTTCATGTACGTCGTGGCTGTGGCATTATAGTTTTCAGATTGCTGTTCTGTTTGGGTCAGTCTGCAGATGGGTCAGTTTCTTTTTGGTACTGCAATCTAATCCGAGGTTGAGTTGATAAGTGTGGTATATTTCTGAAAAATTTGAGAGAGTTTCTCTTACAAAAAATCTGGAATTGCATATCATTAGAATTAAGGAGTCTAATGTGTGGAGCATCTAGTAGTCTTAGTTCTAATTGTGTGTCATATCCTTAGAGTGAAGGCTATCCTTTTAGTTGCTTAATTTGGTGAGTAATATCTAGATTAAGGAGCTAACTTTAGTTCTTAATTAGCTAGTGTGCAAACACAAGGTGATTAAGTCCATATCTCTTGTTTTTACAGTTTTACAAAATCGAAAATCACATAAAAAGAGTCATCATTTTTCATTTCTGTTGAGATGGTGTGTAGGAGTGCATCAGTAGGTCCTGACTGGTTAAAGATGTCTACAAGTGAATTATTGCAGTGTTATCAATTACGTGCTAAAGTAAAAATAGTTCCACCTATGTTAAAAGTGCACAAATATCGCCTAGACTTTTGAGTAGTTTATTTCGTGGCAAATGAGAGCCTAATTGGGTAATCAACTAATCACCTTGTTAAAATTTGTTGCGAAAAGACGGGTAACGCAAGCGTGTTTACTTTTCCCTCTCTGTGTGATTAAAATGGGCTAAGATAAATTTTGTATGCGAAACAACAAAACAGAGACACGAGAATTTTTAGGTGGTAAAACCCCAATGTGGGGAAACATCCACCGGCCTAAGCCCGAATTCTTCCACTATACGAATAAGTAGGATTACAAGAATTTGTCGTCTCTAACGCACTAGAGGATTGCTCTCACCTTTCTAGGATGGATTGCAATATGTATTACTCACCAAACTTGTGGTGGTACACTCTCACTCAAAAGTGGCTCTCTTTTTGGAGGAACTCTTTCTCTCACACTTGTGTTTTGTGTGTGACTTGAATAAATAATCCTCTCCAAGTTGAGGGTATATATAGTAAACCCCAACCCTTAGAAACTCGCCAAAAATGAATAGGTAACACCTAGTCATAAGTGTACGCTATTCAATGTTTGGAGGTTAAGTTGTCACGTACACTTCACCTTGTAAATGCATGCATGAAACTCTTCCATATGCATTCACATCATCATGTAAACGCATGAAAACATCTTCCCCCATAATTTCTTGTTTATGGAGAAGTTCATACTCCTTTTGTTAATGTTGGGTCATTAATTAGGAGGGAACCCAACAAATCTCCCCCTTCCCGACCTAATTACGGGACAGCACCACACCGACTCCATCACAACACTCATCGAACTTCTTCGTCGGAATCACCTTGGTCATCATGTCGGACCAGTTATCGTCGGTGTGCACTTTTTCCAAGTGTAACTGTTTCTCCCTCAACACATCTTGTATCCAATGATAGCGAACATCAATGTGCTTGGACCGGGAATGATAGGTTGAGTTCTTGGCCAAATGAATTGCACTTTGACTATCACAATGCAACACGTACTTGTCTTGTTTTTGGCCCAACTCACCTAAGAACGTTTTCATCAATAACATCTCCTTGCAAGCTTCCGTTGCTGCAATATACTCGGCCTCGGTAGTAGAAAGAGCTACACATTTCTGGAGCCTGGATTGCCAAGACACAGCTCCCCTTGCAAAAGTAGTCACATAACCTGATGTAGACTTTCTACAATCGACGTCTCCTGCCATATCTGAGTTTGTATACCCTTCTAACACTGGCTTCCCCATTCCGAAACATAAGCACCTCTTGCTTGTTCCACGGAGATATCGAAAAATCCATTTTACTGCAGCCCAGTGCTCTTTTCCTGGATTCGATAGGAAACGACTCACAATACCAATTGCGTATGCAATGTCAGGTCGGGTACATACCATGGAGTACATTAGACTACCAACTGCAGATGAATATGGGATGTTTCCCATCTCTTCTTTCTCTTTCTCACTTCGCGGACACTGCTCCTTGGTTAGCTTAAAATGTCCTAGCAAGTGGTACATGAACCGGCTTACTTGTATACATGTTGAATCTTTCTAGGACTTTCTCCACATATTTCTCTTGAGATACCCATAAAAGCTTCTTTGACCGGTCACGGGTAATCCTCATACCCAAAATTTGCTTTGCGGGTCCCAAATCTTTCATGGCAAAAGACTTGCTCAAGGCTTTCTTTAGTGCTGCAACTTTCTTTATGTCTTGTCCTACAATCAACATATCATCAACATAGAGCAACAATATAATCAAATCACCACTGATATACCTCTTCATAAAGACACAGTGATCCATCGGGGTTTTATTGAACCCATTTTGTGTCATGAAGGATTCAAACTTCTTGTACCACTGGCGTGGTGCTTGCTTGAGGTCATAAAGACTCTTCTTGAGTCTACACACTAGATTCTCTTTTTCAGGGACCACATACCCCTCTGGTTGCTCCATGTATATCTCTTCCTCTAGATCACCATGCAGGAAGGCTGTTTTAACATCTAGTTGTTCGACCTCCAAGTCAAGACTAGCTGCAAGACCCAACACCACTCGTATAGATGACATCTTCACCACGGGTGAGAAAATCTCGTCAAAGTCGATGCCTTTCTTCTGATTGCATCCCTTGACGACGATTCGTGCCTTATACCTTGGTTTCACGCTGTTTTCCTCGGTCTTGAGCTTGTATACCCATTTGCATCTAAGAGCTTTTCTCCCTTTGGGTAACTCAACCAAATCAT
The DNA here is from genome assembly GCA_963680865.1 of Spergularia marina. NCBI lineage: Eukaryota > Viridiplantae > Streptophyta > Magnoliopsida > Caryophyllales > Caryophyllaceae > Spergularia > Spergularia marina. The sequence continues at coordinate 13,892,241 of OY804546.1, read as the reverse complement.
ACGTGCAGTTATTGTGTAACGACTGCATCTCATCTTTCATAGCCATCTCCCACTCTTCTTTATGGCCACTAGCCATAGCTTCCTTAAAGTCTTGTGGTTCACCTTCTTCTGTGAGCGTCACAAACTTATCTTCGGGATACCGAGTGGAAGGTATTTTCCCACGAGCGGAACGTCGTACCTGAGGCGATTGTGAATCCTCTGGTTCTTCCTCTACTGTTTCTTCAGTTTCTACCTCACTCGTATCAGCTTGAGACTCATCATTTTCTACGGTTTCATGTACTGCTTGCTCGGAATTTGCACTACCATTATCTTGAGCTGCAGGTGACGGGATAGGATCAGGAAGTCGAACCACAACCGAAGACTTCTTGTAGTCTTCTATTGTCTGTTCTTCAAAGAACACGACATCTCGACTTCTCACAATTCTCTTGTTGACTGGATCCCATAGCCGGTAACCCATCTCATCCTTAGGTGAGCCAAGATAGATGCATTTCTTGGTCTTCGAGTCAAGTTTGCCTCTTTCGTCTTTGGGCACATGGACATATGCAAGACAACCAAACACCTTCAAGTGATTGTAGGATGCCTTGTTACCTGTCCAAACTTCATCTGGGATACCTCCTTTCAAAGGGCTTGACGGTGACAGGTTGATAATGTCAACTGCCGTATTCATAGCTTCTCCCCAAAACGTATTCGAGAGCTTGGCATGAGAGAGCATACATCGCACTTTTTCTTCAATGGTGCAGTTCATTCTTTCGGCTACTCCATTCAGTTGAGGATTCTTAGGTGGTGTTTTCACGAGTCTGATGCCATTTGACTTGTAGTAACTTTCAAATGGGCCACGGTATTCTCCACCATTATCAGCTCGTACACACTTCAACTTTTGACCTGTCTCTCGTTCCACTCTCGCATGGAACTCCTTGAATGCTCCAAGTACCTTGTCTTTGCTCTTCAACATATATGCCCACACCTTTCTCGAATGATCATCAATGAATGTCACAAAGTAATACGCATCTCCAATAGATCAATCACCCATGGAACACACATTAGTATGTACCAAATCAAGAATTTGCATTCTTCGACTTGGTGTACCGGATCTCCTGAATGAAATTCTGTGTTGTTTGCCAACCAAACAATCTCTGCAAGGGTCCAATGTTTTACCTTTGACATTAGAAAGGTATTCATCTTTTGCGAGGATTTGCAATCCCTTCTCGCTCATATGCACAAGTCTTTTGTGCCACAACTCCAAATCTGATTGGTTTTGAGCAACATTTGCCTCCCCCTTGCGAATTCGTCCTTGTGTGTAATATAATGAGCCTTCTTTTCTTCCTCGTGCGACAACCATACTACCCATGGTCAGCTTCCAGGTTCCACCACCAAAGTGGTTGTTCATTCCCGCATCATCAAGCGTTCCTGCGGATAGGAGATTAAGGCGCATGTCCGGAACATGCCTTACATCTCTCAATACAAGCTTGCACCCGGTATTGGTTGTCAATGTAACTTCGCCTATGCCCACAATTTTACTTGTTACTAAGTTTCCCATCTTCACCGTACCAAAATCTCCTTTTTGATATGATGAGAAAAGTTCTCCATAGGAGGTTATGTGGAATGATGCACCGGAGTCAACAAACCACGTGCAATCATTATAGGCGAGATTGAGATAATTATCATCTCCAATGAGAAATACATCAAAGTCTTCGGTGGCTGCAACAGCTGTAGTTAGACCTGTCAGAACCTGACCCGACCCGGTAACCCGACCCGACCCGACCGGCATTTGAACCCGATTAAACCCGTTTTTTTGACCTGCGACCCGTATTTGACCCGAACCCGATCAACCCGAAAATTTGCGGGTCAAAACGGGTCGGGTCAGGGTCAACCCGGCGGGTCAAAGTCAAAGTCAAAGTCAAAGTCAAAGTTTAAAAAAAAAAAAAAAAAAAAAAAAAACTAACCTAACATTGGCGTTTTCAGTTTTTGGTTTTTTTGCGTAAAAAATTTAGTTAAATAAGTTACAAAATTAACTTCAAATTGTTTGATTGTATAATAGTCATATAGAAAATGAAAACTGACAACTGAAAACTGAAAACCACTTTTTCTGGTTTTCAAAAACGGGACTTTGGTTTTCAAAAAAACAGAAAACTGAAAACAGAAAACGATACCAAACAGGTCCTTAGGTGTTGTTCGGTATTGCTGATGTTTTTCGTTTTTTTTTTTTTTGAGAAAAATAAACAAAACGCGTTCGGTGGATTCCGTTGCCAAAAACAAAATCAGCTTAATTCCATGATTAATCTGCCCGTTTTCTCAAACCACTTTTGATGGTTTCCAAAAACAGATTTAGATTTTTATTTTTAATTTCTTACCAGTTACCATTCCCATCATCCTATATAAGTAATATCAACGCATCCTGCACACTATCGTCGCCGAGATGCAACAATGATCGGCAACCGGCGTGACTACTATTCCGCCGCGGTATCCCCTGCCTACTACGACATCGATTTCTCTGGTCAACAACATCAATCATTAGGAGGAATCCGATATGTCTTCCGATCGAAAATCTCGGTCCTCCGTTTTGCCTTGTTCCTTTTACGCCGGTTACATAATCGGAAAATGGTATACTGCGGAATTAGAATGGATAGTAGATTTGCATGTGGTGGTTTGATATGGTGGCAAGGCTGGTGGTGCGGAGGAGGGATCAGATTCGAGCTTGTTGAGTGAGGCTATTAATGGTGGTGAAGCAAAAATGACGTTAAAAAGTTGTATGTAAAAGGCGCTAAAAATCATACGTAAGGCGCTAAAAATCATACGTAAAAGCGCTAAAGTTCAAGGAAAAACCCTGCGTAAAACAATGTTTTCGACCCGTATTCTGAACCTAACCCGACCCGACCCTAACCCGACCCGACCCGTATTTTGACCTGACCCGTATTCGACCCGACTCGTATTCGACCCGACCCGTATTGACCCGACCCGTATTTAACCCGACCCGACCCGTTTGACAGGTCTAGATGTAGTGCTTTGCTCATCCTTCTTCTTAGGCTCAATCTTGTGTGGGTGAACGTTACCATTCTTCTTATCTCTCTTGAGATTTCGGCATTCGGAGTTCTTATGTCCAGCCATACCACAATAGTAGCAGCTGAACTTTGTGCGAGTATTGGATCGCCCTCTTGACTTGTCTCGGGCTCGACCCTTACGATTCTCGCTTCGTCCTCGTTGCTGGACAACATTTGCCTGATAGTATGTCGTCACCCCACGTTCTTTTCTCTTGGACTCCTCGTTAATTAGGCTATCGGTGACGGAGTCTGTGGTAAGTTTTCCTTCTAGTGCAGAGTTGCTAAGAGCGACAACCAGCGTGTCCCAACTCTCAGGCAATGAACTAAGGAGTAACAAGGCTTGTAACTCATCGTCGATTTTCATCTCGATCTTAGTTAGCTGATTCACGAGCCCCTTGAAATTGCTCAAGTGCTCGATCATACTTTTGCCATCTTTATACTCCAACTTCATCAACCGTCTCACCAAGTGAGCCTTGTTTTGAGGCATCTTCTTTTGAATCGTGGATTCAAGTTTTGTCCATAGCTCAAATGCATTGGTGTACGAAGACACATGCTCAAATAAACTTCGATCAATGTACTTTCGTATCATGGCAACCGTTTTCCGGTTTAAGAGCTTCCATTGGGCCGCATCTTTTCCTGCAGGCATAGTTTCATTTTCTACTGCCTCGTACAAATCTTTACAGATTATGTGATCCTCCATCATGGGCTTCCAATAAGAATAATTCTCCGATGTCAATTTGAACATGTCGCCATCATGAGCGACGCTAGCCTCCATCTTGAATCACACTAGAATAATGTCCCTGGCCTGGCCCTTAAGGGCTCTGATACCACTGTTGGGAAAAGACGGTTAGCGGAAGCGTATTTACTTTTCCCTCTTTGTGTGATTAAAATGGGCTAAGATAAATTTTGTATGCGAAAAACAACAAAACAGAGACACGAGAATTTTTAGGTGGTAAAACCCCAATGTGGGGAAACATCCACCGGCCTAAGCCCGAGTTCTTCCACTATACGAATAAGTAGGATTACAAGAATTTGTCGTCTCTAGCGCACTAGAGGATTGCTCTCACCTCTCTAGGATGGATTGCAATATGTATTACTCACCAAACTTGTGGTGGTACACTCTCACTCAAAAGTGGCTCTCTTTTTGGAGGAACTCTTTCTCTCACACTTGTATTTTGTGTGTAGCTTGAATGAATAATCCTCTCCAAGTTGAGGGTATATATAGTAAACTCCAACCCTTAGAAACTCCCCAAAAATGAATAGGTAACACCTAGTCATAAGTGTACGCTATTCAATGATTGGAGGTTAAGTTGTCGCATACACTTCACCTTGTAAATGCATGCATGAAACTCTTCCATATGCATTCACATCATCATGTAAATGCATGAAAACATCTTCCCCCAAAATTTCTTGTTTATGGAGGAGTTCATACTCCTTTTGTTAACGTTGGGTCATTAAGTAGGAGGGAACCCAACAAAATTAGTGGTCTGAAACCATAAAACTACACATTGAGTCATTATAGAAATTTAATTGCGAATAAATAGTAAGGAATAGGAGTTGTGTAATACGTAAGTCAAAGGTCAAGTTTGAGTGCACGGGAACATTTTAGGCTTTTACAATCAAGAATAAAGAATACCATCTTGTGTACGCATAGAGCTTGAGGAGTTGAATGTCATTTGTTCGATGGCCAAGGGAAGTCTAAAACCGGTGCGACAAAGGCCGTGACCCCTGAAGCTACAAAAATACTAAATCAATAATTTATGAACCAACAATGAAGTTCACTGTTAATTTAGACGTCAAAAAAAAAAAAAAAAAAAAAAAAAAGTTCACTGTTCTAGCTGCTTCTTCACCAAAATGTGCACCACAACTCTATGACTGCAAAACTCAGGATGAAACTCTGGCTGATCCAGACGGCCGATCACAAAATCTTCCATAGCAGCCTCAAGGAAATACTCGAGAATTGCATCTACAAAACAACACAATAATCACCCTCTACTCACACGTGACAGAAAGCAAAGCTACTGGAGAAACAATCTCACAACTCACCATTACGAAGTTCCCCAGCCAAAATAATAGTGGTGTGTTCGCCACAGAGCTGTTGTAGGGTGATTAACAAGTCGCCAACAGCTTCTTCACTGTACACGACATCTGAACCTAGCACTGATTGTGACATCCAATGAGAACCCGTTCCACTAATGAACAACAATTTCATAGAAGATGAAATAAACGAACTTTACATGTTTCATTTGAAGACTTGCGAGGAACAACAGCAAATTGAATGCAAAACATAGAAATATGAAAATATGAGCAATTAAATAGAAGGGAAATTCAATATGATGGTTTAGAGATGGTGAGAAAGATTCAATCTGATATCTGACCCTACCAGTTTATCCACGCCTTCCATCAATCCCTTCCTTAAAAATCGTACTCACTCTCTACCCTCCTTTTATTTCCCCCTTATCTCTACTACAAAGAACCAATAAAGAATGCGGACTACCTCCGACAAACCACGCACCAGGTCAATAGTAACGTGCTAACGGCATGCATAGCAAGTTTAGCAACAAACAGAAGTGTCTACCAAGGTGTGTGTATAATCTGGTGTTCCCATGATCAAAAGCATTACTACAGGAATCCTATTATTTCAGTGAAAGAAAAAAGGATTATCATCGTTCCAGTAAAACAAAAAAAGGATTGTCATCATATGGCAGTACACCTTGACTCTAGTTTTCGGAAAAAAAAAAAAAAAAAAAACCCATCAAATCTACAATTTGCGTCTCATTATAAATACCTCCAGTATTTCTATCATTTTACCTCGCATGAAAAATGTTCAAAAGTGACAGAAATAAAATCAAAACGAAGTCCTATACAGTACACAATCTCAAGTAGCATGATTTTTAGATATGTCACTACCGTTAATGATGAAACCTGTAAGCTTCTAATGTGGAAATTATGGCAGTATCAGCATACTAAATCAGCAATAAAACTTGCTGTTGCAGGTTGATAAATCAGCAAAAAAATTCCAATATACAGACATCCAAGATGGACATGGACATGGACCTCAATTAATGTGTTGTACTGTATTTGATTTTCGACTTCGTGGACAAGTAATTGAGGTTATTAACCATTTATATATCTAGAGCAACTGATGTCAAATGTATCACGGACTCTTTGACTTGGAACAAGGTCCTACATACTACGAACTAGAGGGCACTAACGACAAAAACAGTGCAAAGGTTTTATCATAATGAAAAACGGGATCTAATTTTGACATCATACTCTAAATCCTACATATATAGCTAATAATTTTGAAGCTTCCTTGGCATCTCGTGAAAAGATCACCAGAACACTGCCCCATGAATGTAGACATGTAGTACAGCACAGAATGACACTATTGTCTTTTAACAAAATTCCACGTTGAAAGCAGTTAACAATCAATAGAAGAGAGGCTCCACAAATAGAATCTGGAGAAATTAACGGCTTCGTCAACAAAAGATCATAATCCACAAGGTTTACTACCAGTATAATTTGCCTTTATGAAACCATTAGAGCTCCCTTTGCAACTCCCAAAGTCAGAGTGAGCATACTTAAAATTGATACAGCTTTCATAATAGCATGATTCTGGACAGGGCAGGGGCTCATGGCATTAGACTTCAAAACATTACTCTGATCGGCAACGTGAACAAAAATCCTTTATTTAAATCCGACTTCAAGAATAAGAAAAGCAGCATGAAATTTTCAGGAGCTCATTGGCAGATTCGAAATTCCTGATGGGCCCTTATTCCCCATGGTATGCAAATTTGTTGAACTGTGGTCTTGTTATAAATGCTGACACGAAGAGAGGCTGCAATGGGCTACAACAATTATTTTGTATTCTTTCAACAGTAAGGGAGTATATATCATCAAGAGGACACAACAGGGTGAAACTATAACTCCTCAAGTTCAAATGAATGTCTGCTACTTAAGGGATGCGTTCTCCAAGCAAATAGCCAAAATGCATATACCTGCGATTGAAGATGGATACTTCGCGATGTTCAATTATCTCTGTGTTTACTGTTTCATCTCAATACTAAGTGCCCTTTTTTTAGATGGACATAAAGGGTTGCGTCAAGGTGGTTTCTTGTCTCTCGCCATTTACACTAGTGATAGAAACATTATGAAGTAGCAAGTATTGCAACTCATAATGTGCGATTATTTGAATGCTATCTACATCTAATATCAAATCATCGAGTAAATCTGCACTCCGAGCAATAAAGACTTAGGCACTTAAATTTCCTGAAAGCCTGATGATAGACAAATGGTGCATGCACCCCAGTGGCTCTATCGCCTCTATGTATACATGAAATAGAAGGAACAAATTAATCTCTACAGCATCGGCTAACCCAAGTTGTCGATCACTAGTGTCTGACATTTTGGAATGAAGAGTTTCTCAACATTACTAGGGGCTAGTGTGTGCCATTTCAGAGGTGAAGTTTGTTATGGAATGCTGCAAGGTTGTTTACACTTTATAGGAGGAAGGTTATCGCTGTGGGTGACATTGTCTAGCCCATCCCATCGAGAGAAACCCATATTAAGCAGGTAGTGTTCATCAGCAGTGGCCCCTCTTCATTATGAACAAAGCTCACAAGAAACATGACTTTGAAGGTTTGAAGTATACTACTTAAGATATTCTGTTATGAAACCAAACAAAAAAGATATTCTGTTAATGGAGCCAGAAGTCTCACAAGAAAAAGGCATTTGGTAATCCATCATAGAACCTTTTGGCAGTCCTTTGCAGGGTAGAGAATTATGGTTTGTCACTTGTGAGTATGTGAAGTTTCAGTCATTAATGTCCTCAACACTTTCCACACGAGACATGAAAAGCAGTAGAGCATCTAGGGAAACCAGCAGTGAGGATGATAAGTAAATTCCTCGATAACTAGGGAAAAGAAGCTCCCAAAACAGTACACCTTGGCTTGTGCAAATGGATATGTTCCAGCATGGTTTGTAGTAAAGAACAAGATAATGTTCACATTTAAGAGCTTGTGTAAACCAGCAGTGAGGATGATAAGTAAATTGATCACCTCTTTAATGCTTTTTTCCACATTCCATATCCAAAGGGGTTTGTAGAGAACAGCTTGTGAGGACAAAGATCATAGTGGCTTCAAAACGAGGATGAAGAAATCATGAAATGCTTATCTGCTTTCTTTAATCAGGGACAAAAGACCTCAGACCAAGAAGTAAGATGTGTAGTTGGTCTCCACTACCCCTATTTAGCTATCCTTGGTTTTCTATATAGCAGTATGTTGGGATGTGTCAAGGAAAAAGGTATTCAATGTCGATGATTCAAACAAATTTCTAAAACTCTTAGTTTTCATCTTAACTACTACCAAATGGAAAGAGGACTTTCGAAGCTTGTGATGAATCATGGTGCCAGATAGTCAGTAATACAACTACAGCTAACAAAAACTACAACAGTCAACAACAATACCAAATTAATTATCAATGAGTCACAGATATCAAGGCAAAGTAAATTAAGCGCATAGCATTAACCAGACTCTTTTTAAGTTTCTCACGGTTCCTAACCCCTAAGTACCCACTCTATAAAGTCCTATAACTATCGTTAAAAAAACAAAAGAACAGTCCTATAAGTTTGCGAAGTAAAAGTTTCATAAAACTGATAATATGAAATCTTCCTTATTGGTCAAAGATGAAAATAACAGCATGATGATTTGAAACACTACAGAAGTTGAAGTTACCAAAATCAGGCAAAGGATTAAGAGTTTCTGGGTCAGAATCTTCTCCCCAAATGAGCTCAGTCACCACTGCCGAGCCTGGGATATTGCTAGATCTTAAGTTGGTGTCAACATTCTTATTCAGCAGCCTAAGCCTATCAGGAAGATCGGTTAGAACAACCTGAGAACCTGCAAGAGCTGCAACGCAGCTTGAAGCACCACAATTATTAGTGAAAGGCACACAATTAGTATTTTATACAGGATTTTATTGCTTTTTCACATATTGGAAGATTCGGTCAGGGAAATCCTGGTATCAAGGGAAAAGCTATTCTGGACCTGAAACAATTTAGCTGCCAGAGAAGGCAGAACTGCACTTTAGAAGCTCCGTGGGATTGACATGTTTGGAGTTGTTTCACTTTCTTCAACTATTATTGATGTTTTTTATTCTTAAGAACAAGCCGAATAATCTTACAACCCCACCAACATGCTATAACAGTGTCAAAAATTATATGAGCACACAGAACTTAGGTAAAAAGTAAACTAAGAAGGTTAAATTTCTTATACCCAACTAATCCACAGCCCGAGCCCAACTCAACCACCTTTTTTCCCTGAAGCCGAAGACGCCCTGAGTCCACTGCATGCTCCAAGAATTTACCTAAAACAACGCCGCTATCCCACATAACAGATCCAGTCACTCCAGGAGTAATCTGCCATTATATCAATTCCATCAAATTACCAAGTACAGTGAATTATTGAACATGAACAACAGATTAACTTTTACAAGAAAGTGGAAAGTGAAGCACAACCAGTAACCAAGAGCCCTAAAAGGCCCAAACTAGTGCCAAAATTAAGTCTAAAAAATTCCTTCCTATGCCTAGGTATCTGATAACAAATAAAAAGTTTCATATTTCTACAACTCTAAGCAAGTTTGTTTGGTATCGTTTTAGTTTTCAGTTTTTCTGAAAACCAAAGTACCATTTTTGAAAACCACAAAAAGTGGTTTTCAGTTTTCAGTTGTGAGTTTTCATTTTCCATACGAGTATTATAGAAACAACCAGTTTGAAATTGATTTTGTAATATATTTAACTAAGTTCAAGGATGCAAAAACACCAAAAACTGAAAACAGCAATGATACCGTACCAGCCTTAATAATTTGTTTATATTTTGTTCAAGGATAGACTATATTCAATACTGTAGTCCCAAACGGGGATAAAAACTATCACGCAGTTCACGCCAAGCTCTAAAGCTTTAAAATGAAAAGATAAGATAGTTAATGAAATGAAAACTAGCTACCCATAAAAAGACGTAAAGGAGAATGAAAACATGAAATGCATAACTATGTTTTAAGCCTTGAAGACATGGATGCCTAAGACGACCAGACGCAGGAGGGGGGGACTGTGGACGTCAGTCAGGTAACTATTGTATGAGAAGCTACTATAAGTCCTGGTACAGGATGGTGAGACAATATTTTGTTTCGTTCAAACCTCGTAGCTAATTTCTATTTCCAATGGAGCAGTAGCTCACCATTCTTTGGTTGTGGAAGATGATGGAAGAAAGAAAATGGCTCACAATACTGTCTGTGGTCCTTGTATTGTGAAGTAGAAGGCAGTCAGTGTGATTTTGGGACGCAATTTTCATAATGGGTCATCTGTACGCAGCCTCTCTATGTTTTCAACATAGGGGATAAAGGCTTGTGTACATCCGACCTTCCCTTACTTCGCCATAAGCAGGAGCCTTGGAGGCAGTGGGGCAGTGTTGTTGTCCAAACCTCATAGCTAGGTAATAGCCAAGAGAATACTTTCCCGGGAGCCCAGCTTCTCTTTGTCTCCAAAAACTATAATCAAAGTGGTGCGTACTCCTACTGCCAAAATTTAGCTAGACTGGAGGAAGTGGTAGCAGTGGCGGTTTCCCTAGACCCCTACCGATAACTACGCCTTTAACCCAACCTGTTGTGCACAAGGCCCTTCTACTGCCACTTGAGAATAACTGATACTCCCTCCGTCCCAGTTCAAACGCCCCATATTCCATTTTGGGACGTCCCACTTCAAACACCCCATCTATTTTGGGACATATTTCTCTCTCCTACTTTTATTAAATTATCACATAATCTCTCACACTATCTCTCCTAGTTTTATTAATCCCCACATTCTCTCTCCTCATTTTTCCTAATATTACCCCAATCAACTTATTATATCAATTTTTCTTATTCCACTACAAAAAACGCTCGGGGCATTTGAACTGGGACGGAGGGAGTATGCATTCTTCATTTCAACATTTCTATTGTAAGTGATTCAATGGCTCACAATATTTTTCATCAATAATCAGGAACGAGTACATCATCATAATGTTCAAGCTTCAAAAAAAAAAAAAAGAGTCTAATTAGGACCAAGCTAATTTAAACGCCCACGATCAACCTTCAATGTTTGTAACAGTCTTAAAATAGAATAGGCCATTATGTTTTTTTTTTTTTTATTTCTGGTATTCTAATTTCTAATGTTTGATAGCTGACAATACTGATCATGCACAGACAACTAATAAAGAAACAGCAGCACAAACCCCTGTACTTCACCAAACCACACAACAGTTTACATTGCAATAAGTAGATTTCTCTTTTACCTTTACAGTTTGTGTGGATGGAAGGAAAGGGAAGGCGTAAAATGGAGGGAAAAAGTTTCCACTGTTTTAATAGGAGAAAAGTAGAGAAGATATATTAGAACAGATTGCATTCCTCATGCACTGATTTTAGGACTAAAATAAGAGTAAGGCTTTTTACATGTTCACATATTGCCTGATATACTGCAGCATAATAGAGTCCCCAATACACATGCTGCCACATCAATATATGCCTTCAGCTATGTTTTGACACGAAAGTCAGTCCCTTGGCAGTAGCAAGATATGTTTGGATGGGAAAATTTGGAGGGAATGGGAGGGAGTGGGAATCAGGGAAAAGAAAGGGAGGGGAGGGAAGGAAAATGGAGAGGTCGACAGCAGAAAAGAGCGAAGGGGAAGGCCAGGAAGAGACAATTCCTTACTTGGTTAATGGGGTGGGGGAAAGATAGGGGAAGGGAGGGAACTGGAAAGGGATGAAGAAGGAAGGGCAGTCAACACACAAGACACAATGCCCCCAAAATTGAAAGAATTTGGAAGGAGAGAAGAAGGGGATAAAGAGGGGGGAGAATACTATCTTGATATGCTTTCTTTGACAAATCAGAGTAAGCAAACTTGCTTTTTGAGCTCAATTGTGGGCTGGCTAAAATTCCCAATCAAAAACTAAAAATGGTAGCAATAGAATCCATCGCCACTGTATATTTCCTTGGATTATTCTTCTTCTTCCCCCTACTTCCTTTCATGGTCTGCTATTCAAATAATTAGACACCCTTCACTCCATTTCCCCTTCCCTCAAAACCTGCCATCCAAACAAACTGCTAGTCTCCTGAGTTGATGGTCCTGATGTCAGCTACCTCAAGTGATATTGATCCGAAATTGAATAACAGTCAATCAGAAGAATTAGGTGTTTCTGTTTTTTAGGTAAGGACAATTTGCAGTTGAAGACAAAGAGCGTTTCACTAACTTCACTAAACACATCAAAAACAATTCTGAAGGCATATGCTTGACCTGGAACTTGTAAGGCTTGAGGGCTACTAGTTTACCAAAGAACATAGACACTCTGTGGCTTTAGTTGTTGAGCTGGAGTTACATTACAACTGAAGAGCAAAAAAATAATTCTTGCAACTCTTTTATGCACTTAGACCTTACAGAAGCTAACTTATACATCTAAAGTTCATATCTTTCCATCATCCTCGCATAAATGAAGTCACAGTCACCCCATCAAAAGCTAAGAATTGCGATATAAAAGGGGATACCTTTTTGTCAAGTTTCACATACTCAACGAATAAAAAATTACAGAACTCCCACCAGTAACAATTCACACAGTCCAAGTTAGAAAGGAGACCACATTAGAGCATACAACAAATCCCGTCAGTTAAGTTAGCTTGGCGAAATGATCTCGAATAACAAAACAATCAACCTCATTCATCTTTGAGAAGACTTACAATTATGCAGAAACCTAACGGAGAAAAGGGAAATAATTGTACTCACTTCACTTGGTCATTTTCGGCCTGAATATGTATTGTCTAGAACAGCTACTCTGTATTTACATATATTACCTGAACCTTATCGAACTTTTCTTAACTTGCTGAATTTTGAAAAAATCAACCAAAATTTGTAGAATTTTATCAAGCTTTGCTGACCCACAATTTTTTGCAGCAGTTAAACCAAGAAAGAAACGTCTTACCACATGTTAAGATATAAAAGCGTTGTCTGGCGTTAATCAGATTAGGCTTTTGGTTGAGAAGGTTCGTTACACGGCATCAAAGCCTAAATATTCCGAATCCCAGTATACAAGCATTAAAAGCTGTTAAGCTGATGCTTCGGTCTGTGTATTACCCCACGCTTCAAGCCCAAAGGGCATTCATATTGAGAGGGGGGGGGGGGGCGGGGGGCGTGTTAAGGTATAAAACTTTCGTCTCAAACCTCAAATATCAGCTTAGGCTTTTGGTCGATATAGTTCATCAACATTACAATCATATATGCAGAAGGACTAAAGGGGCTCTTCATTAGTAAATTGACCAACAAAACTATCAGAATGCACGAGGGTTTTTACAGCCTATGCACTAAAATGTTATATCTGCATTCAATATCATAGGAAAATCAACATGAAAAAGACAACATTATGATTTGATCACAAAAATAAAAACAAATAAATAAATTTGAAAATAGAAAAAAAAAGGGGGAAAGAAGGCTTACGAGAGAAGAGGGAGATTGGAGAATGGAGAGAGAATGGCCAAAAGCGTCGAGGTTGAGTGTGAGAGAAGCTTGCTTGACAAAAGCGTTAGGCTTTGAGAAAGTTGGCTGCTGAAGACCCCATAACAACATCACTTCCTCTGTTGGGTCTTCCACTAATTTCACAAGTCCCCCATATGAACCCACTTTCATCCTCACTTCACCTTCATCTTCTTCTTCTACTGCTGCTGCTGCAACTGAGGAGGTTTTTTTACTGTTCATCTTCTGGGTAAACTCAGTATTTGGTAAAATAGAGTATAGAATGTCGTAAACTGCTAAATAGCAAGTTAGTAACGGGCACATAAGGGGTGGCAATCGGTTAGGTTTGGTCGGTTCCGGGTGGGACTGTGTTGTTTTGGGGTCGGTTCAGTTACGAGATAGGTCGGGCTTATTTTGGGTTAATTTTATTCGATTTGGGTTTTGCTAAATTGTGTTCCATCAATATTGAATCGACCTATAATTTCATTACTCGATGGTGTATATATAAGTGCCAATCTTGTGTAGCATTGAATTGACCCGTCAAAAAAAAAAAAAAATTGACCCGAGAAGTGGGCATATTGTGTTGAAACATATTATAGATCGTGTACTGTTAATTTATGTGTTGACACAAATAACTTTGCAAATGGGCTGTTTCAAGACCTAGCTAAAATAATGGGGGAAAGTACTAACGAAGTAAAAATCTAACGTCCAATTCAATGTTGAAGCCTAGGTGCGTAATTTGTACTCCATAACTCCACATTGGAAAATTAAAGGCTCGTTTGGCGTCAACTAACCCATCTTGTAAAAAGAGATTCATATATTCATATAGTACTAAAAGTAATTAGGCAATGGAATAAGTTTCCAATATACAAGACATTTAAACAAAAAAAGATAAACAAGGGAGATGTAGTGTATTTTCAGGCTAGTCTGTAGACAATTTGCATGAAAGGAGAGGGCCTCTATTGCCATACTTCGCTAGTATTTCTGTGGAATCTTGCAGGGGAAAGTTGCTATATGCTACAGCCCGAGTCGTAAGTGTCCAAATCTGGGACACTAGGTCATCGCACAATGACTCATGAATGAGTTAAACTATGGTGATCAGTGACATATACATGTATCTACTGCATAGGGTCACTCAATGTCTATCTGCTGAGGAGCTGCCGCTTCTGCATCTGGTCCTTGGATATTGATTTCTAGTTCTGTGATGCTTGAAGCTTCGACGGTTTTATTAATCCATTCCTTAAGGGGCTCTTCATTCAAGTCAAGCCTGAGTAGACCAGCGAAAATGCCACCCATGAATGCCACTGGTTCCTGAAAGAATTAACACGAAATATCTGAGCTTATGTTACAGTACACAGACTCAACAGGTAAGCCTAACTGTTATGGAGTGGGCATATACTGCGGTACATAAAAGCATAACCGGTATGGAACTACCCACTCATATCAAAACCAGTAAAATAATTACACACGAAATGAAGATGATTCGGAATCTCAGGGGATCTAAACTTAGGCATAATAGCTTGACTGTATCCCTAGACTGGTACTACCCTAGCAAATATAATTCATCTAAACACCATGAAAAATGTGACAACATCTCATAGCAAAAGATGCAGGAAAAATCGACAATGGGGTAATTTCAGAAACCTGTACTCCGGAGAGCCCAGCTACTTATCCAATAGCACAGAAAATGTAATAAAGAGGGTAACTCAAAGGTCAAAATTAGAACAATGACAGTATA
This sequence comes from Spergularia marina, assembly GCA_963680865.1. Lineage (NCBI taxonomy): Eukaryota > Viridiplantae > Streptophyta > Magnoliopsida > Caryophyllales > Caryophyllaceae > Spergularia > Spergularia marina. The sequence goes on along the minus strand of OY804546.1, from coordinate 13,876,933 downwards.
CCAAGGAAAGTAGGAAACAACGACTCTAGGGGGCACCTGGACCTGGTTTATTTTGTCCAATCTCCGGAGAGCCCAGCAACTTAACCTATACAATGTCTTCAATGTGGATCTAGCAGAGGTCCGTCTAACGACCCACCCTTCACCTAGCTATGGAGTGCAGGAAGCGTCTCATAGCTCCTTTTGGCTACTAAGTTAACATTTACTTCTTTTTTATGGCTTTATTGTTGGATTGCCTATCCCCCAAATAAAAAGTTGTCTTACAGAAATACTGTCATTACTCATTAATCTAGAACAGATATCAACTTCTGCTATATACTTGAGATCTCCCGACTCTCAAGTTTACTTTTCAAAAGCAAATTCGAGGAACATGAACACAAAGCACACGCACACAAACAAACAAACAAACAAAAAAAAGACAGCAGGGTGACGATACATATGCAAAGGACATGTTGGGTCACAATACAACCTATTAAATGAAAAGAATACAGCAGGCTGACAGCATGCTATAGCAATTGAGACTTTCTTAATGTCTGATATGTGTAGCTAGAATCAAACAAATGATCTAGCAAACCACTAAATAGACATGGAACTTCTGCAATGCACAAAAAGGATTTCTATTTTCATTAGTTCTGCATCCATACTCACCAAAAGCTAAAGACTATACAGCGCCAGTTTTCAACTTTGTATTATATGAGATATTTCTCCAGATAGGACATTTGCTGATAAGCAAACTAGCAATATTTTACTTAAATTCCGATTCCAAGCACTTGAAAGAGTGCAAAAGAGTTGTAATAGTGCTATTCTTAATTAATTAGCGAGGGTTTTGGATATTCCTAGGATAGCACAATGTTGTTTCCTTCCTTTCCTGAATGGAAGAATAAAACTCCTGCTTCTCTCCGAAAATAAAATGTTTCTCCAAGTTATCATATACTTCTCACTTTCAGTGACATAACAGGCTAGCTTCCTAGCTGATCAATGCTCAAATTGACATATAGCGTATTACTATTGTAAAGGTGACTCTGGTCGAGGGCTACAGGGCATGGCTGTGTGAGCAATGTTAGGGTCACTTAAAATTCAGGCCACTATGCTGCCATGTAAATCATCACCGTCTCCACATTTGTTACGAAGATATCTACTTCTGAACATCACAAGCTGAATAAACAAACTCAGATATTAATTGGCTTCAACGATAAATTGCAAGACCTAAACCTTATGTCATGGACAAACAGTAGCTCAATTATGGACCACTACAAATTCTATGCAGGAAAAACTTATATATGTGCTATTGAATCAAGCTAGCCAATGATCCTTTTCTTCTAGCAATGAAAGTGTAGGTAAAACTAAACTTCGCCAAAAGACATTTTGCACAAGGAAATACCTTGCTAATCAATCTCCAGGATTGGCAAGTTTGTATTTGAATCTAGATTAATATATTACAGCAAATCATTTCTCATTTATATTAAAACCCCAAAAACAAGAAGTCCCTAGAAAATGTCTTGGCTTCTGAAAAAAAGACCCCGGAATGGTAACCTCCAAGCAATTTGAAGATCCATCAACTTCTCCAAATTAAAGAGAAAATACAGGCTGGAGATAAGTATCAGCCATTGTAGCTGAAGCTTACCAATCCGAACCCAGTTACATCCAATTTGATAGAAGAGCCCGAGTAACTTTCGAGTAAAAGATGCGAAAGCGTGTATACAGGTATACAACATAAAGATTCAAGAACATGCTTTCTGCGTCATACATTTGCAGATTGCATTACCACGTCTATGTTCTCTTACAATATGTGCTTTGAGAGGTTCCTTGACATAACACTGCAGACTTTCTAATGACAGGAATCTATAAGCACTCCAAGAGCACAATGTTAATGATTGATTAGAACCATTAGCGACAAAAGAGTTTGCACCAGATAAACGCTGTTTTAAATCCAGCACCTGTTTGGAACGACGCTCACAAGGTAAAAGCATGAAAGGGACCAGAATAAAAGTTATCGTATCCAATCTTCTATAAGCTAGATACATTAGGCATCGTAATGCAAGAAGTGTCAGGTTCACATGATTTCTTTATTACCTCTAATATTCCTTTTTTCTTTCTAGGGTACAAATTATCGATCACATCAAAATGTCTTAGGCTTACGGGTAAATTAGACCAAATTCCAACCACGGAAGATGGCTTGCAATAGCTTCTTGGGATCACCCTAAGGGCTTGATTGGTAGTAAGTACTCCCATTGCAATGCAATCAAACGTTTTAAGTGGGGGAAACGGAGAGTGACGTAGTCGTATGTAATCTATTTAGCTAAAGTAATCATCATTGATCTACTTAAGTAAACCATCAGATGAAATTAACTAGTTTCTCTCCTTGTCTTCTAAGTCCTGTCCCCCATTTTCATCTTTTACTCGTTTACAATAAACTTGATTCAATAACATTGCAATGGTATCCCTCAACCAAACATGCACTAAGGCTATGATAGCTTCCCCTTATTGTTCCCTATATTCGAAAAGACATCAGGAAACAAAGCAAAATTCAGAAACTCCAGAATCCAGGCAACCTAATAAAAATATCCCGGAATAGTCACGTTCTACCTTCTAAATTCAGAAAGACCGCAACCAATTATCTTCGAATCATCAGGTGAAGTGAACAGAAAGGTCACCATATAACCATGTCATCACTGCTAGCCGAAACCAGTTTCGTTTTGTCTACTCTTGCAACAACAATGAATCAATAATTACTCTAGAAACAATACTCCCAACATAAACAATTCATTTCCATCACAATTCAACTTATCTATTCTCCTAATACACAGAATGACCCGACAGTTAACAATCTTATTAATAAAGCTAATTCTTCCATAATAATAAAAGAAAAAGACAGAAATGAAAAGGGGGTGAAGAAGTGAAACCTTGATAGCTTCCTTTAGAATGGGTTCATCAGAAAGATTGAAGAAGAAAGCTCTAATATCACCTCTCCGTGAAAATCTTGCTCTTTTTACCGCTTGCAGTGATAATTTGTTGCCTACCAGAGATTTTGTGGTGGGAAACTGCAATTATACAAATTATAACTACATGTTTATAGAAGAAAGAAAACAAGGGAAATGCAAGAGTAGGATGCAGAAGTTTACTGATGGGCAAATTGGATGGGAAATGAAGATAAGATTTGACATGTTTTCTTTCAGAATTTTCGCCGCACTTAGATTGACAAATTTCTATCCCAGCTGCTTCCCCAAGAAGCTAGAAACTTGTTCGGTCACACAACTAGTCCTATGTTTTGGAGGAAAAAAAAAAATCAGACAAAGGAGCTATCCTTGCGATGTGACGCGATCAATGCGGTTCCCTCTGGTTCCTTCTCGGATTGGGTACGCACATGTGACCAACCCGTTCACAAGGTATTAATACGCAAATTTGAATTAGACGTGGCTTCCAATATGGCTAGTCGGAAATAACATATCAAACTGGAACAATATGCTGAACGCATCACTTTGAACAAGGGGGAGTATAAGCTTATGTTGTGGGGAGTATAAGTTTATGTTGTTAAACAATACCGAAACTTATTTGTGGTTAGAGGAAAAATAAACGAAAAAGGCGTCAATTTTTTTGGCCAATGATGCTCTTGTCGTTAATCGCCAAAAGCTACGTTTTACACAAGACTCTCAATATTGGTAGTGTTCTAAAAGCTTGCCCATACTTTTCAGATTTCAGTTCAAAATCAGCCAGATACATTGTAGGGTTGTAGGCATCAGAAACTGGTTTCAAGCAACAGCCGAATTCTGACGAGGCCGTGTCCCAATTGAAAAGGTTACATTTTTATCAAAAAATATGAAAATGAAAATGTTACATGATCAGAAAATTAAAGGGTGAATCACTCCCCTACTACAATTAACATTTCAATGAAATTTAAAGCAGCGGATGGTTTTGAAGAGCAAATAATTGCTCCCGTAATCAAAGTAGCTGGTTTCTTCAAGCCCTCTTCTTCCTTGGTAATGGGACGGGTCTCTTGGCAACGGTTGGGGTCGTGCAAGAGGATGGGAGCAACCCTCTAAAGAGAGCTAATAGAGCTACACCCATGAATGGATAGTAGATCATCTTTAACTTGTCTGAAGCCTTGTCGGAACCTGCAATCTCTGAGAGTATTGCGACCTGCAGCACAATAACATGTTTTATTTAGAAGATACTTCAAATTGAAATCTGCACAATCACCAATGACTGATCAAAGTAGTACCTAAAATACTCTGAACTGCTTGTACACGCACATCCTTACACAATACACACCTTATAAAACGACTCTCAAATTCTCAATTACAGATCCTCAATTACCCTAGAGTGTAAGTCCTAAATAATCTGAACTTCGACTCAGTAGAACTCAAGAAACCATTTTAAACGGAAAACAATGTGCCCCCCACAGCAGATTTTCTCGAAGAAAGCTGTTATGTACAATTGTATACCAATCGTCCAGTTTAGACCACACTAAACTTTTCAGCTACCTAATCAATTTTTAACCAAGTTAACATCTAGCTTGTCAAATGGCCTTCGGAAAAGATGATCACCGTCTCCATTATGTCCAATATATTTGGCTATCTACCTTAACAATTGCTTCTTAGTTCCGCCATAATTGGCAACCAATTTTCACTCATTTCCAGTTCCAGCAACGTAATCTGCTAACTTTGTGTGCTTTCGACTTATCTATTGCTAAGTTTACTGATAGGAAGCTAGGTGAAAGTCTTACAGGAAAAACTTGAAACAAACACCTTATGGCTTATGCATAGCTAAGTCCTTTATTCTTCTCAGGGACATAAGTTAGCTTATTTTTCATCAGCTTTTAGGTGGTTTTTTTTTGTACGCTGCATATACTTCACGAAAGGGACTTGTATCGTAAAGTAGGGGTCGATTAATCCTACTCAATGAAATTTTCATTACGGGTCATCCTGCAACAGCATCTCTGGGTTTTCAGCATAATGGTAACGCTATTACATCCACTCTCTTACCTAGCCATTGGCAAGAGCCTTTGAGGTACTGAGGTAACCATGATAACGATGGCACCGTAGAGACTTACAGTAGTCAAATAAGCCAACACCGATTTGAAAGCTACCTGATTTCGCCATTGAGCAAACGACCATAATGTGTCTAACCATTAGACCTTTAGCAATTAATCATTTGATTTTACCGCGCTCACACTTGGTATGTTTGATCAAGGTAAGAAAACTAGGTTGATCCTCACGAGGTAAAAAAAAAAAAAAAAAAAGTAAAAACAATGGTAAGCTAATGCATCCACGGAACCTTTGAGACACTAGGGTAACTATGATGACGATGGTGTTGACTTGATCGAAAGGACTCATACGAGTCAAATCAACCAAAACGAATTTGAAGCTACCTGATTTCCCCATTTGTCAAAGGACTATCATACGTCTAACCATTAGACCTTTAGCAAATAATCGTATAATTTTACAGCTCACTTAGCATTTTGTTTTATAAATATAAGAAAATTACGTTGATCCTCACGAGGTAAGAAGCTACAAATACATGAGGTACGACGATCGGCTTAAACCGATGGTCAAGTCACGATCAATCAATAGTTTTATACCTTAATAAATCGAGGTCTACCCCACCACATTTTACTGTACAATATCACTCTATAACTCGGTTGAGTCAGTTCACACAATTTCAAACTCAAACATAAGGATCAGCAAATTAACAAACTTTAATTGAACTAAAATAAAAGGCAAATGTGATCAAAGAACATACCATAGATGTGGTCATGGAAGCTCCATAGATCAAGCAGGTGGTATTAAACCAAGATTTCTTAGAAAGGATGGCGTAAAGATTGATGATAGAAAGAGGCCATAAAACCAAAAGTTCCATCCAAACAAGACCTACAAAGAAGCTGGGTTTCTCCAAAACCAAGTAATCACCATACTCATTGCCGTACCATGAATTTAAATCTACCAAAACTTTGGGGTAAATTTCTTTCGGTAAACAAGATTGGGCATCAAACAATGGGGCTACTATTGCTATTACTAGGAAGAAGAGAAACAGCACTGCATCTACCAGTTTCACTACGCACCCCATTTTTTCTTCTGGGTCGTCTCTTAATTTTTTTTTTTTTTTTTTTTTTCTGTTTTTTGTGAGTACAGAGAAAATGGGGATCCAGGACCAGGAGTCTTGGTTAATGTCTTGTGTAGTTGTGATGTAAATGTTGTTTGCTAACAAGTGTGTAATCTTCTATTTAAGGAGCATCCTTAACTTCTTCAGACTTGAGAGGAGTGCATTTTGTTTTTTTATTTATTTTATTTTATTTACCTCATTAGATTTAGTAGCTATACAATTGAGTTAGGCCATGTGCAATTGGACTGCATTTTTCTGAACTGATTTGATTTGATTTGAATAGAACTAATCTGATCTGATTTGATTTGATTTGATCGGAACTGAATATATTGATAAATTAACTGCATTTAATCGAATTAATAACTAAAATTAGACTACATTCATTAATTGTTATTTGGATAAATCTGATGTGATTTGATTAGATTTGAAAGAATCTGATCTGATTTGACTTGATTTGAACAAATCTAATCTGATTTGGAAACACTGTTTAATAAGTTGAATCGCACAAGGCCTTACTCCATTAGCGTACTATATGGTTTTGTTTTTCGATAAGTTACTCGGCCCGAAGGGCTCACTCCCTGTGGAGTTAGGGGGGTTGTTTAGGAAATCTTAACTCATAAGAAAATTCCAACTAGGACAGATGGAACCGAGCATGAAACTGGTAGGAGAACCCCCACATGGAGGCCTATCATCCACAAAAATCACCCCCGACCTCTTGGTTGGGGGGTGATAGCACCACCGCTAGGCTATCACCAACTTCCTTTAAGTGTATACGTGAATTAAGTGGAGCACTTTTCAACTTTCGATGAATTAAGCATCTACATTATGTACTCTTTATGTCCTTTGCACATCTCTACAGGAGTGGTTTATGAAGTTTATTGTAAAAAAATTATGATTGGATAGCTGATTTTTCGTGTTCTTAATTATTTTAAACTTGCCCTCAACATTTTTGTAACTCCATTTGATGTAATACGGGTACAATTGAGTTAAGGGCTTTATATGGTAAGTGGAGTTGTTTTCAACTTTTGATGGATCAAGCATCTACTTTATGTACTTTTTATGTCTAGTTTACGAGGCCGATTGTAAAAAAAATATGATGAGATAACCGATTTTTTGTGTTTTTTTTTTTTTTTTGAGGTCGTTTTTATCTTAAACATGCCCTCAACATCTTTGTAATTACATAATTAAAGTGTGTTTTTATTTTGTAATTTCAATTGCTATACACATATCTACTAGAGACAATTATGTATTTCTAAAGATTATTATTGACAAATTTTTGGTGCAAAGGAGCAGCTCATGTTACGGGGTGAAGATATAAGGATTCGGACAAGGTTGAGTTCCTATTTTCAAGTCACTAAGTCAACCTCGATCCTCATTATCATTGAAAGTCAACTATTAGTAGCCACAAATTAGTAAAACTTATCAGTTACATACCTAAACAACTACATACTTTTATCGAATAAAGCCTAAACCGTTTAATTACATTTACATTAGTGCCTTAGTGCAGTCACTTTACCCTCTTCAAGTGAAAAGTCATTTTACCGTCTTCAAGTGATAATTTATCCGTAAATCATTTTAGGTACAAGAATTTAGTATTGTCAACTTTTCGGCAATGATAACTATGAAGGTTTCATACTCCCTCCGATTCAAAGAGTTTTTTTTTTTTTTTTTTTTTTTTTTTTTTGCAGTTTTGAGTTGGTATGTTAGATACTATTTCTAGACCAAATGAAACCCCCGTTTGCCTAAATCAAGTAGACTTGGTAGGTTGCAATGCAAAATGAAATATTTACTACTTTCTGCATCAAATGAACGATTCATTTGGTCTTAAAATAGCTCCCAACATGACACCTCAGAACTGCAAAAGGAAACAAGAAAATCTCTTTGAATCGGATGGAGTATTTAATTCGGAGGATTTAAGTGAATTGTTTAATTTTTATTTTAAAATCTAATTGTTTGTTTCCAAAATCCAAATATTCTACTTGTTTAATTTGAGAAAAAGAAAAGTTATCGTAATGAAAAACTGTCATAATTGGTGATGGATTATGACTTATGAGGGAATAAATTGTAATATTTTTCAAGTGGTTTGGTAGATCAATCATTTCCAAATAACGAGATGCGCGCGCGACATGATGTGCATGAGTTGAGTTGTGACTTGTGAAGGTGCACGTCAGTCGTCAGTGCTATGAACGTGGAGATGTGATAGTTAGGATTCGGATTCATAGTGGCGTCGTTGTCAACTTGTCATCACGTCCATGTCGATATTCCACATTAGAAGTTTACAAAGAAGTAAAGGAGCCTCATACGTTTGCTCTTATGTGAAATCAACCCCCACATGTTTCAATTGTAGCAATTGACCTCCATAAGTTTGTCAAAATGTGAAATTGAACCGTTCGCCAATTTCTCTTCAATTTCTCACCAAATTCTCACTCACAGTTACCATTTAAATATAAATTGTAAATTATATCATTGAATGGATACCGTATCACTATTAAACCCTTCCCAAACCATTTCACTATTAAACCATATCAACAGAAGAAAAAAAAAAAAAAACAAATTTCATTTTGTTGGGCACTCACTTAATATTCATCCTTCCCAAATCATTTCACTATTAAATCTGATTTTCTTAAAATGGTCCATTGATCTTTACCCCAATATAAATATATAATCAAAATTGCAATTTGTTTTTGTAAGATAGCTTATTCTAAGAACAATTCCATGACTCGCGAATGCAATCTACCCAAAACATGTGATGAATTTGATGATCACAAAATTCGAAGAATGGATAAATTATCTTTAAGTTAATGTATACAAGTGTAACCCACAAAAAGCTAAGCCCAAATTTATCACGTTAAGTATTTGTAATGTATTTTGCTCTTTTTTTTTCGTGAATGGTATAATGTACAATTTATTTTGAACTGATATATATGGGTGATGAGAAATTGGTGAGAAATTGAAGAGTGACTCAATTTCACATCATGACAAACTTATGGGGGTCAATTGATACAATTAAAACATGTGGGGGTTGATTTCACATAAGAACAAACGTATGAGGGTCCTTTACTACTTTCGCCGTTGTTTTATACTCCCTCCATCCCAACTCAAACGCACCGGGTGGTATTGGTAAAGGAATAACAAAAATTGATATAATAAATTGAGTGGGGTAATATTAGGATAAAAGAGGAGGAAGTACGTGAGGATTAATAAAAGTAGGAGAGATAATGTGAGAAATATGTGATAATTTAAGAAAAGTAGGAGAGAAAAATTTGTCCCAAAATAGATGAGATAATTTAGGTAGGACGTCTCGAAATGAAATATGAGGCGTTTGAGCTGGGACGAAGGGACTAAAGGATAAGGCGAGACGCATGTTGGAAACAGAATCCGGACAGAGCCATTTAGTTCCACACCTAAAAAGGTAGGCGCCAAGCCTAGCTGTCCCCGGTGGCTCGCCTACTAGGCGCTTTCGGCCGCGGCTATATTTCTTATTGCGGTCTCGTTGGTTTCCGGGCTACGTTATCTAACTAGGTTTTCCAAAGACGTCTTTTATGAGTGAATGCTAGCCCCTTCATCTTTCTAAGGCACAAATTGCGAGTTTTCTCAAACTTGTGGCTTGTTTGCTTTGGTGAGATTAGAGAACGTTTGTTAGGTTATTAGTTGATCGCAAGAACGTTTGGCTCCCTAAATCTCGTTTGTATTTGGTGAGTTCTTCCGATTGAACTCATATTTGTATTTGGCACTACTTCTCCGCATAGTGAAATTGGTTTCTCGTCAGTTGGGTAGACGTACCTAGCCAATTGTTGTTGAACCATGATGAATCTGTTGCCTTTGTTTTATGTTTATATTGTTTGTGATATTGTTGATATTACTGCTGTTCTCTTTTAGCACCTACCACGCAAGATTCTTGTAACTGCACGCCTATGTTATAACGGGCGTCATGGGAAGCATCGTTGCCTTCCATGTATTCCTCCACAAGATACTTTGCTCTCTTCATTGTCCCCTCCATCATCTCTACTGCTATTTTTTCTGTTAACAAATGGCGAGGCTGAAGGAAAAAGGAGAAATGTAAATCTCTTGTATGACTTATGAAAGTATTGGAAAGAAAAGGGAAGAGATTTACCCACAATCAAATATTATTCGCAAGGGAAGGAGTGAGGGAGGAGAAGGAAACGGGTGGTTATTGTGAGCTTGGGACCGAGTTGTCCCAGTGAAGAGAAAGGGGAGAGACTGTGAAGAGAAAAGGAGAATCTTAGGGGGTGTTTGGTTCATGATTTTTGGGGGGATTGGAAACGGATTGGATTACCAATCCGTTACATTGTGTTTGGTTTGAAATTTTTGTTTTCTAATCCTTTCCCACTCCCATTCCAATCCCTCAAAATGAATCCCACCAAAAACCTAAGGTTACAAAATTGAATCCCCCCTATCAATTTCTCTCTCCTCCCTTCCTCTCTCTCTCCTCCCACACAACAACCTCACTCCTTACCGGACCACCACGAGCCACCGCTGGAGACACACCCGCCGCCACCCCTTCCTCCGGCGACACCACCCTCCGGTCGGTCTTGCTCCGGCAAGTTCACCGGCGACCACGCTGGAGACCCAAAACCCCCCCACGGCCCTCCCTCTCGCGTTTTCTCTCTCCTCTTTTCTTCCTCATCTCTTCTCTTCCTCCTCTCACCACCGCGACGACCCACAACCCCCACCCTAACGTCGCCTCCTCCGCGCACAACCCCGACGCGACCCCACCCCCACCGTCCTTACCGCCTAGGTAAAAAAAAAAACGAAAATTTGAATTTTTAAAACTAGATCTACAAAATTTAAAATAAAAATTAAGAAAACTAATTGCACAACCATATTGAGTATTTAATGTTGGTTAAATTGGTGGTGGTTTATGTCGGAGAAGTGGTGGTTGGTGGTAGTCAACGCCGGCGATGGGCGGTCAAAGGTGTTAGTAGGGGAGGAGAGAGAAAAAAAATGAAAAGGTATGTAATATCAAAAATGTAAATGGTAAATTACTGTTTTGCCCCTACTAATGGATTCATTTATCTTTTTAATGGAACCAAACAACTTTAACAAGGAATGATACTTGTATCCATTCCACTCCCTTTCCGTATCCAATCCGTTTCTATTCCATTTGCATGAACCAAACGCACCCTTATTGTTGTGATTATCATACACAATCAACAACTTTCAAATATCTAGAAATAATCTTGAACCATACCTTAAAATTTTAATTTTCTTTTCTAGACCTACAAATTAATAATTCCTCTACAATTATTATCATATATAAAAAGAAAATTTGCTAGCTAACAGCATTTGAGTTAACGATTTTGCTAGCGAGTGAAGCACAAGAATTAGACGGATGATCCTCATTCAAAAGAGTGTATCTCAACCGCGAGGGTTCTTCAGGTACAGTTAGCGGCTTCTAATTTCTTTGGCTGTAATGTAACACATGTGATAATATGAATAATGAAATTGATAAAAGGTCCTGATAGGCAACCAATCTGCAGATTCACTTTTGCAGGCGCAGTGTAAATGTTACTGTTAAGATCTCCACAATAACGCAATAAGACGTTCCTGATAAGAGTGGCATAAGGATAAATGATATCATCAATGTGCACTTAAATGAGAGTGCACAAAAAAAAACTCCCCCTTTTTTAACACATTCACATCAAAGGCAACAATTCTGCGATTATCTGCGATTGTTTGCGGTTCATAACGCTCCCCATAATTTACAGAAGTACCAGGAGGTTAATTTTCTTTTCGTCTTTCAATAAATCCTATCCCTTACTGCAACGCACATACGATGAAGTACACATCCGACTCGCCTGAGTGCCATCTCTCACGATATTACCTCGAGACAAGCCAACCAGGTTTTATCAAAGCATCGTTATTGAAATTGCGCCCTTTCACTGAAGTAGATTCCCCTTGCCGCCGGAAGCACTGCATGAAAATAAGTGAAATTAGAGGCTAGCAAAACCGGATAATTCGGTAGAGCTATTTCTACATAAGAGGTAAACAAACACCTAATGCAGCCCGTATTCATAAACTCTTTGATTTTTATGGAGATCTACTCATTCCTCTTCTATGGCGACCATAGTGAGCATGATGTCCTGTCCCCAAAATAGTGGTTTGGGGATCAGGATTAACAACCTATTTTTCTTTTGGATCATGGCCGCCATCCATTCAATTATGGGAACACCCTGCTTATCATCGTCCAAGGATCATGATGTAAGCATTTAAAACATAGGGCAGTATTACCTGCAAATTTAGAATGAAAATAATATAGAACTCCCACACAAGAATTCTTGATACATAACTCCCACTGATACAGAAGATTAAAGTATACGCACATTCAGGCAACAATCTGTTATCTATAAAACTATATAACTGCTACCATGAGAGGACAAACACCAACAAATTAAGATCCTGATGCCTGCATCAGAGAAGGCAAAGTATACACAGCCTTACCTTGTTTCCACCACACTCATTCAAGATCAGTAATAACTAATAACAGTTTCTAAAAGACATAGAGAAACTGTCTAAGTTTTGATGACCCTCCCTCCTGATCCTTTCCAACCATGGGGCCATAAAATTGAATATCCCAGGTATATATTTAAATGAAGAGAGCCTTTCCCTTCCCCTTCAAGGCTCAGTGTAGACTAGCAGAAACTGTTTCAGCAGAACTTAAAGCTACACAACACTCTTCTTTGGCTGTACTTAAAAGAAAACAACACTTCTTCTGCTGATCATCCTAAGTCCTAACTCTTACGATCATACAGCCACTGAACCACACTATCAAAATTCAGGAATCAACAATAAGAGGTGACACAACAGGGCAGAGCAGCATGTTGTGTATCAAATGGTGATACAGTAAATGTGGATAGACATGGGACGCATCATAATTCTACTGCTGCAATGTAATCATGTTAAAATATTACATAGTATTCTCGTAATACGCGCAGTATGAAGGGTAGGAGATGGTTTCAGTCAACGACGTGAGACAACTAAGAAGGGAGCTTAAAGCCTTGGCTTTTGAGGCCACCTAGAGGTATCAAAAACCGTTGGGACCGAAATAAGACACCAACCTAACTCGCAAACTACCCAAAAGACCAGTTTTTATGAACTAAAGCCGGTAAACACCTGAACTCGTAAATGACCAGGAAACACTAGATTGAATCCAAGCGAACCTAGTGGATCTCAAAAATCATATAGTTTTTCAACACTAAAATTTTGTCAACAATATATCTGGAAACAACCTCTCTAGAGTTTCAACACAGAGATTAGGTAGTGTAGAACCCTTACCCCCTTACCTCGCCATTGGCGGGCTCCTGAGGTCATGTTGTTGCTGTTTATGAACCCTTACCCCCTATACGAATAGGTAGTGTAGAACCCTTACCCCCTATACGAATAGTTCTTTCTTTTTTTTTTTTTTTTTGAGGGTCAAATGTTGCATTACTATAAGAATGCAAAATAGATGTAAATACATAACACATCGATTTTAATAGTTGTTTGAATTTAAGACATATACGGAGTATGTCATAATATAATAAAATTAGAATTAATATAAAAGATCTCATGTAAAATCATGACAAATAATGAAAATATATGCAACTTCAAATATATACTAGATAAAAAAAGACTTGAAAATGGGTTTTTGTCAACCTTAAACCAACACTGAACCATATACATTAGACCCTTAATAATCCAATTCGAAATAGACAGGAGTGCTATCATACCAAACCCGGAGTTAGGTGCTCGTCAGACCCTTTCTGACAGGCTAAATGATGCCCATAACCCATTCTGCTGGCAAATAATTATACGAATATGCTTCATAGATACAGAAGTACGAAACCACCCAGTACCTTGGTCACCGTTACCAGACAACTAAATGTAAAGAAAGGTGACACAGTGTCATCCACATTGGAATAATAAAAGAACAAAGATTCAGCTTTAGCGCTAACTAACTCAAGTAAAACGCATCGGTGTAGTCATGGGTAGCTGGCTTCCTAATAATACATCCCTCCCCCCCCTCCCCCACATCCCCTTTCCTGGGCTTAGAGTGAACATGATTACAACAGGGGTATGTCTGAAATATATAACGGGGCACTGTAAGAGAACAAAAGCCATCATAACTTTTCTCAGTAAATCACAACATTAAATTGTCCACAGGATTGAAAAAAAAAAAAAATTATTTCTAATTGATGAGCTTGAATTTACTCCACAAACATCTATACCTAAGAATGTAGATAAATTTTCCAAGTCAAACAGAGAATTTTGTAGTCCCAGAATCCTGATTATACTAACAAGCTTCAGCTAACAATTAAAGATTCTGTCACCGAGAAGAAGTGTCCCTACAATTGGAAACTGTTAACTAGACAAGGCGAATCACTTTCCATCTTAATAAATCTCAAACATACTACATACGTTGTGACTGACAGGCATGGATAAAGATATCAGACACATGGTTGTCTTCTTTATGTTTGCTATCGGTGTACCAAATACAACATGACCTGCATTTGTACAATTTAGCAGAATAAAGAGTGGGTGTAAGACTATACATCAAGCATTAATGCACTTCTCTCAGATATCACCAGTCTATTCTTTGTGCCTTTTCTTTTCCCAAGGGCATGTTTAGCACACAGGCAGAGCTCATCGCATAGAAAAAAGGACTAACCTTGTAACAGACAATAGTATCATCAGGATACATAGCGAACAGCTTCGTCCCAAGACGAGCATGGCAAGAGTCGCACAAGCTCTCATCATTTATTTGCACGAAGCGTGACCTCTCTTCCAGTCTTGAAAGCCTCGCATCAACATCCACTGCACGGGAAAGACTATGTACAATCTGGAAATAAGTCATAGAGGATTTAGTAAGACTTGCAGATGACATAATATTTTCATGCACTGATGAATGCGAAGCTAGCAATCAGTTGATGCAATTTCCATTGCTGGTCATCCGGAAACATACTCTTTGTGATTTCGAGAAAGGACAAATGCTCTCTTTTTAACCAACCAAAAAAAAAAAAAAAGAGAAAAGGAAAAAGAAAGGAAACAAAAGAGGTAATGTTGTCTAGATCTAGCCCCCCTCAACCTTACCATAGAAAGGAGCATTTAGAGCACTATAATAATGTTGTTGATAATGAATATAGAAATAGTCGCAGCACTAAGTCAAACTGAGAGCTCCATGCAGCAACAAATACAAGGACATATCATTACTTGAGGAAATCCAAGCCGGAAACTTGATTGAGTTACGTACAGTTACATTTGTTAAAGACATCACAAACAATGCTTGATTTGCAGTGATAAAACTAATCCATGATTATCAGTTTCTACGTTTTCGAGTATCAGGTGTGGGGTTAGGAATGAGACCACAGTACAACACGAGTAACTGAGAAAGTAATAACTAATAAGTCACTAGACACCACACTTCTCATTTTGATTCAAACTATCCATCTCGGGGTTATATGGTGGTTCTGCAGTAGCGCCATATTTTGTAACTAAAACAATAAAGGCGCAATCACAATTCCATTGATACGTTACACATTGGTTCTGGAAATAACAATTTACTCATCTATTAGAGCATGCCAATTACAATACATGATTTTTGGGAGGTACGGAGGTGACTATAAGGACACACCTGAGAGCCTTTTTAATTCTACCCTATTCTCTTACAATTTTCTACACTTGAGCAACAAGCTGACTAAGTAAACATACTTCTAGACAAGGTAAAAACAAACAAAAAAAAGAAAAAAAATGAAGTAAATCGCTAAAGATCATACTATATGCATCTCGAATAACTTTCACAAAATTTTTATGGACTAATCTGTAATGAAAATTGGCCTATTACTTAGTTATGTCAATTGGACCTACTCTAGATTTATAAAATTACTCCGGCCGTTTCGTTTAAACACCCATCTTTCCTTTTCGGGATGTCTATGTAAACACCCCACTTCTAAATTTCTAAATGGATCAAGTTTTAACACTGTCACCTCCTTTTTAACACTCCATTATCTCAAAATTACAATAAACAAAGCGTCCATTATCTCCAAAAATAATAAACAAATCACCCATCATCTCCAAAAATAGTAAACAAACCACTCACTATCTCCAACAATAACAAACAAGTCATTCACCATCTTCAAAAATAATAAACAAATCACCCCACCTTAATCCTTGTGCAAAAGGATATAGGGTTTTTAAAGAAAGGCGGAGGGAGTATATACTCAAGTGGAGGAAAGGGAAAATTGATGTATAGTTTTTTTTTTTTTTTTTTTTTTTTTTTTTTTTTTTTTTTTTTCTTTTGAGAAGGGGAAAGGAATGTATAGTTCCAACATGAGAAGATCATAATCATTTTGAAAAATTATTGAAAACGTACTTTTCCTTGGAGATGATGATGAAGTCGAGCTCTGACCATTCTTAACATGGTGTCTGCAGCAAGTCGAAGGGGCATATCTGGTGACAACCTCTGCATAGGAGACAGACTAGTTATACAAACCCACAAAGGTAACGAAGAAAGAAGATACATCAAACTTACATCCATAAAGAGGATTAAAAAGGTATAGAACATGAAGAAAGACATTTATCAAATTCACATCCATAAAGATTCGCATAACCCCAAGAAATGAATTATGTTTATCCTCAAAGGTTTTGTACTTCTTGAGAGATTAAATTTAGGACTCGCCGACACGCTATAGCATAGTAAAATAACAGATGTGTTTCCTGTGTCACGAGGACAAAGAATACAACAACAACCAAGCCTTATTCCCAAAATGATTTGGGGTCGGCTAACAAGAATCGTCATCCAGTAACCGTCTTGTGTACGCCATGAAATTTCAAAAACGTTGTGAACCATTTAGGAATATTGAAAGACTTTCAAAAGGAGTTTTAGAAAGTCATCAAAAATAAATAAAAAGTTTGAAAATTAGTGAAAAACATATGAACTTTGAACACCAAGGAAAAGTTAGGAAAACCAAACAAAAAACACCACGAGGACAAAGAATTCGTTCATCATATTTTCCTCTTACTGTTGGGTCTTGTCTTTGTGGCACTTATCCTACTCTCTTTTTGGCCTGAGTTTCTTCATCTTTGTAATAATAAAGATGTCCTCTTAGTTTGAGGATGAAACAGGCCGGATCAGAGAACTTTGGAAGATGGCTATGTGGCGGTTCTGAGCACTTAAATTGAAAGGAATTATCGCACCTTTTTATGATAGTGGTTCACGCGCCAGATTTGATGTTCCATTTTCACATGGTTGTATACTTGGAGTCAACTACATTATTTAGATGAATAATTGATTGTATTTTTTTGCTGATAAATTACTCTTGATAGCTCTCACCTCTTTCTTACCTATCATAAAGGATAATTCACGTGGTACCCTGTAGAGAGAGAAGCTCCAACATCTCTCTAAAACTTTCTCACTTCTCTTTCTCAGATCTACTCTACATCTCCACTCTCTTGTATCATCACCACCACCAGGTTCATTGGCAGTCCACCTTTCGGTGTTGAGTGTCACCGGCGAACTTTCCCTGTCACCTGTGACATCTTCGGCCACCGGAAAATCCTTTTTTTAGCGCTCTCTTCTCTTTCCTTTTCCCCTCAGATGTTCTTGTGATCTCTCTCTAATTTATGGGTCTTACGGGCGCACTGTTGTACACATTGAAGGGAAATCTTTCGATGTGGGTTTTAGTAGGATAAGACTAGGTGGCTTTCTCCATATGAAGGAGACCAGTAGGTCAAAGGTACGCTTTTTGGAGGCTAACGTTTTAAAACCGCGGATACTACTAAAATAGTTGCACGGAGTACGGTAGAAGATGCCATTATCGATGGCAGAGTGGGTGGGGATCTCTTAGGTTCTCCGAGCTCCTTGTTGATTGATTTTGCTGCAACGAAGCTGTTTGGGCATATTTAGCAGGAGGGGTTAAGGTAAGATTGAACTCAAGGGTCGTTTCTTTGATTTAGGGGTCTCAAGGACGGGAAAGGCCTCTATGGTCTTCGTTCCGGTGTTGAGGGTGCCAGCTCCTTGGGTGGATTTTATAGGCTGGAATCATCAAATTGGTACAATGGCCCATTGACACTCCTCCTTTAGGGAAGGCTTGTGAGGTTGGGGGCAGACATAGGAGCTACAGAGATGTCTTAGCTTCCGTCTCCGGCAATGCCGAACAACTTTTGAAATTGAAGGCTGTGGAAGGGGTTCCATTCTTAGGGTTGATTGTTGTTTGGTGGAGGACATTATCAACAAGGCGCCTGAAGAAGCTTTGCGTGTAGTTCGCAATGAGTCACACGTGTGGATTCAAGATGTGGCATGTGAGGTGGCAACACAGGTCGCGCGTGCAGTGGCATCAGAGGTGGTGCGTGCGGTAACGTGTGAGCAAGAGAAGTTGATACACTTGTTGAGGGGTCTTGTTCAGTTCATGGAAGATCTAAGAAAATGGGTGAAGAGGACAATCAGGGGGTTTCGGGGCTTTCTTCCATCAAGAACATTGGTGACCCATTTTAGTGTGGAGGAGTAGTGGATAAAAAAAAATTGTTCACACGAGAAAATTTTCTTTCTGCATGTGATTTGGACAACATGGTCGTGAATGGCCTACACTTTCTTTTCAGCACTGTTAGAGGAGGAGGTAGTGAGTGGGGCTCTTGTGGCGAAGGATTTGTGGGCAAGGGGAAGAAGCGGTGGGTGTTTTTTCTGAGGATCCACCTCAAGTTTTGGAAGCCCCAGGTGCCCATTCTCAATCTTTAGAGAAGGAATTCACTGCGGATGAATTGGTTGCTGCAAAGGTGATTCCAGTGGGTAAAGTGGAGAGCGCAAAGTTCGTTTAGGAGGTCCTCCAGCCAGGCTGTTGAGGGAATCCAATCCATGGAAACTTTAGCTCTTTTTCTAGAGGTCTCAGGTCATAGCTTTCCTAAGCGGACTAAGCCAACTCTAGTGTATTCTAGGAAAAAGAAAAAAAGTTTTCAATCCACTATCAGTTAAGATGGTGGCTTAAAGAGCAGTTTCTTAGCTAGGGGGTGATGTTCTCTTTTGTGGTTTATGGTTGGGCTTCTGTCCTCGGCCTATCAGGATTTTTAACTTTTAAGGCATGGATGCTATTCTTATTTCTTATTTTCAGTATGCAAAATAATACTAATCTGCTCTGTGCTGCTACTGGCATTGAAGATTACAATATGTAATGTCTACAGAGTTTTGAACTCGACAAAGGAGTGGATGTTAGAGACTGAAAATTGTGTTGTTTATGTCGAAGTACTAGATTTGAATCTTTTGTTGCCTTCCAGAATATGAGATACAAAACCCTTCACTTACTAGGGGATGCCACTAATAATGTAACCCCCTTGCTCTTTACTTTTCAGGTCAGCTGTATTGCAAGTTGCAAACCACCTAAAAAGGGGCTGGAAGAAGAAGATTTCTTGTTGAGAAAGGATTTCTATCACGTTTATTAGGTGCACCTCTATAGTTCGTACATTCTCTTTATAAGATTCCACAGGAGTAGCCGATGAGATTCAGTGGTTCTGTGGTCGATGAGAAACCTTTGGTGATCAGGTATTGGGCTGAGTTACAAGAACGATATGGTGAGATGGGATAGAACTTGCAGACCAGTAAAGGTAGTTTTGGCAACAGCCCATTACGACATCAGAATATGTCATTAGGAGGAAAACAAAGTAACAAACACTCATGGAGCACTTAGAACGAGGGGATGTTGGCACATTAGTATCATGGAGCACTTAGAAGGAGATCATGTAGCCACACTAGTATCATGAGGCGCTTAGAAGGAGGGGATGAAGGCACGGGAAGAGAAATGGGAAAAAGGTTATGGAAAAGTGTGCATTATCTCGTCAGCTTGTAGTGCATTAGGCAGGAAACTCTCATGTCTTTTCTTCCTGGATATCCCTGCAGAGTTCAGACCAATTTCGGGTATGGGTGAGTTACTAAGTGCCCTTATCCAATAGTGGGCTGTTGCAGGGATACCCCTATTACAATCTCAGAACGAAACTGAAAATGTTTTCTTTGCGAGCATGCCCTCGCATCATTTTCCCTTAGAACTGATTGATGTTTTCTTATCTTAAAACAAAATGTGAAAAGGCAAAGATGCAGGCATTATTCAGAAAAGAGAAGTCAGATATAAAAGGCAAAAAATGACGAAAAAAAGACAGTATTCATAATACTATAAGTTATTCAGTACTTGTTATAGTGATGGACCAAATGTCAGTTCAGACAAATACCTCCAGGACTTGCAGAGGATCAAGTGATTCACCATGATTATGAAGAAGACGGACCGCGGCCCTAAACATCGGCTCCTTACCATTCTGAGGATCCAAATACATATCAAGCAACCTGATGCACGATATTGCAAAATCAGTAGAAGTTCATAGAACAACTAACATCCAATAAACCACGAAATTAGCAAAACATGTCAAGAAGAACTCACTGCATATAAGCATCCGCTCTGCCAAGTTCAGCACAATACTGTTCAGCAGCTTCACTATCCTCCAGCTTCCTGATAGAAATCAGATCAATTAATTCACCTAAAGCAAAAGGAACAAGAAATCCACAAACATGAACGAAGCACCAACATATGATTTATGAAGTCATCACCAGCATCTCGGATCAAATATTTGATATACTGTCGTCTTTCTATCCAACTTAGACAAACAGTAGGGATTTATACTCTTTTGCAGTGGATTTGTAGTGGAGTACCAGTTTCAATGGTTCATAGTCCCTCGCTTTTTGCCAACAAAAGAAAGAAGTACTCACATCTCTAGCTCTCTCTTTTCTCTTTCTTCGGTTCGGGATTAGGGTGAAGAAGCATAACTTTGCATTTCATAATGCCTAATTTAGGGCCTAAGTTCAGATTCGTGTGTCGACCAAGTGTTCCCAGAGCTTTCCATCTATTTCCCACTTTTACACTGTTGAGACTTGCTTTATAATGTGTCTGGCACATGTTCAAAGAGAATCTGATGGTAATGATGTCAGAAACGGATAGGTAGGCCTAAGGACAGCGTGTGTGCTTCATTTTTTATAGATAGAACAATCCAAATATGTTGACGGTAAGAAAACGCCTACGATAAGTGTATGTTCAAAAAGTAGGACAAGGGAATCTAGATTGGAAATTACAATTTACAAAATTACACCTATATATCATTAGAGGTTTTTTCTTCATAATCATAAATCACAAACAATATCTCAGGATAGTCTGCCATTTTATTCTTTTGACATGTGATTCAAAAAGTATGATAAGAGAATCAAATCGGAGATCACAATGAGTGTTCGTATCTTATATAGGTAATTCCAAAAGAGTATATCCTGGCACATTTTTTCTTCATAACCACAAACTATATCTCAGGATCGTATCATATTTTAATCTTTTGATGTGTACTATCTTGTAATGAGTGTTCGTATCTCAGGATCGTATCATATTTTAATCTTTTGATGTGTACTATCTTCTGAATCAGGTGAACCTTTTACAGTTACCAGTTACCACATACACATGAGCGCGGGCAATGGCAGGCCGTAGGTCAATATTCTAGTGAAGTATAAAAGAGACAAGTTTAGCTTACTTTTGAAGATTAACTAATATGAAAACATTGACATTCCCAGCATCTACTCAATTATTTTGTCCACCACAACGGCAAACTCCATCACAACCTTGGAGGTATCAATCACATTATTTGATAGTCACAAATAACAAGAAAACTCAAAGTTCTCAACACTTTTCACCATATTGAATGTGAACATCTGCTGATTTGCTGTTAAAAGGCATGATCTACTGCAAGTAAAACTGCCTCAACGATGACCTAAACTACATGATTTTTGATGACCAAGCAAGAAGATTAATCTTTGGGAAGGATTACGTAAATTTTCGAGCTTCATATGACCCTCGATTCAGAATTTTAAATGTAAAAAGATAGCAACAAACTCTAACAAGCCACCACACTAAAAACGGAATATAGGACTCCATCATGTAGAAGGCTTGCTTCATAGTCGAAAATTCAATACCCACAACTAGTAACCAACATTTGTTGTCAAGCAGGGTACTCACAGTGCTAAAATTTGAAGAACAGAAGTTTCTTGGCCTAATTTCCTGTACAGAATAGCCTGCAAATGAAGAAATTGAAAAGAAAAAAAATGTATATTAGTCCACTAACACATCTCAGCAGTCAATACATCTGACTGTCTCCCAAAAAGTGGAAAAACTTAATTTTCGCCAAAACAAATTAAAATACAGATTATTATGAACCACATTAAGTGGTGAACTTGTCCATCCATTGTGCGTAAGGTCAATCGGGTTTTGTCAAGACATGTCCTGTTTCTGTGATCACAGTATCACTAAAACAAGGAAGTTGTTTATGAAAGTGTCCGAATGTAGCTACCTTTTGGTGCATTTGGTTGGAGCAGAAATCTCTGCTTTTTCAGGGTTGTTTTTTCTAGGTTCTTTGAGGGTTATATCTTGGGGCGCTTTTGAAAATAATCCAATTACTTTTATTCAACAGGAATAGGAATTCTTGGTATTCTGTACATCTGAGGACCCCCTGTCCTCTATCTCTTCTTTGATAAGCAATAATGGTGTTTCGATTTAAAATCTAAAAAAATAAAAAAAAAGGAAAGTGCAGAACTTGTTTGCCCAGAAAGGATTGAAATCAAGCATGCAAAAGACATGAGAAAGAATGGGAAAAGAAAAAGGGGTTCGACTTCCCCTCGGAGTAGGGTAGTAAAAAATGTATCATGCTATCTACGGATGTCAAGATTCAATCTCATCATAATCCACTTAAACAATAGTAGACATTAGCTTCACCTAGCAGGACAAAACTCAAAGCATATAAATACCTTCTCAAGCCATAATTCTGAGCCTTCAATCAAGTCAAGGACCTCTTCAGCGTCATACAAATCAGATGAATGCAAAAATATTTGTAGTCTTTCTCTGACTTGATTCTCGGGCAGTGTGTTCCTTGCAATGGTACAGATGTCTGTAACTGCCATGCTCGTATCACCTCGTTGCACAGAAATTTCAGTTTCCAGAGAATCAAGTGCAGATCTGGCCAGGGAAAGAGCATATAATGTATGGTACTGAGTATCGGTAGACTCTTGATCTTCAATCAGCCACTGGACATATCTGACCAAATAAGCAGAAGTAAATTAAACTGTAAGAAGGTTCTGAGGCACAGAAAATTTTACATCTAATATTCTTTTTAGGAGCAGAAGCAATCAAATATAGCTTCTAAAACAGCCTTTCATAATATGGTTCATGTGCCAAAGATACAACGATAAAAATAGCACCCTTGTCTTTCCATCAAGAATAGGCTACATGGATCATATGTTAAGACATACATGTTGGCTGCAATGATTATCCGTTCTTTTGTAACTCTGCATAACATTTCCCTGTCCTGCCTTATTAACACTTTGACTTTATGTTGTTTTACACTTAACTTGCTAACAGCTTATGAAGGTAAACATTGGGTCAAACACAAATCAATCTGGGACTAACCTTGTTGAACAGGAAGGTGAGAAATGAGTAGAATACGAATAAATGTAAATGACTTTCCCTTTTCAATCACTAAAGAGGATATAACAAGCAATATGCACATGAGAACTGGATACTATATCCAAGACAAGGCGCAACCCACGACAAGGAAGGGGGAAAGCTTGCTTGAAGTAGCCCTATTTTAGCTCAAGGAAAAGCAATTAACTGAAGATTCGCCAATCGCGAAAGAAGCGAATAAGAAATGATAACACAGCATGAAATGCTTATCAAACAAAAGAAAGACAATAGCATCATGAAATGATAGGTCCTGCTACCTTTGAAGGATCTCGACCTTTCTAGGATCAACAGCAGCGATCACATTATCTGATGTCAGAATCAAATGTACAAGCATTAGTAACAACCGTATCTACACGTCTAAAATATAAAATGCTGTCAGCTTGTGAATGTTTTCTCTAATATTCTGTCTTTGCAATGTTAATTATGAAAACGAAATCATGATAACACAGATACAGAGTCATCAAAAAGATAAAGGAAAAACAAACATGTTAGTGTTATCTCACTTGCAATCAGAGATACAAGCAAAAGTTAAGTAGACTGCCTCAGAAAAGAGGCTTAAACAAGGTGTGTCAAATTTGCGCAACGAAATAATAGTAAATCTCTCAATCAATAACACAGAGCTTCAAACACACTGCAAAACATAGATTACACAAGAAAAAAAGGGTCTCGTAATTGCAGTAATAACATCGAATATGTACTATTACTAATAGAGGTTATGAAAGATTAAGAAGGGGAAATGCTTATGTGTCTAGACCGGTTCCTCTAGCAACTTGGAAGTGAAGAAACCAATATAACTGTAATGCACCATATCTTATCAGTCTTTTGTTTTCTTTTATTTATAAATTTGAAACAGCTGTAAAGTGACAACTCATCAGTAACAGCTATAGGAAGGGTTCATGGTTACCTACCTGGTGGAAGTGGATAGATCCGTTTTTGGGATGTCAAAATAAGAACAGCAAGTTCTTCACTGATATCTGAAATCTAGAGGAAAGTAAATTGAAACATATAATGTCAAAGCTATCATTCATGCACCAGTTAATCAAATTTTGACAAGAACCACATACCCATCCAAGGTGTTGTAGAATTAAATCTTGGTCAGCTGACTCCTCGAGAATCTTAGAAGCTTCAGCTGCTGCAACTTCCTTGCTGAAAACTGGCATCAAGCATGTATCATCTAAAGTGTGCGTTTCAGCACTTTCTTGATCCAAGTCAGATGGATAATTTCTGGCTAGAACACGCCAAATAGCCAAAGCATTTGCGCTCATTCCTTTATTTGCATAAAGGAAAGCCAGGGTCCTCAAATGCCCAGACTCTTCTAGTAAATTTTCCAACTCCTCCTGCACTGAACATGTAAGTTGTAAAGTCATTCTTCAAGCAGGCTTCTCATCAAGGTCTAAATGCCTTGGAAAAGTACCAGGTCTTCAGAGTATAAGTGTTGGTACATAAGATCTTAGTTTACAAGTAGGAGAGTCTATCATCAAACAGACATCGAGGAGGTGAGACAACAAGAGAGTGACACCCAGAAGATCTGATAATTCTACAAATTAGATGTCAAGACTAGGTGTGTTCAATTGCCATCTGACTGGAGCTCCTGAAATACTCCTAGCTTCACTTATTAAAGCACATGAAATGGCAAACAGAGAACCAGTCACAGGCAGATTCCAACTAAGCCAAACTCCTTTATGTTATACTCTTAGATGATTATACACTAACAGAACGACAAAAGTGGACAAGCTTCTTAAAATTACAAAACTCAAGAAGGCCTCTATGTAGAATGGCCTTTCTAGTAGGTCACCGCGCTTTAACAGGGTCATAAAGTAAGGCAACCCACCAATGCCTTCCAGGTTCACCAAGTTTTTGCGTCTAATTGCAAAGAAAATGTCCAACTTGGACTACAAAATCCACCATCACAAACAAGGGATATGAAAAGAGCACGAGGAAAATGCTTAAAGCCACAACTGTATTAACCTTCCATTTGATAAAAGCAATTATATAAAAGTCCATCTATGCTGCTCTTGGGCTATGCCAAGGTGCTGAACAAAGCATAGGCATGGTTCTTTTGTGTGTACTCCGTTCTATGCAATTATCTTTCATCATAGTGCGCATATTCACACCTTTTCTTCTATAAATCAAGAGCAAAGCCTTAGTCCCAAAATGGTTTTGGTTGGGTTAACTTGAGACGTGGTCTGGAATCTCCGATAAGACAAATGAAAAGAGCTTAAGCATCAAAAACAAAGTGTGAAAGCAAACCAAAGGACAGAAATATCATTTAAAAAGAACCCAAAAAAAAAAAAAAAAAAGAATCATAAAATAAAGATAAAAAGAGAAGTAAATTAGTGAAAGAAATATCACGAAAAATCAATGGGGTAAAAGTAAGATAACAAGGACCAAAATAAATAATTAAAAGATGGAAAATAAACAAAAGTAAGTGAAAGAACTAAGTAAGACAAGAACAAAATCAAGGCTCATCATTCACAAGATTTCTTTCCCTCCACTCCACCCTCTCTAACTCCAAATGTTCTCAAACCTTTATCACTTTCAATCACATTAATCCAAGACCTTTCCAGTGTTCTTTCTACCCTCCCAAGTCTTCACTTCTCCACCATTCAAGCCTCCTAACGAGCACATCATTTGGCTTTTATCCCAGACGGCCAAACCACTTTAGAAATTCACCTCATACTATCTCCAATAGGTGCATCTTGCACTTTCTCCTTAAACTCCTATCTCCTCATAGGATCCATCATTTGGCTTTTATCCCAGACGGCCAAACCACCTTAGAAATTCACCTCATACTATCTCCAATAGGTGCATCTTGCACTTTCTCCTTAAACTCCTATCTCCTCATAGAATCCATCATTTGGCTTTTATCCCAGACGGCCAAACCACCTTAGAAATTCACCTCATACTATCTCCAATAGGTGCATCTTGCACTTTCTCCTTAAACTCCTAATTCCTCCTAGGATCCTCTTTTTGTATCGCCACACATCCACCGTAACATAAGCATCTCTGCAACATTCATCTAAAGAATGAGACACCATTTCCTTTCACAATCCTACATATAATACCATAAAATAGAAAAGGCCTGAATATTGTACGATAAAATGTTCGTTTAAAATCCTAGGGTGGTCGAACCACTACAGAAACCTTGTACCTTTTCCGCTTAGACCAACCTGTATTCATTCTATGGGCCACATGTTCATCTAATTCTAGACGATAGATAGCAGAAAGATTCAGAGCCATGGACAGTATCTCAGTCTAATGTGATTGACCGTACAGCCGTACCACGCTGATTTTAACCCCGTTAAACATCCACTTTCACATACACAGTATTGAACTAGAGGTAGTCATTATTCCCTAACAATTGTTCTGGTCACCATGGTGCTAGGAGGATAGCATTCTTTTTTTAGATAATAAAAATTATATATATGATCGAGTGAAGGATAAGAAATCCTCCAAAGAGTTATGTCAAACTACTGGTTCTGCAATTATGTTGCAATACTGTGATAGGAAAATCCTTAATAGACCCCATAAAGACGGAAAGTAAAGTATCTGCCCCAAACAGTAATCAAGAGGAGGAAAATCCCTTTGAAAAAAGCAGGATTTCCTTTTCAACCAAAGGCATCAAAATATTGTCATGTGTTTCGCACAAAAAGCTTCCCTGGTGCTCATAGTCATAGGAATGCGTTCTGAGTCTTGGCTTTGAGACTATCAGCAAGAAAGTTGTCACAAAGGTAACCCCAAGGTTAGAATATTACTAATGTTCACAAGAAATGCTGTTCAGTGATTCTACACCAAACACTTAACATGCTCAGTCCTAATTTTTAAGAACTCCAACTTCCCAGGGTAAATATTTTAATAAAGCGCATAAAGACCACATCTGCAAATCTTTACAAGCTTGTAAAACAAAAATCTTTTCCATCTCTAGGCTACTGTGAAATATCTGAAACTTACAGCATAGATTTAAAAAGAAATGCTACATTTCAAGATATTTTGAAGTCCTTGTTTAGAGCATATGCTCAGATATTTCAAACAAAAAGGTTTAAAACTATCCAGATTTCATTAGTAAGGGAATCAAGACACCAGCAACACATAGCTTGAATTTACAATAGTAAATGAAAATACGTAGAAAATCTAGCTTGTATGGAATTATGGATGTCTCAAAGGGCCCAGAAAAGGCTAGGACACAAAGATTTACGATATAAAGCAATTTGACAGCTTTATGGGGTAAACCTGACCTTATTAGAAAGCTGAATCAATCAGATAGTTGTTTCAGTTGGGATGAGCTTAAAATGAAAAGATACATACCACAACACAGCTATTCTCGGAGGATGCAAGATATTCCATTTCCTCGCGACAGTTCAAGGATCTATACAAGTACATCAAAACTGTGTCAACCCCTTCCTTCACTGGTTGTTGAAGATCTTTAGTCCGGGTAGACTGCAGATACCTGGACGGTGTCAAATAGACAAAGCTACAGGATGAGGTATGTACCTTTCATTCTAACGAGAAACCAAAAATTAATATTCGGAAAGTAGAGTACAAGCACAGGACGAAAGGTTCCCAGAAGGATACGAAATAAGGTCAGTTACGTCAGGGTCTTTTGAAGAATCATTCTTCAACATTGCAGCCCTCATATGTCACGATTTCAAGATTTGAAGCCCTCTAGTCCATTACATTTGTCTAGCAATAACTTGAAACAGACCTTAATAATTTTCAGACGTGATAATGGCTTCTGGACTTCTGGTTATATATATCTTTCACTTTCCACCATAAAAAAATTAATATTTTGCAGCACACTTCACTATACCATTACACAGCGGAATCATGTTTTCCATATTTTGAAATAGTAAGTAGTTTCATTCCCACATTGGAATATTAGCAGAAAAACATGAATCCCACGACGAAGATCAAACTCAGTCAATACGAAAAAGTATGGATTTGCTAATGCAAAAAATAAGTCCTTGCACTGCATCTTTTTTAGTGTACTTAATTATAGAAAAAATATAAAACAGTGTCTGGGATATCAAGCTGCATCTTGTTCAGCTTAAGTTGCGTCCATCCTCGCAAGGCTAAAGATGTTCTCTCCGCTTGCAAGACAAGGTTGAAGAAGGGTGGATAACTCAAGTTTGGAAGATGGTCCCACAGGCTGTTTGGTGGTATACTTGGATTGAAGAAATCATCACATTTTTCATGATATTAATTTGACGCACCAAGAGTTCAAATTTCGTGTTTTGAGGTTATTGTATACTCCCTTCGTCCAACTTCAAACACCCCATGGGGTTATTTGTAGTCGAATAACGGAAATTTAAAGTAAGTTCAGTGGTCATAGTGGGGAAATATTAGGAAAAAGGAAGAGAGAGGATGTGGGAATTAACAAAAAGTAGGAAAGATAATGTGAGAAGATTAGCAGAAAGTAGAAGAGAGAAAAGATGTCCCAAAATAGATTGGGTGTTGAGGTGGGACGTCCAAATAAGGAAATCAGGGTGTTTGAAGTGGGTTGGAGGGAGTAGTAGGAATCAAGTGTCACATTCCCACTAAAACTCACCATTACTTCTTTTTGGGACAAAATTTCTCACGATAGTTTAGGAACTTAGTTAACTATCTTTTGTATATGGGCATCACCTCCATGGTATCTCCTTGAATTGGGCTAAGTGCCTAAGTCAGCTGGCTCTTTTAAGGTTTTTACTGTTACGATTCTGCAACATAATCGGGAGAACCTAAGTTACTCATAGTTTCTGAATGATTCCTTGTACTCCACTCGTGTATCTATTTTTTGTTCATTAATACAGTTTTTCTTATCTAAATACTTATCAAAAGAACTTTGACTGGTTCATAGTTTCTGCAAGTTATAACAAAGACACAAAATGGCAATTTTAAAATATGCCAGATATTACGTTTTGGCAAAGTTTAGTGCATATAATTAATGGATATCTTTTGGCAGATCTCAGGTAGCTAATCTGGTTAGATTTGAAGGTGTGGTACCATGACCTGGTCTCAAACCCCATCAGCATCAAAATTGCCCTTTGTGGCTCCCTTCATTAATGACCAAAAAAGATTATTGGATATCGTTCTATCCAAAACAAAACAAAACCGTCGTCCCTCTGAAGAAAATGTAAAAAGCAATCTGGAAAGAAGTGTTCTGGATGTATCAAACTGATTCTTATCCCTTTACACATATCATATGTCAGTTATAATAGAAGGTTAATTAAAAACAATTCTGGATTTTGTTTTGAACTGCATGTAGTTGTTGGGCATCAGCACCTGAGCTAGACATTAGACTGATTCTGATGTTAAATATGTTAAACAACGATGACATGAACCTCCATCTCAAATTCTACCTCTAGGATGAGTATCATGCGTTTCACTTCACAATCATGTGATCATCAATGTTGATAAAGACCAGATTCTAATGAACTAACCATATATATGTATTAAAGCTTCACAATTTAATCCACTTAATCACCAAAAAGAAAGGATCCAGCTAAAAGTACCATGCCTTTGGGTGCAGTTAGAAGAAGAGAGAAAAAAAAATAAGCCAGAGAAAAATCTTACCTAACAAGGTTTTTCCAAGCAGATTCCAAAAGACTATCCTGGCTTGGTGGATTTGAAAGAAACTGGCTGTCTACAGCAGTGTCTACTCCTGCTTTCTTCAAAATAAGTGCTGTTTGGATTGCATGTAGTCCATCTTTTACAACTTTTTCAATGTGCGCTGGTGGAGGATGCAGACCCCAATACCTATTTCTGGGAGCCTGAAAGGTTCAAGTACTAGTCATTAAATAATCATCACATATTTGTTAGCAGATAAGAAATTTACTAATACCAATCAGAACATATGTTCAATAAGGAAGAGTCAAGTCGAGTTTACCAAAGCAAACAAAACAAGGCAATCACAGATGTCACTGCACACTGGACTCTAGCATTAAGACCCTACTGACATTCCATTAACGATGGTGCTCTCCATCAAGCACTACACAACAGAATCTAGACAGCACTTGTCACTAGACCAAGACCATATATTTTGGGAAACGAAAGATCTTCTAACAGTCCAATTCCCAAGTTCATAAGTAACCAAGTATTGAGCAGTGCACCAAGAGCAATCACAAAGATGGCATTCCTATACATAAGAGAGCAAGAGAACAGCAATCTGTAAAAAATCTTCGTGTGCATAGACTGATATGTTATTTTTTCAAGGTCAGAGGCCTCTCCAGCTAATATTTTTTTACATCTTTATTACTTTTGAGGGGCCATATTTTCCACAGAGAATTATTCTGTCTATCTCAATTCTTCCACAGTAAAAGTAACTCTATAATCTGACAGATAGAGGAACAATCCTCGTAAGTTATCAAAAAAATGTTGCATGCTTCAAATATGCACAGTCACACATAACCATGTATCCTCTTGCCAATAAGGAATAATAAGGATCAAAACAGGCAGCTGAAACTCTGTAACTTACGGAAAAGAATGAAACCTCAAGGCTAGCTTACAGGAAAAATACAGATTCCAGACTGGCGTCCCTTTTTCAGAACATGACGAGTTTTATTCTTCATGATTACAAGAATTGATTGCAAACATATACATGAAAAAAACTACAGCACTTGTCACAGGTAACCAAAGATGATAAAACGGACAGAAAGAAGGAAGAATAAGATTCTTACAAGCATGGTTTTGGCTATACTAAATAACATAACCTCCCTGACCACTCTTTTTAAAAAATAAAACACTAAAGCATGACAATAGTGTCTAAGAGAGTCGGAGGTTTGTTGTTGTACCACACCACAACAACCAAGCCTTAACCCAAAACAATTTTGGGTCAGCTATCATGAATGGTCATATGAAACCATCCTATGTGAAAGAAAAAGAATGTAGAAGAAAAAAGTAATGCAGTATTAAAGAAATAATAGCAAAATAAACTTTCTCACCCAACAAGCAAAACAGAAAGACATATCACCAATTGGAAAGAATGTATAACCAGTAGATGTTTACCAAAAGTGACCACGGATTAGGGTCTCGTAAAACAAAGGGAAATATCTCAGATGGCTGCATGGTCTCTGATAGTAAGAATTGATCAACAGCTTCCTTGAAATGTAAGTCAAACAACAAAAGTAACCCCATCTGAGCATGGACAAAGGACAGCATTTCACTCGACATGCTACCTTCAGCTTCAAGCTCCTCAACTACAGCTATTGCTTCCTTGTAATTCTTCTTCCTCAACAGATCTCTGATTTGTTCTTCATAGGGGATCATACGGTAGAAATATACCTGTTAATTGACCACCAACATTACCAATACATTTACCAGTGTCTCAAAAGAATCTCCCACATAAGTAGGATAAGGTGAGCACAAATGTAATTAGCCTCAGTCCTCACAGGGAGACTGCTTGTATTCGTTTGATAAGAGAGGAGTCAACCATCTACTGCTTTACAATGAATGTAAATCACAGACAGTTTATCGACTCAACCCGATGCCATTATACCAAATAAAAACTGACTTAATTTAGGAGTCAACAATCACATGCTGAGAACTATCCATCCAACAAATATGCGTGTGAAAGAGACATTGATGAGAGATAAATTAACATGTCTTGCAATAAGCAGTTTAACCAAACAGACCAAGAAAATACATCTTTCTGTTTCTAATGCAAGTTGCTTTGGATTGTATGCATAGACCAAAAAGATGTTATTTCACAATGTTGCTCTCTCAATGTTGTTCTATCTCTCTCTCTCTGAACAATATAATTCCACAATATAATTGACTTTACTTCCTTTTGTTTGCTATTTATAATTATTTGCCCCTATAAATCTTTTCTATGATCTTTTTACTAAGACTTCATCTTACCTTATTACTTGTTTTTCTACACTAATTTCCCTTGCATATCGTTTCCTTGATTTTCGTGAAAACTTATTTTAAAACTTTTACTGCTCACGTGTTCACTCACTTTCAACATCTTTTTTGCTCTCATATACGACGATTTCATGTGACAATTTAAGTTAGCTTACCCCAAATCAGTTTAGGCTAGTCAGCTCCACAATCGTCTTATACTTTAATTCATTTAAGAAAGTAACAATAGGTTATATAATATTTTGGATGAGAGTGATCCAGACTCGAGAGTTATGATATCTACTTAGGACTGAAAATAAATGTTGCGTTAGATAACATAGGGAAGGATTTTGTGCAGACTAGGTAGTTTGACTTTACTTGTAATTTCTATATCTGATCTTGTTTGCTACTCATATTTATTTATTCCTACATAGCTTCTCCGCGTTCTCTTTTCTAAAGTTACTCTTACATTTTTCTTTTGTTCGTCCATGCTTGTTCCCTGTTTGGCCTTTCCTTTTGGTTCTTATGGTCTTCTCAAGTATCATCCAATTTATTGTTCTCAAAATTTATTTTTCCTTTTGCGCCTCCTCTTATGTCTCTTCACTAACATTTTCTCCAATCTAACCAATATCCCTTACCTCTCTTTTTGGCACCAAAATAGCAGTTTCATAAGATGGTCCCTCTGAGAGGACGCAAATCATTTGGGACTAAGGCTGTATTGTAGGAAGTATCAACGAATTACAACACCTCCAAAAGGAAAGCTAAGGACATAGCTATAAGTATGGCACACCAAAATATACTAAAGATACGCAAATGACTCCCTTAATAAAGCACCTGATATGCCAGAGTATACGGAACCGATTCACTTCAATAGAACTCATAGTGAAATTTAATAAAAGACAAGAATCTGGGCAAAATTGAATTAACTTTGTTAAATTGGCAATACAGTAAGGGTCACCGAAAGAAGCACCTAATAACTCAACAGCAACAAGTACATCTACATAGTGGTACAAGAAGTTGCGAGGAACTAAGGGTGTCATTCAACAAATAACAACGAGAATGCCATCAGAAAAAGACCAAAGCAGAAGAAAATAAAATAAAAAAATTAATGACACACCTTGGTTGATACACCAATAGCGACAAATTCCCCACTCCTATCTTCCTCATCTCCAAGAAAACAATAATCCCCACGAAAGCTGCCCCCGAAAGATAGAGCTTGAACGCAAACTCCTGATCTTTTATGATACAGTTCCATCTTTCCATCCCTAGCAACCACCACATAACCAGATAACTCGGCAATAGAATCTGGTGCATGACGAAATACCAAGCTCCCACCAACAGGCTGCCCACGACTATCCACAATAATACCCGCATTATCAACTAACAAAAGCACCTTCTCTTCTTTCGACAACAACTTAAGACGCGGATTAGCCACCATATCAGGAAGAGAAAATATCAAAGTAACCTGCCCAGTAATTGAAGACATCAAACTATACCCATTACCAGTCCCTAAAATTAACGAATCATCAAGCCACGCCATTGTCTTCACACCCTCAATACAGGGCATTTCCTTCAAAACCACAGACGGTGTATTTTCAACGTCCCTACCATTCAAATCAACAAAAAGCAATTTCTTTGGTGTTGCCACCCCAATAACACAGCCAGCATTGCTATTACTCACATTATTATTAGTACTACTGCCTTCCAAACTCGATTCCGCCTCCCTATTCTTAACACCATTTGCTCTAATCCCACCCCCTAACCTCTTCATAAGCCTCCCACCTACACTAGTACTACTCCAATTCTCACTCTCAACCTCATCGAACACGAAACTCAAACCATTGACACATTCAGAGCTACAAATCCTTCTAGCAACAGCAGTCACGCCTTTCAAATTACTCAGCTTTTTCACACGGTGCACCGAATGCGAATCCAATAGATACACATTCCCGTCGGAAATTACCAAAACCCTACCAATATGTGCAACAACATGAACAGAACTAATAGCAGACTTGCTAACTGAGACGTAATTCGTAAGCTTTACCTTGACATGATCATCACCTTGCGACGATTCCCCCAAATTAGGGTCTAGGGTTAGCACACAGAGATGACCGGATTCCGTGCCAGCGTAAATTGCACGCTTTGAATCGGAGAGTGCGGCGATCGCAAGACAGGTGATTGAGGATGAAACTGAAGTGTTCTTGAGGTCAAACTGAGCTAGCGATTCGAGCACTGTTCTTGTTCTCGAGGGTGCAAGTTTCGCCGACGCCATTGATTGATTGATGAGAGAGAAAATTAGAAAGATTGTAGGTGAAGCTTAGTGGATTCTTGATGAAGTGTCATACGGTTGATCGCCGGTAAAATTTCAGAAATGATACAAATAAAGTGGGGCCAAATTGTGTGTTTCGTGATTTCAGGAGAGTGGCAGTGCAGGCGGAGTCGATTGCGCAATCTAGTGGATTAGGGTAGGCGGAGTTTGTGGTGGTTGTTGATGAAGAATTACAGATGAAGGAGAAGTTGGGAGAGGGGAGGAAACGAGGAGTGTCGGGGCTGTGGAAGAAAGAAAGAGGAAGAAATAGAAATAGAAGCAGCTTTTCTCTGATTTGGTGAGCTGTGACACCCCTGCTCTGATTTGGAATGCCAGCCCCTTTGCGACATTCATTTGTAGTACAACCAGTTCTCGTTTTGATGAACTAGTTATGCAGGCGCTATACACGATGGATTCAAGAATGAATACTACCCGACTCTCGATTGTGGTCCATGAATTTATCAGGTTAGTCCATGAGCAATGTCAATACGCTGAATTTGTTCACCCACGATGTGGCGCGCGAGGGATGTTCAAGATTAATACTGATGCGGCTGTTTTTGGGGATGGGTTAGTAGGACTTGGGGCTATTGCAAGGGACGATCTGGGGCATGTGGCTGGAATGATTGCCGTTAGACTAAGACGGAGTTGGAGTCTTTTGATTGCTGAAGTAGCTGGCGCGAAATCTGGGGTTCAGGTTGCAATACGCTTGGGGTTTCGGGACATTATTCCAGAGAGTGATGCACTGATTATGACGCAGACCTTAATAAACAAGAAGTTGGGCTCCGGCGTGGTCAATCTCCTACTTGAAGACATTAACGACCTTGGTAGTAGTTTTCACAACTTTGCTATTTCCCATGCTGACACGCCTAGAACTAGCTTAAGCGAGTCTAATCATCCTAGTATAGCTAGGGTCGAATCCACGAGGACGGAGGGTGGTTGTCTATCGATTAAGTCCTAATTTTAGTCTAATCAAATCAAGAATTAAAGTTTTGGTCTAAACTACTAACTATTTTCTATTAATCAACAATTCAAACACACAACTAGTAACTATTAAACTAAAACGCGGGTTTAGACAATAATTGACGAACGCTAGGGGTTAAGAGGTCCACGAGTATAAAGTTGAGGTCTTTAGTTTAGGGGGTTGAATTGAGCCTAATCATGCACACTAACAAGTTATCAAGGCCAAAGGGAAGGGTTAATTCTCTCTCAAGCAATTAATCAATGCCTAATTACTAATTAATTCATTCTCATGCAATTAATCAATAATTCCAAGTCTAATTAGCCAATTTCAATCTCAAGTCTCCCATGTTGATTAAAACGCAATAATAAGTATAATAGATTGTCATCTATGTTTACCAATCGTTAAAACATTAGACAAGGTGATAAAGTAGCATGCTATTCAAGTAATAACCATTAGACAACCCCCTTAAACATAAAGTTCACAACTTCAACCCATTAACCTCACCCCTAGCTATAGAAACTACTCACACATGGCTAAACTAACACTAATCACAATTAATAGAACCCTAAACATGATACTAAACATGAGAATTGAGTAAAGATTCAAACTTGGAAGACAAATCTAATTAATTGACTAATAAACATGAAATAGCAATAATCAAAACAAGATAAATGACAATATAGTAAAGGGGAGAAATAATTATTACCCAAATGAAAGTGACAAAGGGAGGAAGTAAATGAAATAAGACTTGAATTTTATTAATCATGAAACTTTGATAATTGTTGTAATAATCTTCCCAAGTGAAAGATTGAAAGATAAAGAAAATAATATGGTGGAGAAACCAAAGCTCTAAAACTAGGAGAGAGAGAGAAAAATCAGAAAAAATGAAAAGTGGCTACATAATTAGGGTAGGTGGCCTTATATAGTTGTACAAAAAGACAAACGAGAAAACGTGTTCAAAAGCAAAAACTGAGGATCCACTCGGCCATCCACTCGGCGAGTGGATGCTTACACTCGGCCGAGTCTTCATCCACTCGGTGGCTACATACTGCCTCCCCACCGCTCGGCGACTCACTCGGCGAGTGGACCGCCGAGTGCAGGCTGGCTTCTTCTCCTTTGCTCCTCTTTTCTCGTCTCTTGCGCTTCAGGTCCCGTTCCAAGACTCTTTTCCGCTCCTTGGCTCTTCTAATGCCTCGAGTTCCGCTCCAATGTGCTCCGTAGGGGTACCTACAAAAGCCAAAATAGATCGCAGAACTCGATCCCACACAAAAGTAGGGAAAAAAAATGCATATGATTGCAAAAATGGCATCAAAACGAGTCAAGCCCAACATAAACATTAAAAGAGCGGAAAAACAACGTGAAAACACCTATATTAGGGGATGAGACCACCATAAACCTCACGAGAAAAGGGGCAAATGAACCGTATATCAAACTCCCCCACACTAAACTCTTACTCGTCCCCGAGTAAGTCAAATCACATCACGGGGGAAGGGAGCTCAAAAACAAGCCATAACTACACATACACTACCCTTATTATAGCAAACAAACACATATCTACAAAAACTAGCCTAATAAGCATGTTATTCTTATAATAGCCGATTGAGCTTTAGCGTGCTCCGCGCCCCTTCAACTCCCACTCCGGGGTATCCTTGAGGATGGGCACCCCTTGGGAGGCAAGGAGGGTCTTGCGAGAAAACTTGGAAAACAGTCATATCATTCAAGCACACATACACAAAGTAGATTGATTCCGATCATAATAAGTCACTTCCCTCAAAAGTGACTACCGTCCTTGCCCAAATGGGGGCCTAGAAGGTTTTTTTTTTTTTTTCGGCTTCCCCCCAACGCAAAAGAAATGATCCTAAAACTCAACTAAAAAGGTAACTATATATACTAGACAATCGACCAAATCCACTAAAACATTGCTCACAAGGGTTAACCCCCCCTAACGCGTTGATAAAGAGGCATGGAGGGAGGTGAGAAAGTCCTCAAGTGTGCGTTTAGTCTTGTGGACCCCAAATCCCGACTCCTACAAGTGTAGGTGCTAAGGATCGTCCAAAATTGTGCTTGGTAACTAAAATTTTGTGGAGAAAGAGGTTGAGAATATGTAGATGATTTGTGGTTTATTCATCAAACAAATTTTTTTGTGAGGCTAAGGTGTCCCCATTTCAAAACTAGATAACAAAGAAAATCAATTTTTGGGATTTTTACTTGCAAAATTTTTTTTTTTTTTTTTTTTTTTGAATAAACTTTCGAGAATCGAAAGTGTTGGTTAGACCCCTTACCGGGTCATACCAACTTTATTGAGGGAGGGGGGTATTTTTTTTTTTTTTTTTTTTTTTTTTTTATGCAAGTTTTTGGTGGCTCCACCCGCATTGGGTCTTACCTATTTTCTTTGAAACTTCGTGATGAAAGGGGATTTTATTACCAAATCGGCTAATTAAAGCCTCATTGGTGGCGGGGGTGTGCCAAGGTAGGGGCGGTCACACCTCCTTCATAGTGTTTGTGGAAGAAAGACGCTATCAAGCACAATAATGTCACCTTGGGGGAGTAGTCACACAAAGCATTCAACGCACAAAATTGGCAAAAACAAATTAATCGGAATAGTAGCCTCAAAGTCAAAACATTAGGCGGGAAAAACACTTACTCACAATGCAATGGTGCAAGAAGGATTGTCTAAGTGGCATAGTTTCCTAAGAAGTTGAAAACCAGAAAGATTTCTAAATTGTTAGGGGGAAAGCAAAACTTATTTACATTTTTTTTTTTTTTTAAATGAAGATAAAAGAAAACAAAGCAAATGAATATATACAAGTGATTTAGAATTTGGACTTCTTGAAGGAGCAAATTTGGATTTAGGGAAATTTTGGATTGAACACCCCAATGAGGAAACATTCGGCTCAAAGGAGATGGGAGCATATAGCAAGCATCTTGAATGCAAAATAATCATCTAATGAGCGCATAATCACATCATCAATCACCAAACATCAGCATGTGATCAAACATCATCATCATCATGAAAAAAAAAAGATAAGGGCAAGGCTAAAAACATCTCAAGATGCAAAAATGTATTCATAAGAAGCCTACCTAAGCAAATCGAGACATTACAATAGGAGTCAAAACTACCACAAGCAATACTAACAACAAAAATGTGAACTAACAACAACCGCAACAAACAACCACGCCACAACACCATAATCACAAAGACACAAAGGAGAACTCCCCCACACTAACCTAGGCAACGGCCTCGTTGACAATGCAAAACTAGATGGGACGGTCTCCAAAGGGGTATTGGGGATCCGGATCATAATAGTTATAGTTCTAATGGGTCGCATGATCCGGATATGGTGGGTGATGGACGGGATTCCGATGGTCGAAATCCGGGGGTGGTTGAAAATGCGCGGTGGAGGGATCATACCCCGGAGGGTAGTAACCGGTAGAGTTGGCATACATGGGTGCCAAATAATCGATGATATGACTCTCGGTTTCCCTAATCGTGCTAGTCACGTGGTCTTGGAGTTGTTGGTATCGGTGATCATTATAGGTTTGGTAGTCTTGGAGTCTAGCATAGAAACGGTCTTCCATATCGGTACACCGTGAGTTAACATAACCTTGCAAATGTTGACTCCTATCATATTGACGGGCGTCGTGCACTACGGACCTCTCCTCCGACCTAATACTAAAAGCTCCAAAATTTTCGGCTAAAGAGCCGATTTGAGCTTGGACCAATCCACTAGCCTCAACCAAGGGGTTGAGGGACTCTCGGAACATGCCGGAGAGTCTAGTGTAGTCAAATGGGTCACGGGAAGAGGAGGAAGCCTCGCCTCCTCCATGGGACGGCCCGGCCTTGTTTCTAATCGCTTGCGAGGGGCCCTCTCGCGGCACACACCTAAAGCTACCCTTATAGGTCCAACTACGATTATCCCCTTGGATCGTCTTTTCAAAAACAATCAAATCATCGGACCACCCATAGTCCATGACCTCCCAAGCCCCATGAATCCTAACATACTCACCATTCCGTAGGGGCATGCCCCAATTGGCACGGTCAGAGAGGGTCACCCACTCGGGGTGCGGTAGAAGTACTGCACGGTCATCGGTAATGTGGGCCAAGTAACGGGGTTGTCGATCCTCACCCTCTCTAAAAGGTACAAAGTTCTTATTAAGGTAAGGATGATCAAGCCAAATTTTGTCTACGCACAAGGGATGACCAAAATCGGACTCCTCAAAGCCCATGGTCACGGCTATGACGGTCACAAGACCGCCACAGCCTATTTGGGTAAACCCCTCACCGTTCTTGGCTGCTAAATTATGAAAGTAGCTCGCGACAACTAAGGCAATGTCAAGGGATGGCTCCGATTGGTAGAGGCAATCCCCAAGGAAACTCATAGCATTGGTGGACACACGGTTTGCTTTCAATTGTGGGTAAGAGGGAATTCGCGATAATGCGAAGGAAGTAGCGGATTATGGGGTTCCGCACAGACGACCCCTTGGCTTTACCACTCAAAAAGCCCGCGGGGTCGCGTGAAATACGGCTCCACAAATCGGAGCGCGCGTCCATGTGCACAAGGGTGCGGTAACGGTGGGCCGCGCCTTGGGGGTTTCTAACTAGGCCAAGGCAAAGACCGAAAGTCTCTAGGGTCATCTTGTGGCGATTACCTAGGAGTTGGAATTGGACACAAGTGTTAACACTATTAAGACGAAACGTTGCTAAGAACTCACACGTTATGCCTACATACGTTTTTTCGGTTGCCTCAAAAATTCTCCCCATTCCCACATAATTGCACATATCCTTTAATTCATCAAAAATTCCCATGGTTTCTAGTGTGCTAGAACAAGGCCAACGAGTACTAACATGAGATTTATCTAACAATTTCTTAAATATCTTGTACTCATCTCTATCATCAAAACCAACATTATATTTTCTAGAACTATGAGCAAAAGAATTGCAACGAATAATTTCATACTCATGTTCAAAGGGAGATGGAGTTATACCGTTGGTTGCGGTTCTAGCTCGTTTAGGAGCCATGATGATGATCCTCTTCAAATTGATGCCACTAAGAGCCTCCTCGTCCTTTCCCAACGCCCCAAATTCTTCAAAATCGATCCCAACAAACCGTCACCAATTTGAGGGGCAAAATCGGAAGTTCAAATGAAACTTCGAATTTTTGCTCCCAAATTTCAAGCACACACTCCCCTAAACCTTACAAACCTCCCTTTAAAATTTGGTGTTGAAATGATAGGTGTAAGGGGGTTATTTCGGAGGAGAGAGAAATTTTGGTGGGATTTTGGATTTGAGTTTTTTGGGAAATAATTGGGTGTATGGGAATGTAGGAGTGGAGAGGATGAGTTTGATGTAAAATTTGATTGAATTTGATGAGTGGAAGTGGGTGAAAATGAAGAGAGAAGGTGGAGGATGAATGTTAGGTGATGTTTTAATGGGGGATGAGTGAAGATATGAGAGGAAGAAGATGAAGAAGGGGGTAATATGGTGGGATTTTTCTGATGGTGAAGGCAAAAGACAAAAATGCCCCTGCGGAAATCACCCAAATAGCCCAAAACGCCTTCCACTCGGCCACCCACTCGGCGAGTGGATACATCCGCTCGGCGAGTGGACCATTACACTCGGCCGAGTGGATGTTCGCTCGGCGATGTGTATACTGCCTCCCCACCGCTCGGCAGTTCACTCGGCGAGTGGACCGGCGAGCGGATGGGGTATTCGCCTCGTTTCTTCATTTCTTGCTCCGTTTTGCGCACCATCTTCACCCGATACCCAAATTATTGCGTCATGTCATCCCAAGGGTCTCTACATCTCTCCATACCCCGATTCTTCAACCTCCAAAAGCCAAACTCAACAATCATCCTCGATTCTTCAAATTTCCACCCCAAGACTTCAAGAATCACTATACTACATCTAAAAACACACCAATATGTACACGTGGGCTCGGGTTGCCTCCCGAGAAGCGCGGATTTACGTGGGCCCGCCGGACCGTCTTTAGAAACTCATTGAGAACCCTCTTGGGGGCATTCCTCTAGGCGAAATGCCTCAATACAACCGACCGGATGTCCTTGCATGTAAATCTTGAGCCGTTGACCATTAACTTTAAACGGCTCACCATCTT
Source organism: Spergularia marina (assembly GCA_963680865.1). Lineage (NCBI taxonomy): Eukaryota > Viridiplantae > Streptophyta > Magnoliopsida > Caryophyllales > Caryophyllaceae > Spergularia > Spergularia marina. The sequence continues at coordinate 13,835,116 of OY804546.1, read as the reverse complement.
GGCCTTGAATCTCAACGGCTCCATAAGGATAAACTTTCTTCACCTTAAAAGGACCCGACCACCTTGATTTCAACTTTCCCGGAAACAACTTCAACCTTGAATTAAAGAGTAAGACTTCATCGTCGACTTTGAACTCCTTGTGGAGTATCTTGGCATCGTGCCACTTCTTAGTCCTCTCCTTGTAGATTTTGGAGCTTTCATACGCGTCATGGCGCAACTCCTCAAGCTCATGAAGTTGGAGTAGTCGTTTTTCACCAGCTAGGCCACTATCGAAGTTGATTTCCTTAATCGCCCACCAAGCTTTGTGCTCTAATTCCACGGGGAGATGACATGCTTTTCCATACACCAATTTGTAGGGAGTGGTCCCTGGTGTTTTGTAAGCCGTGCGAAGTGCCCAAAGTGTGTCACTAAGCTTAGAGGACCAATCCTTACGCTTTGAGTTCACTACCCTCTCCAAAATGGACTTGATTTGGCGATTACTAACCTCAACTTGGCCGCTTGTTTGGGGATGATATGCTAAAGCGATCTTGTGGTGCACCCCATACTTCTTCAAAGTAGCTTCAAATGTCTTCTTGGTGAAGTGAGATCCACCATCACTAATCACCACTCTAGGAACTCCAAACCTTGGGAAGATGATATTTTTGAAGAGTTTTGCAACGGTCTTGGCATCATTGGTAGGTGAGGCCAATGCTTCAATCCACTTGGACACATAATCGACCGCCACCAAAATGTACCTATTCCCATTGGAGGAAGGGAAAGGTCCCATGTAATCAACTCCCCAAACATCAAATAACTCTACCTCCAACATGGAATTGAGAGGCATTTCATCTCTTCTTCCAATATTCCCCCTCCTTTGGCAAGAGTCGCACCTCACCACATAATCATGTACATCCTTGCATAAACTCGGCCAAAAGAAGCCGCATTGTAACACTCTTGCTATTGTTCTTGATGTGGCTAAGTGACCACCATAGGGGGATGAGTGACATTGAGCAACTATGTCCAACCCCTCCTCGGTTGGGACACATCTTCTATACATCTCATCCACACATAATCTAAACCAGTAGGGCTCCTCCCAATAATACCTCCTCGCCTCATACCTCAACCTCTTCCTCTCTTGAGCATCAAATTCTCTTGGAATAAAGTCGGAAGCAAGGTAACTAACGATATCGGCGTACCATGGTATTTTGGAAATCAAGGACATGAGAGAATCATCTCTCAAATCATCATCGATTGGAATTCCATCATCCTTATCTCCCCTCTCCTCCATCCTAAGTCTTGACAAATGGTCCGCCACCACATTCTCGGCTCCCACTTTATCCTTAATCACAATATCAAACTCTTGAAGGAGAAGCACCCATCTTATAAGTCTTGGCTTAGCCTCTTTCTTACTCATAAGATACTTCAATGCCGCATGATCGGTGTGCACAATGACCTTGGAGCCCACCAAATAGGGTCGAAATTTCTCAATCGCATATACCACCGCGAGCATCTCCTTTTCGGTTGTGGTATAGTTGGCTTGGGCTCCATCCAAAGTCTTGCTTATATAGTAAACGGCATTAAGCTTCTTATCTTTCCTTTGCCCCAACACCGCTCCAACCGCATAGTCGCTCGCATCACACATTATCTCGAACGGCAAATTCCAATCAGGAGCTTGGATGATTGGTGCGAAAACAAGAGCTTCTTTCAACCTAATAAAACTTCCAACACAAGAAGCATCAAATACAAAGGGGTTATTTTTGACAAGGAGAGAAGTGAGAGGCTTGGCGATTTTTGAAAAATCTTTTATAAACCTCCGGTAAAAACCGGCATGCCCTAAGAAACTTCTCACGCCTCTCACATTCGTAGGAGGCGGGAGTTTCTCAATGACCTCCACTTTCGCTTTGTCAACTTCAATCCCCTTAGAAGAAATAACGTGGCCAAGAACAACACCTTCATTCACCATAAAGTGACACTTTTCCCAATTAAGGACCAAGTGTTGTTCTTCGCAACGTTCGAGCACACAAGACAAGTTTCTCAAACAATCATCAAATGAAGTACCAAACACACTAAAATCATCCATAAACACCTCCATAGTTTTCTCAATAAAATCGGAGAAAATGGCCATCATGCACCTTTGGAAGGTACCCGGTGCATTGCAAAGTCCGAATGGCATCCTTCGATAGGCGAATGTGCCATAGGGACAAGTAAAGGTAGTTTTCTCTTGGTCTTCCGGGTGGATAGGGATTTGAAAGAATCCGGAATAACCGTCGAGAAAACAAAAGAAATCATGATTGGCCAATCTCTCTAACATTTGGTCTATGAAAGGTAGAGGGAAGTGATCCTTAAGGGTGGCGGAGTTCAATTTACGATAGTCAATACACATTCTCCAACCGGTGACGGTTCTAGTAGAAACGAGGGTACCATCCTCTTTCTCTACAACCGTCATCCCACCCTTCTTAGGTACTACTTGAACCGGGCTCACCCACCTAGAGTCAGAAATTGGGTAGATGATGCCCGCATCAAGTAGTTTCATCACCTCACTTCACACCACCTCCTTCATATTGGGATTCAATCGACGTTGAGCCTCAATAGAAGGGCGGTGTCCCTCTTCAAGAAGGATACGATGCATGCAAACTCTAGGGCTAATCCCCTTAAGATCATCAATGCGATAGCCTAAAGCACTCTTGTGAAGTTTGAGCTCATCAAGAAGTTTTTGAAATTGAAAGTTGCTTAGGCTAGCATTGACAATCACGGGAAAGCGCCCTTGATCATCAAGAAAAGCATACTTAAGAGATAAGGGGAGGGGTTTGAGCTCCGGCTTCCAAGGTTGCTCTTCCTCATTGGTTGAGGTAGCAACTTCTTGTAACCTCTCAAGTGAGCTAAGCTTATCATTCAACACAATATGACATTTATCATTGCAATCGAGCACATTGTCACTTAGCACATTAGAGAGATCACCCTCTTCTACCATTCCAAGCATATTGGACACATTGTCAAGCACATCAATACTACACAAACTCTCTAGCATAGGCTTTTTTAATGTATGAGGCAAGTGAAACACGATCTTATCATCACCAACATTAAAAGACAATTTCCCACTCTTAACATCAATCAAGACGCCTCCGGTAGCCATAAAAGGCCTACCTAAAATGATGGGGGTATGGTTGTCTTCGGGCATGTCTAGGACAACAAAATCGGCCGGAATGTAGAATTTGCCCACCTTGACCGGGACATCCTCAAGTATCCCAACGGGATGCTTTATGGATCTATCTGCCAATTGGAGAGTCATCCTAGTGGGAAGCAGCTCTCCAAGACCAAGTTTTCGGGCAATAGAAAGGGGTAGGAGACTCACACTAGCACCCAAATCACACAAAGCACGATCAATATGCACATTACCAACCATGCAAGGAATAGAAAAACTACCGGGATCCTTGAGTTTAGTTGGCATTTTGTTAAGCAAGACGGCACTACACTCTTCCGTCAAAGACACAAACTCATTATCACCAATAGTTCTCTTTTTGGTCAACACATCTTTTAAAAATTTAGCATAAGTTGGCATTTGAGTGATGATCTCGGTGAATGGAATAGAGACTTCTAACCTCTTAAGCATCTCCACAAATTTACCAAATTTTTGATCTCCATGTTCCTTTTTAGCCCTTTGGGGGAAGGGGAGGGGAGGCACATAAGTACGACTTGGTGATTTAGTGGGATTCTCAATCGTTTTCTCATTAGAAGCATCATTATCATCTTGCACATCAATCACATCATCATTTTCAAGCAAAACATCATCAAGTTTAGGAGGCAAAGGAGCCTCACACTCTTTCTCACTCATAACAACATTCGGACTACCCCCGACCTCAAGATCCTTGTAGGGATCCTCCAAGGCTAACCCACTCCTTGTAGTGATGGCATTCACATGATGAGTAGGGTCTTTAGGGTTTGAGGTTTGACTCGGGAATGTTCCGGTTTGCCTCATGGGGTTGGCTAAAGCTTGGTTAGCAACTTGTGTCTCTAGAGCCTTGTGTGAGGAGTGAAGAGTGTCAAACCTATTGTTTAATTGTCGGAATTGGTCTTGGACATTCTCGTTGGTTTTGACTTGGTTAGAAATGAGACCACTCAACATGTTTTCAATATTGGTCAATTGAGAAGGTTAGACACTTTGAGGATTTAACGAACCATGATTGAGCTGATTATTGTGGCCTTGAAAATGGGGTCTTTGTTGGCCAAATCCGGGTGGAGGTAAGGCTAATTGATGGGGATTTTGGACATTTTGACTCCGATAGGAAAGATTGGGATGATTTCTATACCCCGGATTGTAAGAATTTGAGTAGGCATTGTTTTGTGGCCTTGGGTTGTAAGATTGGAGGGCATTCATGTCATGACTCATGTTAGGACTTACATTCAAGTAGTTCATGGATTGAGAAGGACAAATATCATAGGAATGACCAATACCACCACATGACTCACAATTAGAAGACATGGCACTCACATTCATGGGGGATTGGGGGACATGTTGGGGATTTTGCAAACAATGAATATCTCTAGAAGGGGTAGTAAGGGACTCTACCTTCTTCGTAAGGTCTCCGATGAGGGAGTATAGTTCCGGGTCGGATTTCACTTGAGCAACCTTGAAAGGAGTCCTCGTAGTACCCCAATGTGAGTCGGTCCTAGCCATCTTCTCGATCAAAGCCGTGGCGGCTTCATCTCCCAACTCATCGAAAGCCCCACCCGCACTGGCATTCACCATAGCCTTCGTTTGAGGCATAAGTGTGTTGTAGAAAGTTTGGGTGGTCATCCAATCCGGTATCCCATGGTGAGGGCAAGCTCTCAACAAATCCCTATACCTATCCCAAGCTTCACTCAAACTCTCCATCTCGTCTTGTCGGAAAGTTTGAATTTCCGTCCTCAATTTTGCGGTTTTGGATGGAGGGAAGTACTTGTCAAGGAAGGCTCTTGTGAGGTCGAGCCATGTGTTGAAGGTATTTGGAGGGTGGGAGTTTAACCAACGTTTCGCACCATCCCTCAAAGAGAACGGGAATAGCATGAGTTTGATCGTATCATCCTCAACTCCGTTTCTCTTCATGGTCTCACACTTCTCCTTAAAAGTGAGCAGATGCATGTAGGCATCCTCACTAGGCAACCCATGGAAGACATCTTGTTGGATGATACCGATCAAAGCCGGTTTTAGCTCAAAGTTGTTAACCCCAATATTACCATGATTGATGGGAGAAGTGGCTGCATTTGGGTCCATTCGATTATGATCCCCAACCGTAGCCATTTCAAAAAGGGTGTTTTGTGGTTCAAGATGGTCTATCTGTAGTTCAATTTGTGGAGGGTTTTCTTGTGGCAAGGTTTCTAGTGAGGAGTTTTGTGGTTCAATTTGTGGTTGTTGGGTAGTGTAGTTGTTGGCAAGAGAGGTATCAAGAGCCCCAACCCGACTTTGAGCTGCCAATCTCCTTCTAAGTCTCAAATAGCGCTCCGGTTCGGGAATGAGAGGTAGAAGATCTTGATTAACAACCCTATGCATCAACAAACTCACAAACACGTAAAATCAAGTGCACGAGGCACTTGGGAGGGAATAAATCACAACACCCAACAAATTACAAAGTAACAATGACTAGTCCTAAAATCTAAACAAAATCAATATCAAACACTAAACAACACCGTCCCCGGCAACGGCGCCAAATTTGACACGCCTAGAACTAGCTTAAGCGAGTCTAATCATCCTAGTATAGCTAGGGTCGAATCCACGAGGACGGAGGGTGGTTGTCTATCGATTAAGTCCTAATTTTAGTCTAATCAAATCAAGAATTAAAGTTTTGGTCTAAACTACTAACTATTTTCTATTAATCAACAATTCAAACACACAACTAGTAACTATTAAACTAAAACGCGGGTTTAGACAATAATTGACGAACGCTAGGGGTTAAGAGGTCCACGAGTATAAAGTTGAGGTCTTTAGTTTAGGGGGTTGAATTGAGCCTAATCATGCACACTAACAAGTTATCAAGGCCAAAGGGAAGGGTTAATTCTCTCTCAAGCAATTAATCAATGCCTAATTACTAATTAATTCATTCTCATGCAATTAATCAATAATTCCAAGTCTAATTAGCCAATTTCAATCTCAAGTCTCCCATGTTGATTAAAACGCAATAATAAGTATAATAGATCGTCATCTATGTTTACCAATCGTTAAAACATTAGACAAGGTGATAAAGTAGCATGCTATTCAAGTAATAACCATTAGACAACCCCCTTAAACATAAAGTTCACAACTTCAACCCATTAACCTCACCCCTAGCTATAGAAACTACTCACACATGGCTAAACTAACACTAATCACAATTAATAGAACCCTAAACATGATACTAAACATGAGAATTGAGTAAAGATTCAAACTTGGAAGACAAATCTAATTAATTGACTAATAAACATGAAATAGCAATAATCAAAACAAGATAAATGACAATATAGTAAAGGGGAGAAATAATTATTACCCAAATGAAAGTGACAAAGGGAGGAGGTAAATGAAATAAGACTTGAATTTTATTAATCATGAAACTTTGATAATTGTTGTAATAATCTTCCCAAGTGAAAGATTGAAAGATAAAGAAAATAATATGGTGGAGAAACCAAAGCTCTAAAACTAGGAGAGAGAGAGAGAGAAATCAGAAAAAATGAAAAGTGGCTACACAATTAGGGTAGGTGGCCTTATATAGTTGTACAAAAAGACAAACGAGAAAACGTGTTCAAAAGCAAAAACTGAGCATCCACTCGGCCATCCACTCGGCGAGTGGATGTATTCGCTCGGCGAGTGGATGCTTACACTCGGCCGAGTCTTCATCCACTCGGTGGCTACATACTGCCTCCCCACCGCTCGGCGACTCACTCGGCGAGTGGAACGCCGAGTGCCGGCTGGCTTCTTCTCCTTTGCTCCTCTTTTCTCCTCTCTTGCGCTTCAGGTCCCGTTCCAAGACTCTTTTCCGCTCCTTGGCTCTTCTAATGCCTCGAGTTCCGCTCCAATGTGCTCCATAGGGGTACCTACAAAAGCCAAAATAGATCGCAGAACTCGATCCCACACAAAAGTAGGGAAAAAAAATGCATATGATTGCAAAAATGGCATCAAAACGAGTCAAGCCCAACATAAACATTAAAAGAGCGGAAAAACAACGTGAAAACACCTATATTAGGGGATGAGACAACCATAAACCTCACGAGAAAATGGGCAAATGAACCGTATATCACATGCTAAATGGGCGGGCAATACAATAGCTCACTATGTAGCAAGGCTTGGTTCCGTTGGTGGACAAGAATTATTTGTTGTAGATACTTTTCCGAAAGGGGTTACAACTAGACCTGGCAAAAGGGTCATTCGGGTCGGGCTTGGGTCGGGTCTGTTCGGGTCGGGTCATATATTTCGGGTCTATTTCGGATCGGGTCGGGTTCGGTTTGGGTCGGGTCTAATTCGGATGTGACAACTACGGGTCAAATTCGGGTCGGGTTCGGTTTGGGTCGGGTCTAATTCGGATGTGACAACTACGGGTCAAATTCGGGTCGGGTCAGAATTGGGTCGGGTCAAATTCGGATCGGGTCATTTCAAATTGTTCAAATCTGATCATATTATTGTTAAATTTCTTAAAATTTTGTCTAATACTATCTTAATTTGAAGTTTTACTGATAATTTGAGTGATTAAAGATGTGATATATCGAATCTAAGTCATTTTTCCTCAACCGAATCATTAAAACGTCTGGTTATTCGGGTCAGGGTCATTTTTCAATTCGGGTCATGTTCGAGTCGGGTCAATTTCGGGTCAAATAGAATTGAGGTCATTTTCGGGTTCGGGTCGGGTTAATTCGGGTTTCGGACTGAATTGATATTAGAATATCGGGTCAAGTTCGGATGTTCGGGTCAAGTAAAACGGGTCGGATGTTCGAGTTTGGGTCAGTTTTGCCAGGTCTAGTTACAACCCTTGCGGATCTTGACATGAATGAATGATCCCCCAATCCCGTTCTTGCCTTCAAAAAAAAAAAGAAAAGAAGCAGCTTTTCTCTTTGTTTTTTTGAAAAATTCACGATGTACCCCTAAACTTTGGAGGTTCGTATACTATACTCTTGTGTGGCTCAACTTTCTACACGGTAACCCTGTACTTTAGAAAATTGCACAGTATGCCCTTTTGACTAACTTTCGTCATTTTCTGCTAGAGTGATGGTGTGGCCATAATTATCCGGTTAATTATGTTTAATTAAAAAAACTCATAAAATATTTTTTGCCCTCAATAAATTCTTACTTTTTGCATATGGTGAAAGTTATTTAGCCTCTAATTAGACTACTCTAATTAGTACTTAATTACTCCTAATTAAGTTTAGCGAAGAATTTTTAGTTGCATGTAAGATTAAAGCATAAATAAGGTAATAAAACATGTTTTTATAATTTAATCAAGAGGAATTTTGACCTCCCTTCAAATGAAGGATCTTGAGCTGCAAATTATTGGGGATCCTCCTCCTTAATCTTGAGTTTCCAAGTTAGGAAACCTCCTCCCTTGGTCCACCAAAGAAGCTCTCCAAAAATCTCACAAAATGGTCTAGTTTTATTATATTTTAACCCTAAAACCTTATATATAATTAGCCAACAAATTAGCTAATGATATACTAGGCTTAGATAAGTGTTTTGATCAAGTTTTCATTGACATGCAATGAAGAAAACTTGATCATAATGGTGTTGGAAGTGGGCTGAATTTTAGAGAGAAAAATGGAAAATTTCTATTTCTCTCTCTCTCTAAAACCAATTTGTTTGTGTAGAAATGATGTGTTATGTAGGAGAAAAAATCTGATTCTTATCTCACCACCATCCACTATATATAGTGGTTAGTAAGTTGGTAATAAAGTTACCAAACGCCCTTACTAACTTGTATCCGTTAAGTCTTAAAAGTTACAATTTAGTAATAATATGTACACTTAACTCTTTAAGTGACAAGTAATAATTATATCTGTATATAATTATTAATTACATCATTTTAGCTAAATTTACAACACTTTGTAAATTTACACAAAAACCATAATTATCCGACCTGAGTTCCAAACTCGTAAAACACTTTCCTCTATAATCAGTTAACTCTTTAACTGAAACATTAAGGTTTATATTATATTGTATCAAGTACAAATATAATATCCTTTGGAGAAACTATCTTTATCGGTGTGACCGAGAGCGATCAGTTGATTACCACCGTCAAACGACAATAACGTCAAACTCTAGCCAGTCAAGCGTTATCGATTTACGTTAATCAATTGACTTAGTATATATAATATATCCCAGGTTTATTACTAATTAGATTTAATTAGTCAACGCATTATTGTCGGAGGACACCTACTCCAACAATCTCCCACTTGTCCGAGACAAGTCATGCGTTACCGAGTCTCTTGTCCGTTATATCTCCCACTCAATGCGAAGTATCTTTCAGGTCGAACTTGCATTGAATCTTTATCAAAAGTGGTTTTCTCGATCTGGATAATGACTGTCTGACCGGAATATCTATCATAGATCTCTTCCGAGCGTGGCCACGCATTTCCAATCACAATTCCTCGAGTGGCCCAAAGATATTATACCCTAACGTGGGTGGACAATCCCTTCTTGACTTATTTTTTTTGTTTCATACAGTCGGTAATGACCCAATAGATGCCCTTTTAGCCTCCTTTTACGGCACGACTTAGGACATAAATCAAAGTCACCGCCTACTGCATAAACTCAGACAAACAATCTCAGGTCAAAAGAATCGACTAATAGGAATAATATAGATTACCTTGTCACGACCAGACACAAAGGTTCTATAATTGGTCAAATGTCTGACAGAGTGTCATCTACAGTCTGTCTATGTAATTGGTTATTCATCTCTATGAATCCATGACCATTGAACTAGTCATCAACCGACTTACAATCTAGTCAATTGAGACGTCACCTCATTTTATGACTAGAGACAAAATACACTGTTAATCCTGTTCACTTAATAGGGTTCAAATCGTCTCCACGACCTATTAGGAATCAACGGAGCATATATATAATGCAGAATTTTATTAAAACTGAATTTATTAGAGAGTTTAATAAAACTTAGAACGATGAATTTAATTATCATATGTGTAAAAGGTAATACACTTATTAACTATTACAACATATAATCTAACACATGTCAGGCATACGCCTCAAACCCATCGCGGCAATATGACCATTGTGTTTAGCCTGTGATAATGGCTTGGTTAAAGGATCAACGATGTTATCGTCTGTCCTAACCTTACAAATCGATATATCTTCTCGTTCCACAAAGTCTCTAATTACATGGAACTTCCTGAGTACATGTCTAGATTTGTCACTAGACTTAGGCTCTTTAGCCTGAACTATTGCTCCACTATTGTCGCAATAGACTACAATAGGATCTGCTACTGTAGGGACTACATTTAATCCTTCCAGGAACTGCCGGATCCAAACTGCCTCTTTTGCAGCTTCTGATGCTGCAAGATACTCAGCCTCCGTGGTAGAATCTGCAGTCACCGATTGCTTGGTGCTCTTCCAGCATATGGCTCCTCCATTCAGTTTGAAAACATATCCTGATTGAGATTTTGAATCATCTCGATCTGTTTGGAAACTAGCATCCGCATAACCCTTTACACGAAGCTCAGAATCCCCTCCAAAAACTAAGAACGTGTCATTAGTCCTCCTTAAGTATTTAAGGACGTTCTTAACGGCTATCCAGTGGCTCTCGCCTGGATTGGCTTGGTAACGACTTGTCATACTTAAAGCATATGACACGTCAGGACGCGTACACATCATAGCATACATGATCGAACCGATTGCGGAAGCGTAAGGTATCGACTTCATGCGTTCAAAATCCTTAGGATCAGTCGGACACTGAGCTTTACTCAAAATTATCCCACTTCCCATAGGTAAAAAGCCTCTTTTAGAGTCTTTCACATTGAACCTGTCAAGAATTTTATCAATATAAGTTTCTTGACTTAACGCTAGTATTCTTTTTGGTCTATCGCTATAGATCCGAATACCTAGAATGCGCTGCGCTTCTCCTAAATCCTTCATTTGGAAATGTTTCCCGAGCCAATCCTTAACGGAGTTAAGCATGGGGATATCATTCCCAATGAGTAATATGTCATCTACATATAAGATTAGGGGAGTTACTTTACTCCCACCAAATTTCATGTATAAACAAGGTTCCTCGACACTTCGGGTGAAACCATTTTGTTTAATCACATGGTTGAACTGATGGTTCCAACTCCGAGATGCTTGCTTAAGACCATAAATGGATCACTTAAGCTTGCAAACTTTCTTAGGATTGTTTGGATCTATAAAACCCTCAGGTTGTGCCATATACACTTCCTCTTCCAGAAACCCATTCAGGAAGGCGGTTTTAACGTCCATCTGCCATATCTCATAATCATGAAAAGCAGCAATCGCTAAAATTATCCGAATAGATCTGAGCATTGCAACTGGCGCAAAGGTCTCGTGATAGTTTAAACCATGAACTTGCGTGAAACCTTTAGCTACCAATCTAGCTTTGAAAATATCTTGATTTCCATCCATGCCGTTCTTGATCTTAAAGATCCATTTGCACTGCAGAACATTGGTTCCTTCAGGCAAGATAACCAAGTCCCATACATGATTCTCGTACATGGAATCTATCTCGGATTTCATTGCCTCTAGCTATTTAGCAGAATTCGGTCCATTCATGGCTGCTCTGTAGGTTGCAAGCTCATTACTTTCTAGAAGCAAAAAGTGATCACCACCATCCTTGATCACACCTAGGTATCGATCTGGTTGGTGGCTTGATTTGGCTGACCTTCTAGGATTGGAGAATGGAACCACAGAGTTAGACGATTCAGGAATGTCTTCTGGCAAAACATCCTGAGCCTCATTTTGCATTTGTGGCTCTTGAACTTCGGCTAAGTTCAAATTTTCTCCCACACTGTCTTTTAGAAATAAATTCATTTTCTAAAAAGACAGCATCTCGAGACACAAAAACTTTGTTCTCTAGACGATTGTAGAAGTAATATCCTCGAGTTTGTATAGGATAACCTACAAAGATACATTTATCAGATCTTTGTGCAAGCTTATTGTCAGTCCTGTTTTTAACATATGCTTCACAACCCCAGATCTTGATAAATGAGAGGTTAGGAACTTTTCCTCCCCATAACTCATATGGAGTTTTCGGAGCTGATTTAGTCGGGCATCTATTGAGTGTGAAAATGGCAGTTTGGAGAGCAAAACCCCAGAATGAATCAGGAAGCTCGGATCTGACTCATCATTGATCTTACCATATCCAACAGGGTACGGTTTCTTCTTTCGGCTACACCATTTAATTGTGGTGTACCAGGAGGTGTAAGCTGTGATATGATTCCACAGTCTTTCAGATGAATATCAAGTCATTACTGAGATATTCACCTCCCCTATCTGATCGTAAGGCCTTGATCTTCTTTCCTAATTGGTTTTCTACTTCCTTTTGAAATTCTATAAATTTCTCAAGTACCTCACTTTTGTATTTGATTAGGTAGATGTAGCCGTATCTACTAAAATCATCTGTAAAAGTGACAAAGTAGTCATAACCACCTCTGGCAGTGATTGTCATTGGACCGCAAACATCTGTATGAATGAGGGCCAACAAATCACTAGCTCGTACTCCTTTTCCTGAAAAAGGCACTCGAGTCATCTTGCCTAAAAGACAAGATTCGCATGTTCCATATGATCTGAAATCAAATGGTTTGAGAACTCCATTGACTACGAGTCTCTCAATGCGTTTTTCTTTTATATGCCCTAAACGACAGTGCCAAAGGTAGGATTGATCGGGATCTCCTATTTCGAGCTTTTTATTTGCTACATGATAGACCTCATTTTTCAAATCTAAAATGTAAATACCGTTTATAGATTTGGCTGTTCCGTACACCATATCATTAAACAAGAAGGTACAACTGTTGTTTCGTATTGAAAATTCAAAACCTTCAGCGTCTAAAACAGAAACTGAAATTATATTCTTACTTAGAGTTGGTACAAAATAGCAGTTATTTAGATACAACTCTAGCCCTGAGGCAAGTGACAGAATATACGTTCCTACTGATATGGCGGCTACTTTAGCTCCATTCCCGACACGGAGGTCAACTTCACCTTTTGCCAACCGACGTGCCTTCGTCAGCCCCTGCAAGTGATTACAAAGGTGAGATCCACATCCAGTGTCTAATACCCAGGACGTGGTACTTGCATAATTAATGTCTATCATATATATACCTAGTTTCGACTTCTTCTCCTCCAGATATTTTGGGCAATTTCGCTTCCAATGGCCGAAATTTCCACAATGGAAGCATTTATGTTCAGGTGTCGCGCCTCTCTTAGCAATAGAATTGTTGCCCGAAGCAACTCTTCCTTTTCCTTTGCCACGCGCGGGTTTCTTACCCTTCCCTGCACCCTTCTTGAACTTCCGCTTTTGTTTTACCGCCATGGATAAAACATCTCTATTCGCGCTCCCACTTGACACCAAATCCCTCTCATGTTGTACAAGCATGGCATGCAATTCATGAAGATTTTTCTTTAAATCATTCATGTTGTAATTCGTCCTAAAAGGACCGAATGTTGCAGGCAAAGAATTAAGCAGACGGTATATCGCAAAATCTTCAGAAATTGGGCAACCTAACTTCTCAAGAGTTTCAACATTCTCGATAAATTTGAGAACATGAGGACCAACTGGTTGGCCCTTTGAGAGCTTAGTCTCAAAGAAACTCGAAGCTGCTTCGTATTGAAGTATTCGCGGCTTTTGCGAGAAACTAGTCGTTAGTCGAGCGAATATTTGATACGCACTGAAATCAATTATGCGTTTCTGTAAACGCGGGTGCATAGCAAAAATCAATACATTCTTAATCTGGTCAGATTCATGCGCGTACCCTTGATACATTTGTATCATTTCAGGGGTGGCGTCAGGACCTGGAGCGGGAATCGGGTGTTCGTATAAAACACGTTGTTTTTTATCAGATTGAAGGGCTAATCGTAGGTTTAACTCTCAATCAGTAAAATTGCTTCCATCCTCCTTTAGTGCATTCTTTTCCATAAAATTACGAAGCCGGGAGTCTTTGGATATTACTGAATTGGACGTTTGAGCCATTTTCGAATTTTAAACTACAACGAGGGAAAAAACAATCGATTAAATTCATCGTCAAATTCACATTAAAATAATTATTTGTGAATTTAGGCATTTATATAATGATCTCTCTTAATTATATAAATGATTCCGAGATCCGATCTTATATAAATTTAGGTACGCGGAGGGCGATACATCCTAAATTTATGTAATTTCGGTGAACCAACTCATGATAGATTCTACACTTAGAACTCTCGGTTGATCGATTTCAACTAAATCAATCCTTTAGTCCCGGATTGCAAGACTTGTATTGCAAATCACGTCAAGATTAAACCAAAATTCACTCGTAATAACTCTTTATTAACCTACTCCTCCAAGGTAAAAAGGAAACACCCCGCTAGGGCAAGCGTGCCCCTAATGAACAAGGGTTGCATAGGGGTGAATTGTGGAAGGACTAAATCTCGATTTTACGTTTCAGTGAGAGATCTTGTCATATTTTATCTATCGCTTTTAAGTGAACTAATTCTAGCGAGTCGCGGATAATGAATATGACAATGTGGGATTACGTTTGGTTATAATAGTGCAAAAATTAAACCAAGCATGCATCAAATAAATCCAAGTCCTAGTATGGCCATAAGACTAGAACCTAACAAAAGCAGTTAAACCTAAACTAGGCTTCAAAAGCTTCAAAGGCTCCGTCTTCACTTCGGTCTCGATCCGCCAACCATTGGCTCCGTGAAAATGCCGATCTTCAATATAAACAAATGTACATATGGACTATCCTATTATACATTTTTGAAAAATAAAAGAATTAAAGTATTACAAACCGGCGATACGAGATCGCAATTATTACAAACCAATCGGATACCGTCCTTACATTTCGGTACAGTACCGATACTATAGTACTCTATGACCATACTATACTTAGAATCATGCAAATATGACCGAAAATCAAATTTTCAACTTTACAGTACAAGCAACCCGGTAAATTTAGAAATTTCCGATTCTAATTCTTTAGAATCAATTATCAACACTTAAAACACCTTTTAAGTTTAAACTAACAACCAACTAATTGGTTACTCAATATTTAGTCTCCACCAAAAATTGATTTAATTAGTTTAATTTCATTATATTTGCTAGCAATTTGTCCCAAAAATCACATAATCAACCCGAAAATATCTAAACAAATCATAACTAATTATGAAAAATTTAGAAATTATTTCATTATGTGATCTAAGCTCACAACCAGTAGCTAATAAGGACAAAAATTTTGCAAAATTATTTTGGTCATTTTGTCTTAAGAAATCAATTTTCCACCATTTATATTATTACAAACTAATAACAAACGGCCAATAAAATTATGAACTAATTTCTGGAAATTATACTCATTATAATTCTGGAAAAATTATAAATTTCTTAAATTAAGAAAATCAACATGCATGTCAATCTAATTACCAATTAATTAGAAAATAGCATAAATCTTGTAAAAACAACCAAAAATAAGCAAAAATAGCAAATAAATTCCCAAATTTCCAAAATTTCGGTTGGAGCATCCACATGCCCAAAACATCACATGCAAATTTAGTTTGTATCAAAAATTAATTAAGTTACTAATTAACCTAATTAAAGCTTAAAATTAACATGCAACTTAAACCGAAGCTCTGATACCACATGAAAGTTATTTAGCCTCTAATTAGACTCCTCTAATTAGTACTTAATTACTCCTAATTAATTTTAGCTAAAAATCTTTAGTTGCATGTAAGATTAAAGCATAAATAAGGTAATAAAACATGTTTTTATACCTTAATCAAGAGGAATTTTGACCTTCCTTCAAATGAAGGATCTTGAGCTGCAAATTATTGGGGATCCTCCTCCTTAATCTTGAGTTTCCAAGTTAGGAAACCTCCTCCCTTGATCCACCAAAGAAGCTCTCCAAAAATCTCACAAAATGGTCTAGTTTTATTAGATTTTAACCCTAAAACCTTATATATAATTAGCCAACAAATTAGCTAATGATATACTAGGCTTAGATAAGTGTTTTGATCAAGTTTTCATTGACATGCAATGAAGAAAACTTCATCTTAATGGTGTTGGAAGTGGGCTAAATTTTAGAGAGAAAAATGGAAAATTTCTCTTTCTCTCTCTCTAAAACCAATTTGTTTGTGTAGAAATGATGTGTTATGTAGGAGAAAAAAATCTGATTCTTATCTCACCACCATCCACTATATATAGTGGTTAGTAAGTTGGTAATAAAGTTACCAAAAGCCCTTACTAACTTGTATCCATTAAGTCTTAAAAGTTACAATTTAGTAATAATATGTACACTTAACTCTTTAAGTGACAAGTAATAATTATATCCGTATATAATTATTAATTACATCATTTTAGCTAAATTTACAACACTTTGTAAATTTACACAAAAACCATAATTATCCGACCTGAGTTCCAAACTCGTAAAACACTTTCCTCTATAATCAGTTAACTCTTTAACTGAAACATTAAGGTTTATATTATATTGTATCAAGTACAAATATAATATCCTTTGGAGAAACTATCTTTAACGGTGTGACCGAGAGGGATCAGTTGATTACCGTCGTCAAACGACAATAACGTCAAACTCTAGCCAGCCAAGCGTTATCGATTTACGTTAATCAACTGACTTAGTATATATAATATATCCTAGGTTTATTCCTAATTAGATTTAATTAGTCAACGCATTATTGTCGGAGGACACCTACTCCAACATATGGTACCATTAAACTTTGACGGGAATGCATATGGTAAGTTGTAAAGTTGGTAATCCTAAACTTTCAAGGGTATGAGCATGGTACCTAAATCCAAATGGGTGGTTTTTAGCTAGTGGAACTCTCTTTCCCACTTATAATTCACATCACTTTTCTATTCTTAGCATATTGGTTAAAAAAATAAGAAGACATCAACCACCAAATTGGCCAAAAACACCATTTTTGGCTGGCGTTTACTTTACTTACTATATAGTATTCTTTAATACAATTATGTAGCTCCCTTTTTTTGAATTAATACTAAGAACAAAAAGAAAAAAAAACTACGTCGATGAAAAAAATGCTTTGTCTTTACAGGTGAGAATTTCAAAAAAATAAGGAAAGAATTTAAATTTTAACATGTGCCCTATGGACACACATGAGAAAAATCATTTTTAATTTCTTATGCATGGATTTTTCAGTAAAATATTGACCGAACACTCACTACAGGGAACCAACAATTGAAACCTACGGAGTATTTATTATTTAACTGAGTACCCGAACAATTCCTGTTTTAAACTTCTATCCTAAACCAAAACCGAACGTACCCGTGGTTTCAGAATTGGAATCAAAGTTTCATTATTAGTTAGGACTTCCAACTTCCAACTTCCAAGTGTATCGTAGATTGTCCGAAAAGAAGGAAAAAAAAGCAGTAAAGCCGTAGGCCCGTAGCCCTTGCGCAAATTGACCAAAACAAAAACAATTAAACGGCACATACAAAGACAGAGAGGAAGACTGAGCAACATATCAATGGCCGGAAGAGAAGTTCGAGAATACACCAACCTGAGTTGTAGCTTGTCCTAGTTCTACTTTAAACATTAAAGTTTGACCAGGTGCAAATCTTATTTTACACTTTGTATTAAGCTGAGAATTTAGAACCTTATAATAAATTCGATAAACAATTGAGAAATTTCTTGCTCCTTCGAATTGAATATTATAAGCCATATTCACATCTAAAATCAAAGATTGGAGAATAAATGGATCTTCTAAATCTTTAGATAAATTTGGAAAGCAATTAAAATAAATTGGACCTTGACAAATATTAATATTAGCTAAAGCAAGCAAAGAATCTTTAAAAGTTTTTAAAGACTTATCACGCAAAGCTAAAATAACTGGACAATCCAAACCTAATCTGGCCATAGGTTTGATAGCAATTTGGACACAACCAAAATGGATGTATCTATGACCTTGACTGACATAATTTTGAATAGACTTTGAATCTAACAACTAGAGACTCATGTTTTTGGATGCAACACTTGTTGTGAACTCTTCTATTCTAATTCCATGTGAAGACATGAAATTCCATGGATTCTTTTCGTAAATTTGACTTTCGAAAATTTTTGGAAGTTGCCAGTTTTGGAAATCTGGGGAACTAACTTCATGGCTTTGGACCGGGTGTTTGATACCAACAAGCTTCTTTACCTTACTTAGAGACATTGGAATGCATATAAATTTGACACAAATAGACACTGTGGGACTCACGGGAACAACTGCAACCACGGGGACCACCTTACAACGGCTGACCAACCTAATGCAGTCTTACCAACGTCTGACCAACACACGTATATGCAGTGCTACACTTATATAGATTCTAATGGCGATAAGTAAAATTCAGACTCTTATATGGCTCTGATACCAGGAACAGACCCAGGAAGCTAGAACCGAAAACAGAGTATAAAACGGAAATTAAATAACTAAATAAATTAAGAAATAAGAATAGCAATTGGAAAAAATTTCTTACTTTATTAATCTAGAGAAGATTGATACAGTGAATCTTGAATATGGAGATGGAGAAAGATTACAATCTTGAGAGGGGGATGAAGAGAGATTTTTTACAGAGATTTTTGTCTAGGAAAAGTTCTATCGTGAGATGAATTCTGCCTTAGACTGAAGCAAACAAGACTAATTTATAATAACATTGGACGAATGAAAATTTAACAAGTAAAAGTAAAATAGTTGGAGAAATCATGGCGTTTTGGACAGTTGGACGATGCAAAGTATTTGGACGATAAAGCTTGGACAGCTGGACGCAGCATCACTAATTGCTATCCAGAGTGCTTATTTGTGACAATTGTGCCAAAGTTACTTTTGACATTTTGGTACCATCATCATGCTTGCTTTTGAACAAGGGGTCATCATGCTTGCTTTTGACAAATGCTACCAACTTTTTGACAAATGGTGCCACCAACTTCTTGAATATCTTTTGAATATTCGTGCAGTTTTCTGTGCAACTATTTTTTTTTTTACATCTCGTAGGGATCTTGAGAAAATGGGCCTAAGAAGGAAGAGCCCGCAGAGCTGGAATCTGGACTTGATCTGGAAGTAGCTTCAGCGGAGGACCTGGTTTTTACAAACCTTTTAAATTCTAAGAATTCTTCAAAAAGGGCCTCATCTGGAGCAGGAGCATTGGACGTGTTTGCTGGTTGTTTGCCTTTACTTTTGGAAGGAGTAGAAGGACCAGCGACATTGAAACTTGGATTAGGCATCTGAGGATAGACTGGAGCTTGAATTGGTGTTGAAGAAGATTTTTTCTATTCTTCTTGTTCTTTAGACTAGTCTGAGTATTTTTGGAGTGCCTTTGGGCCATTGGAACAAAATTCTTGAACTAATTGGAGAAACCCGGGAAAAACTGTAAAGTTTCTCCACAACTTCACATTGAACTGTCGATGGAGGGTATAGGGCTCATTTTGACGATTTTGGAACCAACAGTAAGACCAACAGGATATCCATGCTAAACGGAAAATTTTGCAGAAATCCATAATGTTGATCATCACCCATTGAGAACTTCGAGCAGTTTTGGAACAGAAATATTGGAAAGGATTTTTTAATTCTTCTGGTAGCAAAGGGGGTTCAAGACCGTACTTACGCCACCATTCAAGGAACCATACCGGAAATTTTGGATTATGTTTTAGGCATACAGAGTGGAAACTAATAAACCAGGAATGGTTATAGCTTTCAACTAGGAAAACTCTGTGCCAAGCTTGGATATAATCATAGTAGTTATAACTGGATAAACCATTGTAGGATTTGGATAAAGATCTATAGGACCATGGGGAATTTCCCCATTCAGAGATTATAATGATTTGGAAGATACGGCATTTAGAGAAATTCGTATCTTTGGATATTTTGTCATCAAACTTACAGGAGTTTGAATCTGATAAAATCCTAAGTCTTTCCTAGGATCTTCTGGTATCCAATTGAATTTTGGAGGTAGAAATTTTGAAAGATGAGTCTGGACATCAATTTTTGTAGGAATATTGGAGAGTGGGAGGAATGTGAGGGGTTCTTCAAATTCCTTTTTTAGGTATTCTGGATTTTTAGAGGAAGAACCTTGGGAAGGTTTTCCCGTAGTTTGAGCAAAGGTCAATGGAGGAAAATTTTGTAGCTGTTGGAAAGGATTTTGAGCAACTGGAATTCCTGATTGATGAGGGATAATTTGATCATTTGGAATTGAAGATTTTGACGACTTTGTCTTGTTCTTACCAATTTCTCCCCTGTAAATATTCACGGGTAAGGAAATCTGGAAGTGAATTGTTTTCTCCTTTAATATATTCAATATCAAAATCGAAAACTGATAAAATGGCTTGCCATCGGGCAAAAATTTGTTTTGAAACAATATTTTGAACATCCTTTTGTAAAAGTTCTTTGGCAGATTTACAATCTACTCTTAATAAAAACTTTTTATTATATAAATCATCTTGAAATTTGGAAATACATAAAACTATTGATCAAATTTATTTTTTGATAGTAGTGTAATTCTTTTGTGGTCCGAGCCAGAGACCAGACGTAAATCTAACGACTTGTTCTTTGGAGGACTCATGCAATTTTTGTTTGAGTATGCCACCATATCCTATATCTGACGCATCTATTTCGACTAACATGAATGCTTGAGGATTTGGTAGACCTATACATGGAAGGGACTTGACTCTTTGTTTTAACATTTGGACTCCATGCTGAGGGACTCTTTTGAAGACGCTTATATAATGGTGCACTTTTGATCCCAAAGGGCATTACATTCTATTCGTAATGACCAAAGGGTACATTGAAAGCAGTTTTATATCTATCTTTGTCGGCAATTTGAATTTGCCAAAAACCACTTTTCATATCAAATTTGGAAAAGATTTTAGTAGCATATAATCTGCTTAACAAATCCTTTTTGTTTGGAATAGGGTAACGGATCCATTGGAGAGCTTTATTTAAAGGTTTATAGTTAACAACTAACCTAGGAACTCCTCGTTCCTTTTCAGCTTGATTGTTAACATAGAAAGCGGAGCAACTCGAAGGAGATTTGGAAGGACGAATTAATTTATTATCAAGAAGAATTTGAATTTCCTTTTTACAGAATTCTAAAAGTTCTTGATTCATTTGAATTGGATGGGCTTTAGTTGGAATATTTTTCTCAGAGAAGTCTTTCTCATAGGGAAGATAAACAATATGTTTCTTCCTTTCTCAAAAAGCATTTGGAATATCTGAACAGACTTCTTTTTGAAAGTGTTCTTGAATTTCTTTAATCTTACACTGGATATCTTTTCTTTGTAGTTGTTCTTCTATGCGAAGGTGAGAGATCTCATCTTTTAGCATTTTAATTTGAGATTTTTTTGAAAAAATTTGATTTATCTGCTGTGAGATAGAGGTGGATTGGAGAAGATGGATATCCTTTTGATTTACAGAAGTAACGAATTTGAATGTCATTTCTTTTCCCAAAACACTAGTGTGTATTCCCTCAGAGTTAACTTGAAAGGGATAGATTTGGGTTAAGAAAGGTGTTCCTAAAATCATTTCATTACTGATGTCTTTCACCAGAATAAAAGAATTCTTGAAACAATATCCTGAATTGCAAACATATGCTTTTGGAAGTTTGTATTTGATTCGGAGCCTAGCACCATTGGCACTATGCAATTGTTCGGTTGTTTTTTCATAAAATTTTGAAGGTATTAATCCTTTTCTTAAGCAATTTTGATCAGCACCACTGTCAATTAAGGCAATGATGTTTGTTTGAAAATCATTTGCTATGGAAAGGGCTATAATACAATAGCAATTTTGAAAAGATATCTTATCTATAACTTGACAAAATTGATCATTGATGAAGTTAGTTGAAAAATGTTCTTCTTCTTCTGTTAAAATTTCTTTTCCTTTGGACTTATGGTTTGATTCTAAAAGGCTTAATTTAGTTTCAATAATTAGATCTTTGGTGTGAAGATCTAGTATAGAATCTTGAATCTGTTTAATTTGAGACTTGAGTTGATTTATTTCAGTTTGAAGTTCTTTAATGGTAATTGGTGCAATTGGACTTTTAGATGCCACTTTCAGAATTTGACTAAGAGGTTCTTCTTATTCAATGCTTTTAGAAGATATTGGTTTTTTAAGAACTATATCTCTTAATCTTTTAAGATATTGTTCTTTGATGATGGGATCATTGATTTTATCTATAATATCTAAAATCAATTCCTTTTCTTTATCAGATTTGGAAAGAACACAAATATTTTGAGTACAAAATTGAACTGAAGAGTTATTGGATGACGTAGAGCTATCACAATCTGTGTATAGTTCATTTATTTCGTTTTCTTCTGATCCTGTTTCCGCAGAATCTTGGTTAAGTTGGAAAAGAGTAAGGAGCTTATTTTGGAGATCAGGATTATCTGAAAATATTTCATTTATCTTTTTCCTGAAATTACATCTATTGGCCTTATGACCATGTTTTCCACATTTGTAACAGATGATGGGATTACTATCTACCTGTTTATTTGATCTTTCCTTTTTATTCTTCTTGTAGTATGTTTCTTTGAAATATTTTGGTTTGGATTTATTAACTAATTTCGATCTTTTCATTTTTTCTTGTCGTTTTCTTGTAGATGGAGCTTGGATTCTTTCAAGACCAAAAGCTTCACAAAACGGTCCTAGTTCTTTTCGTTTTAGCGCCTTTTCATTCCTGTATTTAGTTTCGATTTTTCATTCATTACACAAGGACAATCCTTCACGTTTAATGAAAGCAAATAATTGTCCATAAGTGAATTCATTATATGGAATATCATTTTGACCAGTTGCTTCACGAAGGTTATTAAATATTCGTTGAGCAAAGAGAGTTGAAAGTCCAGAGATAAACCTCTCTTTCCAAAATGGAAGAGCACAATCTTCTCTGGTTAAGACGTTTGAATGGAAAACATTTTTGTACCACCGATAGTCACTTAAAGACGGACATCGAAGGTTACTCAGAATTATTTGACCAGTTTTGAGATGATCAGAGGCATTACTAATAAAGTGTATTATTATAGCAGTTATTAATTGGTGTAAACCTCTTTCAGTCCTGTGAACTTCTCTTTTTATTTCTTCTGTATTTGGATCAATTTTTTCTTCAGTCATTTCTTCGACGGAATTTAACAAATCAATTTTACTTTGGAGTGGGATAACATTTTCCCACCATAATTTTAAATTACCGGTAAAACCTTTTGTTATTACTCTGGCCGCTTCGTTTGGAGAAACACTATCGGAGGAATGGATATATACATCCGCAGCCATCATCATTTCTTGTAAAACTTTGATTATTTCGTGTTCAGAACGACCATCTATATTCCATTCATAAAGATGATCAGCAGAGAAATGCTTCTGAGGATCAAATTGGTTTCGTTCCTCATATTGAAGATCTGGAGGCGTTGGACGCGAATAATAATTTCTAGTTGGATT
The DNA here is from genome assembly GCA_963680865.1 of Spergularia marina. Lineage (NCBI taxonomy): Eukaryota > Viridiplantae > Streptophyta > Magnoliopsida > Caryophyllales > Caryophyllaceae > Spergularia > Spergularia marina. Next base: position 13,811,556 of record OY804546.1, on the reverse strand, counting down.
ATTCTTCCATGAAGAAGGATTTTTGGATTTTATTTTATTGATGGAAAATTGATCATCTGTTTCGTCATTAAAGTATTCTTCTTTTGGACAATCTTCAGCACTGCAGTCACAGTCTTGATCTATGCAGTTGATGTTTTTATCCAATCTTTTAGAAATTTCTTTTAACAGATTTGAAGATGGTTTTGAAGAGAATACTAATGAATTGGAGTTAGGTTCAAAGTCTGGGACTTTGACCAAAAACGGTTTTGCTATTTCATTTGGATAAGATGTAGATGCAGAAGTGGAAGGTTTGTCAGAAATAGACATTTTTTTAAATTCATTTGACAAGTGGTCTTCGTCTTTAGATTTTAAAACTTGTTCTGATATATTATCGATTTGTTTGGAAATAGTATGTAGTATCTTATTTGAAAAGTTATTTTGTTCGTAAACTTTTTTGATATCATCTAAATTGGAATTTTCGTGACCAGATCCCTTTCTCCCGGTTTTGAAAGTAAGAAATTTTTTCCAATTGCTATTCTTATTTCTTAATTTATTTAGTTATTTAATTTTCGTTTTTATACTCTGTTTTCGGTTCTAGCTTCCTGGGTCTGTTCCTGGTATCAGAACCATATAAGAGTCTGAATTTTAATTATCGCCATTAGAATCCATATAAGTGTAGCACTGCATATACGTGTGTTGGTCAGACGTTAGTAAGACTGCATTAGGTTGGTCAGCCGTTGTAAGGTGGTCCCCGTGGTTGCAGTTGTTCCCGTGAGTCCCACAGTGTCTGTTTGTGTCAAATTTATATGCATTCCAATGTCTCCAAGTAAGGTAAAGAAGCTTGTTGGTATCAAACACCCGGTCCAAAGCCATGAAGTCAGTTCCCCAGATTTCCAAAACTGGCAACTTCCAAAAAATTTCGAAAGTCAAATTTACGAAAAGAATCCATGGAATTTCATGTCTTCACATGGAATTAGAATAGAAGAGTTCACAACAAGTGTTGCATCCAAAAACATGAGTCTCCAGTTGTTAGATTAAAAGTCTATTCAAAGTTATGTCAGTCAAGGTCATAGATATATCCATTTTGGTTGTGTCCAAATTGCTATCAAACCTATGGTCAGATTAGGTTTGGATTGTCCAGTTATGTTAGCTTTGCGTGATAAGTCTTTAAAAAACTTTTAAAGATTCTTTACTTGCTTTAGCTAATACTAATATTTGTCAAGGTCCAATTTATTTTAATTGCGTTCCAAATTTATCTAAAGATTTAGAAGATCCATTTATTCTCCAATCTTTGATTTTAGATGTGAATATGGCTTATAATATTCAATTCGAAGGCGCAAGAAATTTCTCAATTGTTTATCGAATTTATTATAAGTTGCTAAATTCTCATCTTAATCCAAAGTGTAAAATAAGATTTGCACCTGGTCAAACTTTAATGTTTAAAGTAGAACGGACAAGCTACAACTCATGTTCCAAAATCTTTAAAATGGGATGAAATTACCGTTCCTGATGAATGATTAGTTGATTCTCAACCAATCCTCAGAACTATAGAAGAAAAAGATGTTGAACAAATAATTGAAGTACCAGATGGCAGAGTATTAATTAGGTTTAATTCCAGTAGGGATTTCCCTTCTGCATCTACCTATGAATTCCAATCTGCTAGGTCTTCATGTTCCTATCCAAGTTATAAAGAAGATAATATTTCTCCGTCATCTTCTTACAAAATATTTCAAAAAAATCCAATTCCTGAAATAATTACAGAAAGTGTATCTCCAACTCACTCTGAAATGAAACCTCCAGTATTTTCTTCCATTAATGTTCTTGTCAAAGATTTCACAATCGACAAAAGTTTTCTTCAAGAAGACTTTTCTTCCAAAGAAAATTATGAAAAGAGATTCTGGTTTATAAAAATTTTGATAAACAAGCAAGAGATTTCCTAAGAGAAGAATGGTATAGTTTTATGCGAAAACTATTTGCAAACGTATTAATCTTCACTTGGTTACCAATTTACTTTTCTCAAAATAATCTATCATATCCTTTTGATAGTATTCAAACTCATGAGTCTTTAAGTCAAAAATGGACTCTAAAAAATGGTAAAATCGTTCACGCCACAAGCCCTCCGCTTGAAGGTTTTATGACAACGCAGCAAGGTCAAACCTGTTGTGCTGCTCCTTTCAAAACCGGGAGAGAGGGATCTGGTCACGAAAATTCCAATTTAGATGATATCAAAAAGGTTTACGAACAAAATAACTTTTCAAATAAGATACTACATACTATTTCCAAACAAATCGATAATATATCAGAACAAGTTTCAAAATCTAAAGACGAAGACCACTTGTCAAACGAATTTAAAAAAATGTCTATTTCTGACAAACCTTCCACTTCTGCATCTACATCTTATCCAAATGAAATAGCAAAACCGTTTTTGGTCAAAGTCCCAGACTTTGAACCTAACTCCGATTCATTAGTATTCTCTTCAAAACCATCTTCAAATCTGTTAAAAGAAATTTCTAAAAGATTGGATAAAAACATCAACTGCATAGATCAAGACTGTGACTGCAGTGGTGAAGATTGTCCAAAAGAAGAATACTTTAATGACGAAACAGATGATCAATTTTCCATCAATAAAATAAAATCCAAAAATCTTTCTTCATGGAAGAATAATCCAACTAGAAAATATTATTCGCGTCCAACGCCTCCAGATCTTCAATATGAGGAACGAAACCAATTTGGTCCTCAGAAGCATTTCTCTGCTGATCATCTTTATGAATGGAATATAGATGGTCGTTCTGAACACAAAATAATCAAAGTTTTACAAGAAATGATGATGGCTGCGGATATATATATCCATTCCTCCGATAGTGTTTCTCCAAACGAAGCGGCCAGAGTAATAACAAAAGGTTTTACCGGTAATTTAAAATTGTGGTGGGAAAATGTTATCCCACTCCAAAGTAAAATTGATTTGTTAAATTCCGTCGAAGAAATGACTGAAGAAAAAATTGATCCAAATACAGAAGAAATAAAAAGAGAAGTTCACAGGACTGAAAGAGGTTTACACCAATTAATAACTGCTATAATAATACACTTTATTGGTAATGCCTCTGATCATCTCAAAACTGGTCAAATAATTCTGAGTAACCTTCGATGTCCGTCTTTAAGTGACTATCGGTGGTACAAAGATGTTTTCCATTCAAACGTCTTAACCAGAGAAGATTGTGCTCTTCCATTTTGGAAAGAGAGGTTTATCTCTGGACTTCCAACTCTCTTTGCTCAACGAATATTTAATAAACTTCGTGAAGCAACTGGTCAAAATGATATTCCATATAATGAATTCACTTATGGACAATTATTTGCTTTCATTAAACGTGAAGGGTTGTCCTTGTGTAATGAATTAAAAATCCAAACTAAATACAGGAATGAAAAGGCTCTAAAACGAAAAGAACTAGGATCGTTTTGTGAAGCTTTTGGTCTTGAAAGAATCCAAGCTCTATCTACAAGAAAACGACAAGAAAAAATGAAAAGATCAAAATTAGTTAATAAATCCAAACCAAAATATTTCAAAGAAACATACTACAAGAAGAATAAAAAGGAAAGATCAAAGAAACAGGTAGATAGTAATCCCATCATCTGTTACAAATGTGGAAAAGCTGGTCATAAGGCCAATAGATGTAATTTCAAGAAAAAGATAAATGAAATATTTTCAGATAATCCTGATCTCCAAAATAAGCTCCTTACTCTTTTCCAACTTAACCAAGATTCTGCGGAAACAGGATCAGAAGAAAACGAAATAAATGAACTATACACAGATTGTGATAGCTCTACGTCATCCAATAACTCTTCAGTTCAATTTTGTACTCAAAATATTTGTGTTCTTTCCAAATCTGATAAAGAAAAGGAATTGATTTTAGATGTTATAGATAAAATCAATGATCCCATCATCAAAGAACAATATCTTAAAAGATTAAGAGATATAGTTCTTAAAAAACCAATATCTTCTAAAAGCATTGAAAAAGAAGAACCTCTTAGTCAAATTCTGAAAATGGCATCTAAAAGTCCAATTGCACCAATTACCACGAAAGAACTTCAAACTGAAATAAATCAACTCAAGTCTCAAATTAAACAGATTCAAGATTCTATACTAGATCTTCACACCAAAGATCTAAGTATTGAAACTAAATTAAGCCTTTTAGAATCAAACCATAAGTCCAAAGGAAAAGAAATTTTAACAGAAGAAGAAGAACAGTTTTCAACTGACTTCATCAATGATCAATTTTGTTAAGTTATAGATAAGATATTTTTTCCAAAAATGGTATTGTATTATAACCCTTTCCATAGCAAATGATTTTCAAATAAACATCATTGCCTTAATAGACAGTGGTGTTGATCAAAATTGCTTAAGAGAAGGATTAATACCTTCAAATTTTATGAAAAAACAACCGAACAATTGCATAGTGCCAATGGTACTAGGCTCCGAATCAAATACAAACTTCCAAAAGCATATGTTTGCAATTCAGGATATTGTTTCAAGAATTCTTTTATTCTGGTGAAAGACATCAGTAATGAAATGATTTTAGGAACACCTTTCTTAACCCAAATCTATCCCTTTCAAGTTAACTCTGAGGGAATACACACTACTGTTTTGGGAAAAGAAATGACATTCAAATTCGTTACTTCTGTAAATCAAAAGGATATCCATCTTCTCCAATCCACCTCTATCTCACAGCAGATAAATCAAATTTTTTCAAAAAAATCTCAAATTAAAATGCTAAAAGATGAGATCTCTCACCTTCGCATAGAAGAACAACTACAAAGAAAAGATATCCAGTGTAAGATTAAAGAAATTCAAGAACACTTTCAAAAAGAAGTCTGTTCAGATATTCCAAATGCTTTTTGGGAAAGGAAGAAACATATTGTTTATCTTCCCTATGAGAAAGACTTATCTGAGAAAAATATTCCAACTAAAGCCCGTCCAATTCAAATGAATCAAGAACTTTTAGAATTCTGTAAAAATGAAATTCAAACTCTTCTTGATAAAAAATTAATTCGTCCTTCCAAATCTCCTTGGAGTTGCTCCGCTTTCTATGTTAACAATCAAGCTGAAAAGGAACGAGGAGTTCCTAGGTTAGTTGTTAACTATAAACCTTTAAATAAAGCTCTCCAATGGATCCGTTACCCTATTCCAAACAAAAAGGATTTGTTAAGCAGATTATATGCTGCTAAAATCTTTTCCAAATTTGATATGAAAAGGGGTTTTTGGCAAATTCAAATTGCCGACAAAGATAGATATAAAACTGCTTTCAATGTACCCTTTGGTCATTACGAATGGAATGTAATGCCCTTTGGGATCAAAAGTGCTCCATTATATAAGCGTCTTCAAAAGAGTCCCCCTGCATGGAGTCCAGATTATACTGCATTAGTCCAAATGTTAAAACAAAGAGTCAAGTCCCTTCCATGTATAGGTCTACCAAATCCTCAAGCATTCATTCTAGTCGAAACAGATGCGTCAGATATAGGATATGGTGGCATACTCAAACAAAAATTGCATGAGTCCTCCAAAGAACAAGTCGTTAGATTTACGTCTGGTCTCTGGCTCGGACCACAAAAGAATTACTCTACTATCAAAAAAGAAATTTTATCAATAGTTTTATGTATTTCCAAATTTCAAGATGATTTATATAATAAAAAGTTTTTATTAAAAGTAGATTGTAAATCTGCCAAAGAAGTTTTACAAAAGGATGTTCAAAATATTGTTTCAAAACAAATTTTTGCCCGATGGCAAGCCATTTTATCAGTTTTCGATTTTGATATTGAATATATTAAAGGAGAAAACAATTCACTTCCAGATTTCCTTACCCCTGAATTTTTACTGGGGAGAAATGGGTAAGAACAAGACAAAGTCGTCAAAATCTTCAATTTCACACGATCAAACCGAAAACAGAGTATAAAAACGGAAATTAAATAACTAAATAAATTAAGAAATAAGAATAGCAATTGGAAAAAATCTCTTATTTTATTAATCTGGAGAAGACTGATACAATGAATCTTGAATATGGAGATGGAGAAAGATTACAATCTTGAGAGGGGGATGAAGAGAGAATTTTTTACAGAGATTTTTGTCTAGGAAGAGTTCTATCGTGAGATGAATTCTGCCTTAGACTGAAGCAAACTAGACTAATTTATAATAACATTGGACGAATGAAAATTTAACAAGTAAAAGTAAAATAGTTGGAGAAATCATGGCGTTTTGGACAGCTGAACGATGCAAAGTATTTGGACGGTAAAGCATGGACAGCTGGACACAGCATCACTGATTGCTATCCAGAGTGGTTACTTTTGACAATTGTGCCAAAGTTACTTTTGACATTTTGGTACCATCATCATGCTTGCTTTTGACAAAGGGGTCATCATGCTTGCTTTTGACAAATGCTACCAACATTTTGACAAATGGTGCCACCAACTTCTTGAATATTTGACAAATGGTGCCACCAACTTCTTGAATATCTTTTGAATATTCGTGCAGTCTTCTGTGCAACTTTTTTTTTTTTTTTTTTTTTTTTTTTTTTTTTTTTTTTCAGTCCTGTGAACTTCTCTTTTTATTTCTTCTGTATTTGGATCAATTTTTTCTTCAGTCATTTCTTCGACAAAATTTAACAAATCAATTTTACTTTGGAGTAGGATAACATTTTCCCTCCACAATTTTAAATTACCGGAAAAACCTTTTGTTATTACTCTGGCCGCTTCGTTTGGAGAAACACTATCGGAGGAATGGATATATACATCCGCAGCCATCATCATTTCTTGTAAAACTTTGATTATTTTGTGTTCAGAACGACCATCTATATTCCATTCATAAAGCTGATCAGCAGAGAAATGCTTCTGAGGACCAAATTGGTTTCGTTCCTCATATTGAAGATCTGGAGGAGTTGGACGCGAATAATAATTTCTAGTTGGATTATTCTTCCATGAAGAAGGATTTTTGGATTTTATTTTATTGATGGAAAATTGATCATCTGTTTCGTCATTAAAGTATTCTTCTTTTGGACAATCTTCACCACTGCAGTCACAGTCTTAATCTATGCAGTTGATGTTTTTATCCAATCTTTTAGAAATTTCTTTTAACAGATTTGAAGATGGTTTTGAAGAGAATACTAATGAATTGGAGTTAGGTTCAAAGTCTGGGACTTTGACCAAAACGGTTTTGCTATTTCATTTGGATAAGATGTAGATGCAGAAGTGGAAGGTTTGTCAGAAATAGACATTTTTTTAAATTCGTTTGACAAGTGGTCTTCGTCTTTAGATTTTGAAACTTGTTCTGATATATTATCGATTTGTTTGGAAATAGTATGTAGTATCTTATTTGAAAAGTTATTTTGTTCGTAAACTTTTTTGATATCATCTAAATTGGAATTTTCGTGACCAGATCCCACTCTCTCGGTTTTGAAAGGAGCAGCACAACAGGTTTGACCTTGCTGCGTTATCATAAAACCTTCAAGCGGAGGGCTTGTGGCGTGAACGATTTTACCATTTTTTAGAGTCCATTTTTGACTTAAAGACTCATGAGTTTGAATACTATCAAAAGGATATGATAGATTATTTTGAGAAAAAGTAAATTGGTAACCAAGTGAAGAATAATAAGTTTGCAAATAGTTTTCGCATAAAACTATACCATTCTTCTCTTAGGAAATCTCTTGCTTGTTTATCAAAATTTTTATAAAACCAGAATCTCTTTTCATAATTTTCGTTGGAAGAAAAGTATTCTTGAAGAAAACTTTTGTCGATTGTGAAATCTTTAAAAAGAACATTAATGGAAGAAAATACTGGAGGTTTCATTTCAGAGTGAGTTGGAGATACACTTTCTGTAATTATTTCAGGAATTGGATTTTTTTGAAATATTTTGTAAGCAGATGACGGAGGAATATTATCTTCTTTATAACTTGGATAGGAACATGAAGACCTAGCCGATTGGAATTCATAGGTAGATGCAGAAGGGAAATCCCTACTGGAATTAAACCTAATTAATACTCTGCCATCTGGTTCTTCAATTATTTGTTCAACATTTTTTTCTTCTATAGTTTTGAGGATTGGTTGAGAATCAACTACCCATTCATCACGAACGGTAATTTCATCCCATTTTAAAGATTTTGGAACATGAGTTGTAGCTTGTCCTAGTTCTACTTTAAACATTAAAGTTTGACCAGGTGCAAATCTTATTTTACACTTTGGATTAAGCTGAGAATTTAGCAACTTATAATAAATTCGATAAACAATTGAGAAATTTCTTGCTCATTCGAATTGAATATTATAAGCCATATTCACATCTGAAATCAAAGATTGGAGAATAAATGGATCTTCTAAATCTTTAGATAAATTTGGAAAGCAATTAAAATAAATTGGACCTTGACAAATATTAGTATTAGCTAAAGCAAGTAAAGAATCTTTAAAAGTTTTTAAAGACTTATCACGCAAAGCTAACATAACTGGACAATCCAAACCTAATCTGACCATAGGTTTGATAGCAATTTGGACACAACCAAAATGGATGTATCTATGACCTTGACTGACATAATTTTGAATAGACTTTGAATCTAACAACTGGAGACTCATGTTTTTGGATGCAACACTTGTTGTGAACTCTTCTATTCTAATTCCATGTGAAGACATGAAATTCCATGGATTCTTTTCGTAAATTTGACTTTCGAAATTTTTTGGAAGTTGCCAGTTTTTGAAATCTGGGGAACTGACTTCATGGCTTTGGACCGGGTGTTTGATACCAACAAGCTTCTTTACCTTACTTGGAGACATTGTAATGCATATAAATTTGACACAAACAGACACTGTGGGACTCACGGGAACAACTGCAACCACGGGGACCACCTTACAACGGCTGACCAACCTAATGCAGTCTTACTAACGTTTGACCAACACACGTATATGCAGTGCTAAACTTATATGGATTCTAATGGCGATAAGTAAAATTCAGACTCTTATATGGTTCTGATACCAGGAACAGACCCAGGAAGCTAGAACCGAAAACAGAGTATAAAAACGGAAATTAAATAACTAAATAAATTAAGTAATAAGAATAGCAATTGGAAAAAATTTCTTACTTTATTAATCTGGAGAAGATTGATACAATGAATCTTGAATATGGAGATGGAGAAAGATTACAATCTTGAGAGGGGGATGAAGAGAGATTTTTTACAGAGATTTTTGTCTAGGAAAAGTTCTATCGTGAGATGAATTCTGCTTAGACTGAAGCAAACAAGACTAATTTATAATAACATTGGACGAATGAAAATTTAACAAGTAAAAGTAAAATAGTTGGAGAAATCATGGCGTTTTGGACAGCTGGACGATGCAAAGTATTTGGACGGTAAAGCTTGGACAGCTGGACGCAGCATCACTGATTGCTATCCAGAGTGCTAACTTTTGACAATTGTGCCAAAGTTACTTTTGACATTTTGGTACCATCATCATGCTTGCTTTTGACAAAGGGGTCATCATGCTTGCTTTTGACAAATGCTACCAACTTTTTGACAAATGGTGCCACCAACTTCTTGAATATCTTTTGAATATTCGTGCAGTTTTCTGTGCAACTTATTTATTTATTTTTTTATTTTTTTTTTACATCTCGTAGGGATCTTGAGAAAATGGGCCTAGGAAGGAAGAGCCCGCAGAGCTAGAATCTGGACTTGATCTGGAAGTAGCTTCAGCGGAGGACCTGGTTTTTACAAACCTTTTGAATTCTAAGAATTCTTCAAAAAGGGCCTCATCTAGAGCAGGAGCATTGGACGTGTTTGCTGGTTGTTTGCCTTTACTTTTGGAAGGAGTAGAAGGACCAGCGACATTGAAACTTGGATTAGGCATCTAAGGATAGACTGGAGCTTGAATTGGTGTTGAAGAAGATTTTTTCTGTTCTTCTTGTTCTTTAGACCAGTCTGAGTATTTTTGGAGTGCCTTTGGGCCATTGGAACAAATTCTTGAACTAATTGGAGAAACTCGGGAAAAACTATAAAGTTTCTCCACCACTTCACATTGAACTGTCGATGGAGGGTATAGGGCTCATTTTGACGATTTTGGAACCAACAGTAAGACCAACAGGATATCCATGCTCAACGGAAAATTTTGCAGAAATCCATAATGTTGATCATCTCCCATTGGGAACTTCGAGCAGTTTTGGAACAGAAATATTCGAAAGGATTTTTTAATTCTTCTGGTAGCAAAGAGGGTTCAAGACCGTACTTACGCCACCATTCAAGGAACCATACCGGAAATTTTGGATTATCTTTTAGGCATACAGAGTGGAAACTAATAAACCAGGAATGGTTATAGCTTTCAACTAGGAAAACTCTGTGCCAAGCTTGGATATAATCATAGTAGTTATAACTGGATAAACCATTGTAGGATTTGGATAAAAATCTATAGGACCATGGGGAATTTCCCCATTCAGAGATTATAATGATTTGGAAGATAAGGCATTTAGAGAAATTCGTATCTTTGGATATTTTGTCATCAAACTTACAGGAGTTTGAATCTGATAAAATTTGACGATAAAATCCTAAGTCTTTCCTAGGATCTTCTGGTATCCAATTGAATTTTGGAGGTAGAAATTTTGAAAGATGAGTCTGGACATCAATTTTTGTAGGAATATTGGAGAGTGGGAGGAATGTGAGGGGTTCCTCAAATTCCTTTTTTAGGTATTCTGGATTTTTAGAGGAAGAACCTTGGGAAGGTTTTCCCGCAGTTTGAGCAAAGGTCAATGGAGGAAAATTTTGTAGCTGTTGGAAAGGATTTTGAGCAATTGGAATTCCTGATTGATGAGGGATAATTTGATCATTCGGAATTGAAGATTTTGACGACTTTGTCTTGTTATTACCCATTTCTCCCCTGTAAAAATTCACGGGTAAGGAAATCTGGAAGTGAATTGTTTTCTCCTTTAATATATTCAATATCAAAATCGAAAACTGATAAAATGGCTTGCCATCGGGCAAAAATTTGTTTTGAAACAATATTTTGAACACCCTTTTGTAAAACTTCTTTGACAGATTTACAATCTACTCTTAATAAAAACTTTTTATTATATAAATCATCTTGAAATTTGGAAATACATAAAACTATTGATAAAATTTCTTTTTTGATAGTAGAGTAATTCTTTTGTGGTCCGAGCCAGAGACCAGACGTAAATCTAACGACTTGTACTTTGGAGGACTCATGCAATTTTTGTTTGAGTATGCCACCATATCCTATATCTGACGCATCTGTTTCGACTAACATGAATGCTTGAGGATTTGGTAGACCTATACATGGAAGGGACTTGACTCTTTGTTTTAACATTTGAACTAATGCAGTATGATCTGGACTCCATGCAGGAGGACTCTTTTGAAGACGCTTATATAATGGAGCACATAACTTACGTAAATTTGGAAAGAAATCTGAGACGTAGTCTAGACATCCCAAAAACCTTTGTAATTGAGTTTTGTCTTTAAGTTCATCAGGGAATTTATCAGAAAATTCTATAGCACGAGCTATAGGTTTAATGGTCCCTTGATGAATGTCATGGCCTAAAAACCTGACTTTTGTTTGGAAAAGCTTCATTTTTGGAGCAGAAACAACTAGACCATTTCTTATGACGACATTTAAAAAGACATTTAAATGTTTAATGTGTGGTTCTATTGAATTGGAATATACCAACACATCATCAATATAGACAATAACAAAATTGGAATAAGGATTTAGAATATCATTCATAATATTCACAAATTCTGATGGAGCATTTTTTATCCCAAAGGGCATTACATTCCATTCGTAATGACCAAAGGGTACATTGAAAGCAGTTTTATATCTATCTTTGTCGGCAATTTGAATTTGCCAAAAACCACTTTTCATATCAAATTTAGAAAAGATTTTAGCAGCATATAATCTGCTTAACAAATCCTTTTTGTTTGGAATAGGGTAACGGATCCATTGGAGAGCTTTATTTAAAGGTTTATAGTTAACAACTAACCTAGGAACTCCTCGTTCCTTTTCAGCTTGATTGTTAACATAGAAAGCGGAGCAACTCCAAGGAGATTTGGAAGGACGAATTAATTTTTTATCAACAAGAGTTTGAATTTCCTTTTTACAGAATTCTAAAAGTTCTTGATTCATTTGAATTGGACGGGCTTTAGTTGGAATATTTTTCTCAGAGAAGTCTTTCTCATAGGGAAGATAAACAATATGTTTCTTCCTTTCCCAAAAAGCATTTGGACTATGTGAACAGACTTCTTTTTGAAAGTGTTCTTGAATTTCTTTAATCTTACACTGGATATCTTTTCTTTGTAGTTGTTCTTCTATGCGAAGGTGAGAGATCTCATCTTTTAGCATTTTAATTTGAGATTTTTTTGAAAAAATTTGATTTATCTGCTGTGAGATAGAGGTGGATTGGAAAAGATGGATATCCTTTTGATTTACAGAAGTAACGAATTTGAATGTCATTTCCTTTCCCAAAACACTAGTGTGTATTCCCTAAGAGTTAACTTGAAAGGGATAGATTTGGGTTAAGAAAGGTGTTCCTAAAATCATTTCATTACTGATGTCTTTCACCAGAATAAAAGAATTCTTGAAACAATATCCTGAATTGCAAACATATGCTTTTGGAAGTTTGTATTTGATTCGGAGCCTAGTACCATTGGCACTATGCAATTGTTCGGTTGTTTTTTCATAAAATTTGAAGGTATTAATCCTTCTCTTAAGCAATTTTGATCAACACCACTGTCTATTAAGGCAATGATGTTTATTTGAAAATCATTTGCTATGGAAAGGGTTATAATACAATACCATTTTTGGAAAAAATATCTTATCTATAACTTAACAAAATTGATCATTGATGAAGTCAGTTGAAAACTGTTCTTCTTCTTCTGTTAAAATTTCTTTTCCTTTGGACTTATGGTTTGATTCTAAAAGGCTTAATTTAGTTTCAATACTTAGATCTTTGGTGTGAAGATCTAGTATAGAATCTTGAATCTGTTTAATTTGAGACTTGAGTTGATTTATTTCAGTTTGAAGTTCTTTCGTGGTAATTGGTGCAATTGGACTTTTAGATGCCATTTTCAGAATTTGACTAAGAGGTTCTTCTTTTTCAATGCTTTTAGAAGATATTAGTTTTCTCTTAATCTTTTAAGATATTGTTCTTTGATGATGGGATCATTGATTTTATCTATAACATCTAAAATCAATTCCTTTTCTTTATCAGATTTGGAAAGAACACAAATATTTTGAGTACAAAATTGAACTGAAGAGTTATTGGATGACGTAGAGCTATCACTATCTGTGTATAGTTCATTTATTTCGTTTTCTTCTGATCCTGTTTCCGCAGAATCTTAGTTAAGTTGGAAAAGAGTAAGGAGCTTATTTTGGAGATCAGGATTATCTGAAAATATTTCATTTATCTTTTTCTTGAAATTACATCTATTGGCCTTATGACCAGGTTTTCCACATTTGTAACAGATGATGGGATTACTATCTACCTGTTTCTTTGATATTTCCTTTTTATTCTTCTTGTAGTATGTTTCTTTGAAATATTTTGGTTTGGATTTATCAACTAATTTTGATCTTTTCATTTTTTCTTGTCGTTTTCTTGTAGATGGAGCTTGGATTCTTTCAAGACCAAAAGATTCACAAAACGATCCTAGTTCTTTTCGTTTTAGAGCCTTTTCATTCCCGTATTTAGTTTGGATTTTTAATTCATTACACAAGGATAATCCTTCACGTTTAATGAAAGCAAATAATTGTCCATAAGTGAATTCATTATATGGAATATCATTTTGACCAGTTGCTTCACGAAGTTTATTAAATATTCGTTGAGCAAAGAGAGTTGGAAGTCCAGAGATAAACCTCTCTTTCCAAAATGGAAGAGCACAATCTTCTCTGGTTAAGACGTTTGAATGGAAAACATCTTTGTACCACCAATAGTCACTTAAAGACGGACATCGAAGGTTACTCAGAATTATTTGACCAGTTTTGAGATGATCAGAGGCATTACCAATAAAGTGTATTATTATAGCAGTTATTAATTTAGTTTGTATGATAAAACCAATTTTTATCATCAAAAATTAATTAAGTTACTAATTAACCTAATTAAAGGTTAAAATTAACATGCAACTTAAACCGAAGCTCTGATACCACATGAAAATTATTTAGCCTCTAATTAGATTCCTCTAATTAGTACTTAATTACTCCTAATTAAGTTTAGCTAAGAATCTTAAGTTGGATGTAAGATTAAAGCATAAATAAGGTAATAAAACATGTTTTTATACCTTAATCAAGAGGAATTTTGACATTCCTTCAAATGAAGGATCTTGAGCTGCAAATTATTAGGGATCCTCCTCCTTAATCTTGAGTTTCCAAGTTAGGAAACCTCCTCCCTAAATCCACCAAAGAAGCTCTCCAAAAATCTGACAAAATGGTCTAGTTTTATTAGATTTTAACCCTAAAACCTTATATATAATTAGCCAACAAATTAGCTAATGATATACTGGGCTTAGATAAGTGTTTTGATCAAATTTTCATTGACATGCAATGAAGAAAACTTCATCTTAATGGTGTTGGAAGTGGGCTGAATTTTAGAGAGAAAAATGGAAAATTTATATTTCTCTCTCTCTCTAAAACCAATTTGTTTGTGTAGAAATGATGTGTTATGTAGGAGAAAAAATCTGATTCTTATCTCACCACCATCCACTATATATAGTGGTTAGTAAGTTGGTAATAAAGTTACCAAACGCCCTTACTAACTTGTATCCATTAAGTCTTAAAAGTTACAATTTAGTAATAATATGTACACTTAACTCTTTAAGTGACAAGTAATAATTATATCTGTATATAATTATTAATTACATCATTTTAGCTAAATTTACAACACTTTGTAAATTTACACAAAAACCATAATTATCCGACCTGAGTTCCAAACTCGTAAAACACTTTCCTCTATAATCAGTTAACTCTTTAACTGAAACATTAAGGTTTATATTATATTGTATCAAGTACAAATATAATATCCTTTGGAGAAACTATCTTTATCGGTGTGACCGAGAGAGAACAGTTGATTACCGCCGTCAAACGACAATAACGTCAAACTCTAGCCAGCCAAGCGTTATCGATTTACGTTAATCAATTGACTTAGTATATATAATATACCGTTTTCCCCGGATTTTTCCAATTAGTCCAAGACTTTTGCTCCAATGGTGAAAAGGTACTTCAAAGGTACTCTGATTGGTCCAAAGATCAAGAAGAGAAGAAGAAATCGTCTTCGGCCCAAACACCAGCTCCAGTTTATCCTCAATTTCCCAATCTAAGTTTTAATCCTGCAGGCCCTTCTACTCCTTCTAAGGGTCATGGCAAGCAATCTTCGTCCAAGTCAAAAAAGGCTACTACTCCTGCTCCAGATGAGGCCCTTTTTGAAGAGTTCTTAGAATTCAAAAGGTTTGTAAAAACCAGGTCCTCCGCTGAAGCTACTTCCAGATCAAGTCCAGATTCCAGTTCTGCAGGCTCTTCCTTCCTCGGCCCCTTTTCTCAACATCCCTACGAGATGTAAAAAAAAAAAAAAAAAAAAAAAAGAAAAAAAAAATTAAAGTGAAAGTGCACGAATATTCAAAAGATATTCAGAAGTTGGTGGCACAACCATTTGTCAAAAGCAAGATCATTTTGTCAAAAGTAAGCATGATGATGGTACCAAAATATCAAAAGCAACTTTGGCACGATTGTCAAAAGTAAGCACTCGACTGCTTTACAGGTGTGCCGTTCAGAATTACTCTCTAGAAGGCATTCAGTAAAGTTGTTTCCAGCTATCCAAGTTTCACCGTCCAAATGCTTTGCATCGTCCAGCTGTCCAAAACGCCATTAATTTCTCCAACTATTTTACTTTTACGTGTAAAATTTTCATTCGTCCAATGTTGTTATAAATTAGTCTAGCTTCCATTAGTCTAAGGCAGAATTCATCATAAAAGAGAATACTTCCTTCCTTAGACACAAAATCTCTGAAAAATATTCTCTCTCTCTCTCTTCATCCCCCTCATCCTCAAGATTGTAATAGTTCTCCATCTCCATATTCAAGATTCTGTATTCTCCTCCAGATTAATAAAGTAAGCAAATTTTTCCAATTACTATCTTTTATTTGAAGTAATTTATTTATTTTATTTATTTTATTTCCGCATTTTTACTATGTTTTAGCTCTTGAGCTTCCTGGGTCTGTTCCTGGTATCAGAGCCATAAGAGTCTTAATTTTACTTATCGCCATTAGAATCCATATAAGTGTAGCACTGCATATACGTGTGTTGGTCAGACGTTGGTAAGACTGCATTAGGTTGGTCAGCCGTTGTAAGGTGGTCCCCGTGGTTGTAGTTGTTCCCGTGAGTCCCACAGTGTCTGTTTGTGTCAAAGTTATATGCATTCCAATGTCTCTAAGTAAGGTAAAGAAGCTTGTAGGCTTGAAACACCCGGTTCAAAGCCATGAAGTTGTTTCTACAGATTTCCAAAACTGGCAACTTCCAAAAATTTCCGAAAGACAAATTTACAAAAAGAATCCATGGAATTTCATGTCTTCACATGGAATTAGAGTAGAAGAGTTCACAACAAGTGTTGCATCCAAAAATATGAGTCTCCAGTTGTTAGATTCAAAGTCTATTCAAAATTATGTCAGTCAAGGTCACAGATACATCCATTTTGGTTGTGTCCAAATTGCTATCAAACCTATGGTTATATTAGGTTTGGATTGTCCAGTTATGTTGGCTTTACGAGATAAATCTTTAAAAACTTTTAAAGATTCTTTACTTGCTTTAGCTAATACAAATATTTGTCAAGGTCCAATTTATTTTAATTGTTTTCCCAACTTGTCTAAAGATTTAGAAGATCCATTTATTCTCCAATCTTTGATTTTAGATGTGAATATGGCACATAATATTCAATTTGAAGGAGCAAGAAATTTCTCAATTGTTTATCGAATTTATTACAAATTGCTAAATTTTCAACTCAATCCAAAATGTCGATTAAGATTTGCACCTGGTCAAACTTTAATGTTTAAAGTAGAACTAGGGCAAGCTACCACTCATGTTCCAAAATCTCTAAAATGGGATGAAGTAACCATTCCTGATGAATGGGAAGTTGACTCCCAACCGATACGCAAATCAATCGAAGAAAAAACTGTTGAACAAATTATTGAAGAACCAGATGGCAGAGTTTAAATTAGGATTAATTCCAGTAGGGATTTCCCTTCTGCATCTACCTATGATTTCTAATCTGCTAGGTCTTCATGTTCCTATCCTAGTTACAGAGAAGATAACGTACCTTCGTCATCTTCCTATAAAATATTTCAAAAGAATCCAATTCCTGAAATAATTTCTGAGAGTGTATCTCCAACTCACTCTGAAATGAAACCTCCAGCATTTTGTTCCATTAATGTCATTTTCAAAGATTTCACAATCGACAAAAGTTATCTCCAAGAAGACTTTTCTTCCAAAGAAAATTATGAGAAAAGACTATGGTTTTATCATCATTTTGATAAAAACGCAAGAGACTTTCTAAGAGAAGAATGGTACAGCTTTATAAGAAAGCTTTTTGCAAACGTATTATTCTTCACTTGGCTACCAATTTACTTTTTTCAATATAATCTATCCTATCCTTTTGATAGTATTCAAACTCATGAGTCTATAAGTAAAAAATGGACTCTGAAAAATGGTAAAATCGTGCACGCCACAAGCCCTCCACTAGAAGGTTTTACGATAACGCAGCAAGGCCAAACCTGTTGTGCTGCTCCTTTCAAAACCGGGAGAGAGGGATCTGGTCACGAAAATTCCAATTTAGACGATATTAAAAAAGTTTACGAACAAAATAATTTCTCAAATAGAGTATTACATACTATTTCCAAACAAATCGATAACATTTCAGAACAAGTTTCAAAATCCAAAGACGAAGATCATTTGTCAAACGAATTTAAGAAATTGTCTATTTCTGACAAACCTTCCACTTCCACAACTACATCCACATCGTATCCAAATGAAATACCAAAATCCTTTTTAGTCAAAGTCCCAGACTTTGCGCCAAACTCCAGTCCATTAGTATTCTCTTCAAAACCTTCCTCAAATCTGTTAAAGGAAATTTCTAAAAGATTGGATAAAAACATCAACTGCATAGATCAAGACTGTGACTGCAGTGGTGAAGATTGTCCAAAAGAAGAATACTTTAACGGCGACACAGATGATCAATTTTCCATCAATAAAATAAAAACCAAAAATCCTTCTTCATGGAAGAATAATCCAACTAGAAATTATTATTCGCGTCCAACGCCTCCAGATATGCAATATGAGGAACGAAACCAATTTGGTCCTCAGAAGCATTTCTCTGCTGATCATCTTTATGAATGGAATATAGATGGTCGTTCTGAACACGAAATAATCAAAGATTTACAAGAAATGATGATGGCTGCGGAAGTATATGTCCATTCTTCCGACGGTGTTTCTCCAAACGAAGCAGCCAGAGTAATAACAAAAGGTTTCACAGGCAATTTGAAATATTGGTGGGAAAATGTTATCCCACTTCAAAGTAAAAACGATTTATTAAATGCAGTCGAAGAAATGACCGAAGAAAGAATTGATCCAAATACAGCAGAAGTCAAACGAGGAGTCCACAGAACTGAAAGAGGATTACACCAATTATTGTCTGCTATTATAGTACATTTTATTGGTAATGCCTCTGATCACCTCAAAACTGGTCAATTAATCCTAAGTAACCTTCGATGTCCCTTTTTGAGTGATTATCGATGGTACAAAGATGTTTTCCATGCAAATGTCCTTGCCAGAGAAGATTGTGCTCTTCCATTTTGGAAAGAAAGGTTTATTTCTGGACTCCCAACTCTCTTTGCTCAGCGAATATTTAACAAACTTCGTGAAGCAACGGGTCAAGATGATATTCCTTACAATGAATTCACTTATGGACAATTATTTGCTTTCATCAAGCGTGAAGGATTGTCCTTGTGTAATGAATTAAAAATCCAAACTAAATATGGGAATGAAAAAGCTTTAAAAGGAAAAGAATTAGGATCTTTTTGCGAAGCTTTTGTTCTTGAAAGAATCCAAGCTCCTTCTACAAGAAAACGACAAGAAAAAATGAAGAGATCAAAATTAGTCAATAAATCCAAACCAAAATATTTCAAAGAAGCATATTACAAGAAAAGTAAAAAAGAAAGACCAAAGAAACAGGTAGATAGTAATCCTATCATCTGTTACAAATGTGGTAAACCTGGTCATAAGGCCAATAGATGTAATTTCAAGAAAAAAATAAATGAAATATTTGCGGATAATCCTGATCTCCAAAATAAACTCCTTACTCTTTTCCAACTTAACCAAGATTCTGCGGAAACAGGATCAGAAGAAAACGAAATAAATGAACTATACACAGATAGTGATAGCTCTACGTCTTCCAATAATTCTTCAGTTCAATTTTGTACTCAAAATATCTGCGTTCTTTCCAAATCAGACAAAGAAAAGGAATTGATTTTAGATGTTATAGATAAAATCAATGATCCCGCTATCAAAGAACAATATCTCAAAAGATTAAGAGACATAGTGCTCAAAAAACCAATATCCTCCAAAAGTATCGAAAAAGAAGAACCTCTTAGTCAAATTCTGAAAATGGCATCCAAAAGTCCAATCACACCAATTACCACAAAAGAACTTCAAACCGAAATAAATCAACTCAAGTTTCAAATTAAACAAATCCAAGAATTTATACTAGACCTTCACACCAAAGATCTAAGTATTGAAACTAAGTTAAGTCTTTTAGATTCCAACCAGAAGTCCAAAGGAAAAGAGATTATCACTGAAGACGACGAACAGTTTTCAACTGATTTTCTCAATGATCAATTTTGCCAAGTTATAGATCGAATCTCTTTTCAAAAATGGTATTGTCTAATAACCCTTTCCATAGCAAACGACTTTCAAATAAACATCATTGCCTTAGTAGACAGTGGTGCTGATCAAAATTGTTTACGAGAACGATTAATACCTTCGAAATTTTACGAGAAAACTTCCGAACAATTGCATAGTGCCAATGGTGCTAAGCTTCGAGTCAAGTATAAACTTCCAAAGGCTTACGTCTGCAATTCCGGATATTGTTTCAAAAATTCTTTCATTCTGGTAAAAGACATCAGTAATGAAATGATTTTAGGAACGCCTTTCTTAACCCAAATCTATCCCTTTCAAGTTAACTCTGAAGAATACACACTAGTGTTTTGGGGAAAGAAATGACATTTAAATTTGTTACTTCTGTTAATCAAAAAAATATCCATCTTCTTCAATCTACCTCTATCTCGCAACAGATAAATCAAATTGCTTCTAAAAGGTCTCAGATCAAAATGCTAAACGATGAAATTTCTCACCTTCGCATAGATGAACAATTACAAAGAAAAAATGTTCTCTCTAAGATTAAAGAAATACAAGAACATTTTCAGAAAGAAGTTTGTTCAGATATTCCAAATGCTTTTTGGGAAAGAAAGAAACATATTGTTTATCTTCCCTACGAAAAAGACTTTTCTGAAAAGGATATTCCAACTAAAGCTCGTCCTATCCAAATGAATCAAGAACTTTTAGAATTTTGCAAAAAGGAAATTCAAACTCTTCTTGATAAAAATTTGATTCGTCCTTCCAAATCTCCTTGGAGTTGTTCTGCCTTTTATGTTAACAATCAAGCTGAAAAGGAACGAGGAGTTCCTAGGTTAGTTGTTAACTATAAACCTTTCAATAAAGCTCTCCAATGGATCTGTTATCCAATTCCAAACAAAAATGATTTATTAAGCAGATTATATGATGCTAAAATCTTTTCCAAATTTGGTATGAAAAGTGGTTTTTGGCAAATTCAAATTGCCGAAAAAGATAGATATGAAACTGCTTTCAATGTACCCTTTGGTCATTACGAATGGAATGTAATGCCCTTTGGAATCAAAAACGCTCCATCAGAATTTATGAATATTATGAACGATATTCTAAATCCGTACTCCAATTTTGTTATTGTTTACATTGATGATGTGTTGGTTTATTCCAATTCGATAGAACAGCACATTAAACATCTAAACGTTTTTCTTAATGTTGTCAAAAGAAATGGTTTAGTTGTTTCTGCTCCAAAAATGAAACTTTTTCAAACTAAAGTCAGGTTTTTAGGCCATGACATCCATCAAGGAACTATTAGGCCTATAGCTCGTGCTATAGAGTTTTCTGATAAATTCCCTGATGAGCTCAAGGATAGAACTCAATTACAAAGGTTTTTGGGATGTCTTAATTACGTCTCAGACTTCTTTCCAAATCTGCGTAAGTTATGTGCTCCTTTGTATAAGCGTCTCCAAAAGAGTCCCCTTGCATGGAGTGCAGATCATACTACATTAGTCCAAATGTTAAAACAAAGAGTCAAGTCCCTTCCATGTATAGGTCTACCAAATCCTCAAACATTCATGTTAGTAGAAACTGATGCGTCCGATATAGGATATGGTGGCATACTCAAACAAAAATTGCATGAGTCCTCCAAAGAACAAGTCGTCAGGTTTACGTCTAGTCTCTGGCTCGGACCGCAAAAAAATTATTCCACTATCAAAAAAGAAATTTTATCAATAGTTTTATGTATTTCCAAATTTCAAGATGATTCGTATAATAAAAAGTTTTTATTAAGGGTGGATTGTAACTCTGCCAAAGAAGTTTTACAAAAAGACGTTCAAAATATTGTTTCAAAACAAATCTTTGCCCGATGGCAAGCTATATTATCAGTTTTCGATTTTGATATTGAATATATTAAGGGAGAAAACAATTCACTTCCAGATTTCCTTACCCGTGAATTTTTACAGGGGAGAAATGGGTAAGAACAAGTCCAAATCAAAATCTTCACTTCCAGATAGTCAAATTGTTCCTCATCAATCAGGCATTCCAGTTGCTCAAAATCCCTTCCAACAATTACAAGATTTTCCTCCATTGACCTTTGCTCAAACTGCGGGAAAACCTTCCCAAGGTTCTTCCTCCAAAAATCCAGAGTATTTGAAAAAAGAATTCGAGGAACCCCTTATGTTCCTCTCGCTCTCCAATATTCCTACCAAAAATGATGTCCAATCTTTTCTTTCAAAGTCCTTACCTCCAAATTTCAATTGGATTCCCGAAGATCCTAGGAAAGACCTCGGATTTTACCGTCAAATTTTATCGGATTCAAACTCCTGTAAAATCGATGACAAAATCTCCAAAGATACAAATTTCTCTAAATGTCTTATTTTCAAAATCATTATAGCCTCCGAATGGGGAAGTTCTCCATGGGCTTACAAGTCTTTATCCAAATCTTACAATGGTTTGTCCAGCTATAACTACTATGATTACATCCAAGCTTGGCACAGAGTCTTCCTTGTTGAAAGCTATAACCATTCATGGTTTATTAGTTTTCACTCTGTTTGCCTAAATAATAATCCCAAGTTTCCAATTTGGTTTCTCGAATGGTGGCGAAAGTATGGTCTCGAACCCTCCTTACTACTAGAAGAGTTACAAAAACCATATCAATATTTTTGCTCCAAAACTGCTCGAAGTTCCCAATGGGAAATGATCAACATTATGGATTTCTGCAAGATTTTCCGTCTAGCATGGATCTCATGTTGGTCCTTCTGTTGGTTCCAAAGAAGTCAAAATGAACCATTTACTCTCCATAGACAATTCAATGTCAAGTGGTGGAAAAACTTTACCGTTTTCCCCGGATTTTTCCAATTAGTCCAAGACTTTTGCTCCAATGGTGAAAAGGTAATTCAAAGGTACTCTGATTGGTCCAAAGATCAAGAAGAGAAGAAGAAATCGTCTTCGGCCCAAACACCAGCTCCAGTTTATCCTCAATTTCCCAATCCAAGTTTTAATCCTGCAGGCCCTCTTACTCCTTCTAAGGGTCAAGGCAAGCAATCTTCGTCCAAGTCAAAAAAGGCTACTACTCCTGCTCCAGATGAGGCCCTTTTTGAAGAGTTCTTAGAATTCAAAAGGTTTGTAAAAACCAGGTCCTCCGCTGAAGCTACTTCCAGATCAAGTCCAGATTCCAGTTCTGCGGGCTATTCCTTCCTCGGCCCCTTTTCTCAACATCCCTACGAGATGTAAAAAAAAAAAAAAAAAAAAAAAAAAAAAAAAAAAAAAAAATGAGCCTGCATTTTTCCGATTACTATCTTTTAATAAAGTATGCAAATTTTTCCAATTGCTATCTTTTATTTGAAGTAATTTATTTATTTTATTTCCGCATTTTTACTCTGTTTTAGCTCTTGAGCTTCCTGGGTCTGTTCCTATAATTTTTTTTTTTTTTTTTACATCTCGTAGGGATCTTGAGAAAAGGGGCCGAGGAAGGAAGAGCCCGCAAAACTGGAATCTGGACTTGATCTGGAAGTAGCTTCAGCGGAGGACCTGGTTTTTACAAACCTTTTGAATTCTAAGAACTCTTCAAAAAGGGCCTCATCTGGAGCAGGAGTAGTAGCCTTTTTTGACTTGGACGAAGATTGCTTGCCTTGACCCTTAGAAGGAGTAGAAGGGCCTGCAGGATTAAAACTTGGATTGGGAAATTGAGGATAAACTGGAGCTGGTGTTTGGGCCGAAGACGATTTCTTCTTCTCTTCTTGATCTTTGGACCAATCAGAGTACCTTTGAAGTACCTTTTCACCATTGGAGCAAAAGCTTGGACTAATTGGAAAAATCCGGGGAAAACGGTAAAGTTTTTCCACCACTTGACATTGAATTGTCTATGGAGAGTAAATGGTTCATTTTGACTTCTTTGGAACCAACAGAAGGACCAACATGAGATCCATGCTAGACGGAAAATCTTGCAAAAATCCATAATGTTGATCATTTCCCATTGGGAACTTCGAGCAGTTTTGGAGCAAAAATATTGATATGGTTTTTGTAACTCTTCTAGTAGTAAGGAGGGTTCGAGACCATACTTTCGCCACCATTCGAGAAACCAAATTGGAAACTTGGGATTATTATTTAGGCAAACAGAGTGAAAACTAATAAACCATGAATGGTTATAGCTTTCAACAAGGAAGACTCTGTGCCAAGCTTGGATGTAATCATAGTAGTTATAGCTGGACAAACCATTGTAAGATTTGGATAAAGACTTGTAAGCCCATGGAGAACTTCCCCATTCGGAGGCTATAATGATTTTGAAAATAAGACATTCACGATTTTACCATTTTTCAGAGTCCATTTTTGACTTATAGACTCATGAGTTTGAATATTATCAAAAGGATAGGATAGATTATTTTGAAAAAAGTAAATTGGTAGCCAAGTGAAGAATAATACGTTTGCAAAAATCTTTCTCATAAAGCTGTACCATTCTTCTCTTAGAAAGTCTCTTGCGTTTTTATCAAAATGATGATAAAACCATAGTCTTTTCTCATAATTTTCTTTGGAAGAAAAGTCTTCTTGGAGATAACTTTTGTCGATTGTGAAATCTTTGAAAAGGATAAAAAAGCTATCTATGATGTTTGTGGTACTTGGAACCATTGGTACACGTACTGCTGTTGCAATCCAAAGTGGGACAATATTATAAAGAAAATTGATATCTCCAAAAAGCCTCAATTTTGATATATCTCCAAAGAGCATGATAATCCCAAAATGGCTCCATGATAAAAAAAAAATGTTTTGTCTTTACAGGTGATAATTTCAAAAAAATAAGGAAAGAATTTAAATTTTAACATGTGCCCTATGGACACACATGAGAAAAATCGTTTTTAATTTCTTATGCATGGATTTTTCAGTAAAATATTGACCGAACACTCACTACAGGGAACCAACAATTGAAACCTACGGAGTATTTATTATTTAACCGAGTACCCGAACAATTCCTGTTTTAAACTTCTATCCTAAACCAAAACTGACTGTACCCGTGGTTTCAGAATCGGAATCAAAGTTTCATTATTAGTTCGGACTTCCAACTTCCAACTTCCAAGTGTATCGTAGATTTTCCGAAAAGAAGGAAAAAAAAGCAGTAAAGCCGTAGGCCCGTAGCCCTTGCGCAAATTGACCAAAACAAAAACAATTAAACGGCACATACAAAGACAGAGAGGAAGACTGAGCAACATACCAATGGCCGGAAGAGAAGTTCGAGAATACACCAACCTCTCTGACCCCAAAGGTTTTCTTCTCTCACTAATTTCGCTGATAATTCTTGAAACTAAGATTAATTTCAGATTCATTGATTTTTCCGAATTTGTTTTTGCAGATAAAAAATTGGGGAAAGGTAAAGATAGAATTGACGATGAAGATATCACTTTCCAACGCATGGTTGCAAAGGTTAGCTGGTCGTATCTCCTCTTTCGACATGTTTTCCGAACCCGTCGGATAGTTCAAATTGTTGTAATACAAAATATGCTCGTAATTTGGTGTTTTCGTTGCTTCGGAATTTATCATAACATTGCAATTAGTTAAGTTTATGTATGAATTGGCAATTGTTAGATATTGTTGCCGAATTCACGTAATTTGTTAGGGAGTTGGAAGCTGCATTGTGTTTGGGAGGGGTTTCACATTGGGGAAAAGCTCAAAACCAAGAACGCAGTTTGTAGTTTCTGAATTCTGATTGATAGAGCTTAAGAAACCACTTGTTCGACCTTGGCGTTTAGTAGTTGAGTCTTTGAGTGTGGCGCTCACACTCCCACCCTCTTTAAGCTAATGTCGGTTTTAGAGAGATTGGTTTTTGACTCGATAGGGTAAGGGTTCCAGTATCTTCGTGGCTGATTGTTGAAATGGATGGAGGGTTAAAAATGAGATCTTTTGAGTTACTCCCTCAGTTCGCCTATCCAACGCGTAGGGCCAAAACACAGTTTTTAAGAAAAATAGAATTAAAGAATGAGTTTTAGGGTCCACTTGGTGTAAAATTACACATAGGGGTATGCGGCCAGGGCCGGCCTTTAGCATAGGCGGGCTAGGTGGTTGCCTAGGGCCCCCGATTTTTGGGCCCAATATCTGCTAATTTTGTTCATGTAATATAAAGATGTAAATGCATTCATTAATATTTCCCTAGCCTAGTGGTTCACATTCCAATTCCTCTACATTTAGTCTGGGGGTTCAAATCAGCCTAGGCTCATTTATTGTAGTTTTTTTTTCTTTTCTTTTCCAATTGGACGTTTTCTAGTTTTGGAGAGGGCCTCTTTTCTGTTCAATTTGTAGCGAAACCGAACTTCCTTCCGTATATTTTTCTTCTTCTCATTTATAGTGTGTATTTAAAAAAAAAAAACAAAAGAGCATTTGCCTATGCGATAATAAAAATTACTACTTATCAATACTGTAAGACACCTATAGTATTTAGGGCCCCCTATCGACATCTCGCCTAGGGCCCCCCAAATCTCAGAGACGGCCTTAGGTATGCCCCACTTGCATTTTTAATAAACAAGTAATGGTGTTTTGGTCTTTGCATGTACAACAACAAACAAGTCTTTCCTCTTGTTGAGGTGGGGGGGGGGGGGAGCAGTTCAAAAATGAACCCCAAGAAATGAGCTCTTTTCTGCGATCTATGCTTTTTATAACTTCCATTAGTTTTGTTCCCTTCATGACTTTCTTAACTGCAGCCCCTCCCCAATGCTCTTAGTCCTACTTGCGGATTCTCTCCATCTAGGAAAGAAAGCCAACGCTTAATTAAGGCACTTTCTTTTGGGCGATGATTCGATTCTTCTTAGCTTGGCCATTCGATGTTGGTTCTTTCAATCGAGAAAGAGGAGAACTCTTATTCATTCGGAAGTGCAAAAAGGAAAGATTCTAAGTAGGAAGTTTAAAGATGAACATCCCTAAATAGAAAGTAGGAAGTTTATAGGCGAACGGAGGGAGTTGGTTTTAACTACTCATAACTTATAGCATGATCAGTACATGAAGAAATGGGATCAGTAAGAAGACTGAAGCTCGTGATGTGCTTAGGAAATAGCCATACCATGCTTCTGAAAAGAATGTTGAGGCTCATCTGACTTGTTAAGATGTCATTGTGTCTGAGTAACTTTAGCCACCCTTTGTAATGTGGCATGAATGTGATGTGATGTAATGTGGACAATTGGTGCCGTTGTCTCGACCAATCAATACATATCCTACAGTGACTGTTTAGGTTTCACCTAATGATTTGTTCAAACTTCTTGGTGGGGCTCAAGCCTTGTCATTAGATCTAGCTCCAATAATAATGAGAGTTTATATTCTGTTAATATTACCTCAAGTGTATGCAAATTGCAGATCCAACAGATAGTTTAAAATATAATTATTCTTGAAACGGAAGCTTTGAGATGCAGAGATTTATGATTAGAAGTGCTAATGTTTGGGCTAGTTTTTGCTCACCTTGGACAATCTATTGTTGCCCTATGTTTACGTGAACATACTAATTAAGAGCCATGCTTTAGACACTCAGGACGTTCAGACTAATTTTACTGACATAAGATATAGCATCGCCCTTGTGCTAACCATTATTCTTACTTACTTATCACTGTTGTACTCTAATATATCATGTGTTTGTTTTAAGGATTAGAACTTCTGTTTGGGCCAGTGAAGTTGTGGGTTCCTATTAAGCCCTTCTTTTTTGAGTGCGTAGAGAGGTAATGCAGATGGTGATTTGACTTATAATGAAGAATGAGACTCTGATTGAAGCTTGGATGATAACTTTATCGAGGATGATGATTTGGTAACACATGGATTGATGCCTTGTAGTTTATGGCCTTTAACTATATTGTATAGAAGATCTTGATGTCTTTGATACTGTCACATTGTAGATGCTAGGCTTATGAGGAAATCCAAGTATCAGGCCCTTTCATGATATTTTCTTTTCTTGTAAAAGCTACGCCTATATGTTACTTCTTGGAGTCTATCAGCCCAAAACCTCTTAATTTTATTAGAGATATCAATTTAACTAAAGTATTCACAGCAAAACTCCGATATGCATGGCTGGCGCCAGCCAGGTGCCTTTGTCTTCCTTTATACTTTGGTCTGGGTGGGTTAAAGAAGAGCGACTCTAGTGAATGAGGTCTTCTCTAGAAGCCTGTTCATTTTCTGTTTGGATATTGAATTTTTCAGGAACTTTGTTGAGGTTTTGAAGAATTGATAGATTTAGCTCATAACCCATGCAAGTCTCATTCTAGGAAATGTGGTTGTTCAACAACAACAACAACAACCAAGCCTTGTTCCCAAAATGATTTGGGGTCGGCTAACATGAATCGTTATAAGTCACCGTCTCGAGGCTGTCATATAAGTGAAAGATTATTGTGAATAAGTTAGAAAAATAATAACACAGATTTAAAAGACTTTGTTAAAAAAAAGGCTATCATTAAAACTATTTTCGTGTGTTTTAAGAATGTTGGGCAAAAGTAGATGGTCAGTACTCGTAAAGGCTTATGAAATTGGGAGCATTCTAGGAGCTTGTAGTGTTGAGGACTTGATGATTCTCGGTTCAGCTGGTCAGGTAGCTCCACTCATTAACATTTATTGTAAATATAGATGTTGATCATCAAAATTTATATCAAAGAATATGCTTCAGCTTTTGACTAAGACAAAAATTAAGGGTAAATGAAAGAAGTTAATGAAAGTAATTTGAGAAGCTTTGCCAATGTAAAGCACATGGAACATCAGCCTACTGCTCCGTAAGCCATAAGCAACAGATCCTAATGCACGGTATTTCAGTGAGATAGCCTATTGCGTATTAGCTGTGTCAGAAGCCAAGTTCTATATGTAGGGGAGCCAAAGACTCACTATTGTTTGGCTTTCGATTATGATAAACTCAAGCAAAATGGGTCATTATATTTTCATTTTGGCCCATCCTTAAACTGGGTGAAGATTACGTACATCCGACCCTCCTTACCGGACCTGAGGCAGGTGCCTTTGCTATAGTAGGCTGATATTGATGATGTTTATTGACTGGTCAAAAGCCATATGTCACTTAAAAAACTGTTGCTGACCAAGGCCTTCTTTCAAGATCGAACTATGTGCTGGGTGTATATACTATGTAGTAGAAAATTTGGTAGTTAGGTTTTTTTGTATAGTCGTAGGCACATGCATGTATCTACCCTAAAGTGCCCTTTGTGGTTTTCGGGGTAGGGTGAAGGGTATGTCCTAAACTTCAGTACCTTTTTAGTTGAGTTACATCGAGGCTTTCTCCTTTACTTCGATTACGACGATTGCTAAGTGCTCGTTGACTTTAATTTCAAAGAGACATACTCACATATAGATATGGTATTGTCAAGATTTTGGACAATGTGAATTCTGATAGTATGTTTGGGCAGTGTAAATGAGCAATCTTACGATTACTATGGAGGTAATAGGAGGATGTCCACAGTCACCTGTATGTTATTGACTCATGGTCACTCAAAAATGTTGAGACAGAGAATGATAGAGGAATATATACACAGCCATACTCGCCTGCTGCAAGGAGGAAATAGGGTTCATTTCAAAGAAGATCTTATTGACTTATCCCGAGCTCTTAATATGTTTCCGACTTTCTGCCACCAGCAATGCTTTGACATGTTATAAGATTATGACATCACCAGTCAATCCTTTGGAGTTGAGCCGTTGAGGCAAGGGGGAAGGAAATAGGTCCCTAGTAGTCTCCTTTCTCGTTTGGCTAGTTGAAAGTATGAGAGTGGCTAGCAACGTTTTGAGTTGATACTATTTCAACTCATTATGAAAATATGAAGTAATATGTTGATCCATTGTTATAGAGATGCTATCATACTTTGCATTTGTAGATAAGTGCCCAAGACGTTCGGCTGAAACATTTTTTTTTTTCCCAGACCTGTAAAAGTATCAAGCAGTTTTCTGATAACATGCCCTGACAGGGAACTTGGCTTTTCTTTACGGTTGGTTGATCAAGCAGATGCAAGAGGTTGCTGGGGAACGTGGAGGCTATCTACATGGGCGAGGCGGTAACTCTCTCTTGTCTTGCATATGCCAATCCCTTTCTGGTTTGGCGTGCAATAGAAATTTTTATTCTTTTCATCTTCTGAAGACAGGAAGCTTTTCTCTCTTGAACTATTATAGGTTTAACATCTAACTTTTGGTTTGAGTATAATGATGCAGCTTTGGACAGTGATGATCTTCTTTATCTGAAGGAGCAGATGGAAGCTGAACAAGATGCGGAGCGTCTTTTACGTCGCACTGAGAAACGAGCATTTGCAGCTTTTAAAATATCCTTCCGATGCTTTTTTAAACTATTACTTCCATCAGAAATTAATTTTTTGTAGGATGTACTTTACCACCATACTTTTGGTCATGCATCGGTTGCATGCTGGCCTCAGCTCATTTTCTATGTCTTAGTCACGTGGCCTTTAGGTTTTAAGTGTGATACTGTCATCCAGTTTTCTCTCGACAAGATAATTGCCTTCCTTAGATTACTGTCTTCCTTAATACGCTGCCAGCCTGCCACTATCTTCATGTATTATTCTATACTGGCTTCAGAGGTTGTGAAGTTGGGTTTTAAAGTTTCATTCTAAGTTATTAGTTGCTCTGGTGCACCCGAAAAAACATTGCCAAATAGATGAGATGATGTGATGTGCTGCTGCTACTTTTGCCCATCTAGATCAGTATTATGGTTTACAAATTAGTACCTATAATTCTATAAATAACAAGTTAAACCCTTAGTGAGTGAAGAGAGCCAATATCTTGGATGCTCAAGGCACAGGAAGTGTTGATCAGTTTTTGTAAGCCAATGGCACGATGGGACACAGGGCTTCCTCTACCGTGGGAATGAACATCATGAGCTGTATTACACACTATGAATCAATATTCTCTCCCTTCTATGAATGTAAAAGTAAAAC
Organism: Spergularia marina; assembly: GCA_963680865.1. NCBI lineage: Eukaryota > Viridiplantae > Streptophyta > Magnoliopsida > Caryophyllales > Caryophyllaceae > Spergularia > Spergularia marina. Next base: position 13,780,790 of record OY804546.1, on the reverse strand, counting down.
CAAAGGGAAAGCAAACCACTTTTTTCAGTGAAATTACCCTTGTGGTCCTGCCTGAGAGTCCTATTGTGGTAAATTTACTCTCTTACCATTCCCCAAGGTCCAGGAGCAGGGAGCCTGCTTTGTAGAGTACATTAGGAGCTTCTTTCCTTTTTTTGTTGCTGTGGCATTGCTTTACTTTTTTCGATTTTCACTTTGGGTCTCATTGATCATTATTCAACCATCCCTTTGATGTACAGAGGACTCTAGATCAATTAGAACGTCTTCTATTCTGTCGTTTTATTAAAAAGAAGCCTTTTGATGGGATTGTTCCATGACTGAGCTATTGAGATCCTTAATAAGTCTGTACAGAGCTGCAACATTGGCAGATTCTACACCTGCATCGGCGCCCTTACCTCTTCGTGTTGAGCCAAAGCCAAAGAGTGGGATAAGGTATTCTGATAACATCCCATTTAGCCGTTGAAGTTCATCATATGAGAACATAAGAGAAGATCATGCTCAATTAAATTCTTGTGAAGCTGCATTTTTTATGACTCTTTGATTTGTTGCTGTTTTATTTCGCAGGCAGCAAGATCTGTTGAAGAAACTGGTTGAGATAAAACCAAAGAGGCCAAAGCTGTCAAGCCCATCCGATATCAGTCAGCCTATCGCAACTACTTCTGAGACTGCTTTGCCGGATCACAAGGTCATGGAGACTAAACACACTGAAGTGGGTTCTGAGTTATCGTCAAATATACAAGCTCCAAGAATGGCGGATATCCCTGCTAAATCATTGCTGGGTTTAGCATATGAAAGTTCTGACAGTGAGGATTAAATTTTGCCCATAATCTTCTCTATATTGTAGCTGCAGCTTGTTCCTCACTTATCTCGTAGCACACTGTACTTACGAGTGCATCAATGTATCTCAGCGGTTATGAAACCTTTTTAATGAGGTAGTCATTACACTAATGATGATGATCATTTTGATTTATTATATATCAATGCAAGAAAATATTTTACCATCTTTAGAAAATGCACTATTATTATTACACATTTGATAATGTCAAGCTATTAGACTTGAGCTTTGTCTCATTACCACATTCTGTGAGACCACTCCACTTGTTTCTTCTCGTAATCACTCTTAATTACATAGATGTCCTCATCGTTTTGTTAATATTAGTCAATGTTTAAGTTTATAATTAGGCCAGAGGCCGGACTACTGTATATTAATTTTACATTGACCTTTATATGTAAGGCGATGATTTGTCAATGCAGTAATTACTACCGCCAAGATAGATTCATTGAATGTGGTCCATATAATGGACATATTTACCTTGGAAGATGTTGATTTGTTTTGACATAAACATCACCCTGAATATATACGATGAAAAATGCGCAATACCATTCCTATGTAACAAAAATAATATTGTCGATAAGTTATTACGAGAGAGTTGCACAATTTGTTGTCTACTAGTACTCCGTAGTTCTATACATTGTTCTAGCTTAGTACTTTCGGAGTCAGCGTCTACGCACCAAATGAAGCTGTTAGCGGGTCCCAGTTCGAGATCGATAGTAAGATCAAGATGGTGAGTTAGCAAAAAAATGTGAACGCACAGATGAAGGATTTCCGTCTTTGTAGATATACACGACGGAATAATAAACAGATAGAACCCAAGTAATCAAGGCCGTGTATGTCTGGAACGAAGTGTCATAAGCAAGAAAACGTACGTGTCAATACTCTTGCATGCCTTCTCACAAGTGTCCACATTTCACCTATTTTGTCCAATTTATACAACGCTTCTCATCAACACTCCTGACGGTCTATACTTTGCATGCACACATATTACAACTACTCCCTAAGATTAGTGTCTAATAAAGTGATCGGAGATTTTGTAGTACGCTTGGTTGTTTGATCACACATACATACAACACGCAGGTGGTAGACTGTGGTTGTGAGGGTAATTGTAAGGCATGGCGCCGCCTCGTCGATATGCGTTCGGAAGGCCCGAAGAGGCCACCCATCCTGATTCCATGAGAGCTACCTTGGCTGAATTTGTCTCTACCTTCATCTTTGTCTTTGCTGGCGAAGGCTGTCAGCTCGCTCTTCGTACGTATACCCTTTACCCTTCTTTTTGTTATCTTACTAGGTTCTTGAAGTAATTCCATGCGTTTCTGTTCAATTTGATCTTAATATATGCGTACTAAGTAGTTTGGCGATATAAGTAATCAATCAAAGGAACTTCTGTAAAATTGTATTGAGGCCCAAATAAAAAGTATTACTAGCTAGTTTTGGACCCTGTTATGCATGCATGTCTCAACACTGATATGCGCTTTGGGATAATAGACATGCGCGTGGATGCATAGGCTTAATTACCTACACCTTGTGTGGATGTTCTGACAATAATGATAACAGACCTAAAATATCGGAACTTCATCAACACAACTGTCTGTATGTAACACAGTTGTGGAAATAATTGTGTGATCAGTGATGGTGCGAGTGTAATGATCAAGTACAATTGTTACAAACAAATTTTCAGAAAATTTAACTAGGACAGATAAGTATATTGTTGTGTTACAATTTCTGTGAAAATTTACTACATGCACTTTCAATCATATTCACTACTATAATTATGATTGTAGACATAGTATCTCCTGTCTGCTGCACATGTACCCCTGCACATAGTTTCTGCAATTCTTGTTGTCTATATACGAGGACCCCTTGTATCGGGTACAAATGTGAGGTTTGATTTGGTGACAAACTTGGGTACTAATGTACAATGCAGGAAAGTTATACGATGTAGAAACTCCTACAGGCGCCTCATCATTGATAATGATCGCACTGGCGCATGCGTTTGGGTTATTTGCAGCAGTGGCAGCAAGTCTTAATGTATCAGGGGGACACGTGAATCCAGCTGTTACTTTTGGTGCCCTTGTAGGAGGTAGGATCTCCATCGTTCGTGCTGTCCTTTACGTGATTGCACAGCTCTTGGGATCCGTTGTCGCAACCTTGCTGTTGAAGCTTTCTACTCACGGCATGGTGAGTACTTTTTTATGTTTAGGGTGATTAGAGATGACTCCTGACTTTAAATTTCACTAGTGTTAATATCGCGTTAGTGTCCTGGTGATCGAGATTGATCTTTAGCTTGCAATATTGCATCAGTACTTGCACATTTCTCTAATATTATGCTTCCTAAATGTTGCAGAGGCCGGTTGGGCTAGGTGTAGCCTATGGTGAAGGCAATTTGAATGCTCTAGTTCTTGAAATTGTGATGACATTTAGTCTGGTATACACTGTTTACGCAACAGCGATTGATCCCAAAAGAGGTAGCCTAGGAACCATAGCGCCTCTAGCCATTGCCTTCATCGTGGGTGCAAATATTCTAGTGGGTGGACCATTCGACGGGGCGTCAATGAACCCAGCAAGAGCTTTTGGACCTGCCTTGATTGGAAACAGATGGAGGCATCACTGGGTTTACTGGCTGGGTCCACTAATCGGAGGTGCCATCGCAGGGCTTATTTACGAGTTCATTGTGATTCCAACTCATGAGGCTCCTCATGCTCACCAACCATTGGCACCGGAAGATTACTAGTTTCGTACCAGTTCGGATGAATATAGAACTGTGCACAGCCTCCGGCGGTTATCTGCTCAGTTTATGCTTGTATTTAGTTTGGTGTGTAATTTTTGTTGTCTTCATTCTGTACTTGGATATGTCTTGTAAGAGCGATATACAGTTGTGTTAAATAAAAGTTGTTGAACTGCAGCCTTTGGCTCTTAAGTCTGTCTATCTACCCAGCCTACTCAACAATCCCGAGCACGGTGACCCGGCCCCCCAGTCTCCTGTTCTAGTCTGATGTCCGTGGATGTTGATGTTTTGCTTATTTGGTCTGAATTGAATTAAAAACACCTTTGAAGTTCAAAGCTAATCGGATTTTCATTTCTGAATTGGTGATGATACGCTTTCAATTCTTTCGTTCATTAACTAGTTGCGGTTAGTATCGGCCATTCATGTACCGTGCCCGAAACCAGTTGGTATAAGTTCGGGTCGTTCTTGTGCATCCATATCGTTTAATTCTCGTTTTAAACACGTAAACACATCTAAACAGAAACCAGCTTTAGTTATAATTGAAGTATCTAACAACAATAATACTCAAGAGGGGGTGAATTGAGTAGTACTTTTTCGATTTTGTGTGATTAGAAAGAAGAGTATGGTGTTCTGTACTTACATACTAGAGATTATAGCTCCTAGAAGTACACAAAACCACTAACAAATCAAAGTAAGGGAAAGCGGAAGCAAGAATCACACAACTCAAGGTCTACGTCCACAAAATTCCACTAGAAATTCATCCCTACACGCTCAACCCATGACTAGTAGAGAAATCGCACAATCAATCCAATTGTGCAAAGCTCGAGTACAACGCTGTACCCCAAATTCTCACTCTAAAAGAGAAATATTATACACTAAGATGATATCTCAATGATTGCTTCACAAAAGCTAATAGAGATATTTTTCGGCCTAGGTATGAATAACAAGAAGTGATCTAATGAGAGTAGAAACATTTTTGTCGCTCAAAGCAAAGCATAGGATTTTCACTCAATGTAAAAACGCCTAACTTTTTCTATTGAAGAATAAACGTATAAATGCAATGCGATTTTTCAACCAAATCTTTGGAAAATCATTTATAATAGAAATTCAAATATCAGGAGATAATCATATCTTGAAATAAAGGATAGAGTTTCAACCAAGGAAAACTCTCAAATATATTATCTCCAAAAGATAGTAATAAATCAAAAATAAAAAATCAATTCTTTACAAATTATATTTTCTTCAAAACACTCAGAGAATAAAAGTCATTTAGGGAAAAAGAATTTTCCAAAATACAAATTTAAACTCTACAAGAAACAAATCTAATCAAATTAGAAAAATCTCCTTAAAATATTTAATTTGAAATCCGAAGAAAATATCTTTGAAATCCCATACAAAGAGAAAAAAACGTGTTTTCAAAATCCTTAACTCAATTTTCGTCTAATACTGATAAGCTAGTACAGAACACAGATCTGTACCTTGTAAAAGTATTACTTCTATAGAAGAAGACAGATCATGGTTCTGTACTGTCTATAGTAGTAGTGCACTTCAATACCAATCACATCCAAATTACTCATATTACAAAAAGACTAGAAAATAAGCAACACCTAACTAGTCTTCACAAATGATCAAATTCTTCTTGTTCAACATAGAAGCAAGCGGTAAAATCTAAAACACAATCTCAACTAAAATGATCATAAGTGTAAGGGAAATCAAACAATAGGAATACTTGTCATCATCCAAACACACAAACATAGCTCAACAATAATCTTATTTGTGGAGTTCTTAAATTAATAAATATTGTTTCTATTTGGTTGGTTTGGACACATAAATGATCAATCTGGGTAATAATATTCCGAAAGTCGATTAGCTCAATACGGAAGAGCGTAGTCCGACACAGGGTCATATTGGTTAAGAAATATAGGAAGATTAGTCCATAAAAAAAAACATAGTTTTATCAGGGTACTAGCAGCTGTCACGTAGCTTATGAAGGATCGTGTCCTTCGATCAAGTGTCATTTCCGATAATAACGAGGATTATATTACGTGGATATTATATTCGGTAATATTAGGTGGTCGTAGTGTTTTGCTGGAAACCAACTACGATGTGTTGGTTTAATGATTAAGCCGACTACTAACTATTACCGAGTCCTACAGGGTCACACGCTTAGAGTCTCGAACCAGGTCTAAGACGATAATATCTAATGGGTTATTAGTTATTATTGGGTTTAGGGTTTTACTGAGCGATTAGGTTATTTTGTATTCAATGTATTCAATGTACTCAGAGTATATATAGTACAAAAGACACAAAGAGTAATTGACTCTAAACCTAAACCTAATCACATGTACATAGCCTACTCAAGAAAAACGTGAGACTGTAACAACCCTAAATTTTGACAACTTAAAAATGCGAATATAAAGGATTGTTATGCCGCCATTGACTGTCAAGTCAACGACAAGGCTTATTAAAATAGACTTCTGAAAAGAAATAACAAGTGTCAGCGGAAGACTTGTAGCCAAGATTACAATTCGAAATCAAACCAAATGAAACAAATTACAATCGTTCATAAAAACCAAATGTCTGACGAATTTATTCTACTATCCCATGCCATACAATCGACGTTCAAACAGACAATCAATCACCTTCAAGACCTGTCAATCATCCAAGACACTGAGAGATTAATATCCATTTCGAGCGACTACTGCGACCGTTCGAGATGTTGCGTTTTCATATGACTAAGAAAGACGTTCTTGGTCTAGTCTACAATGATTGTATTATGATTGAAACCTTTTGAAGACTTACATTCATTTCGAGCGATAACTGCGACCGTTCGAGATGCTGCGTTTCTTTATTTGCAAAAAATTGATGTTCTCTGATGATCGCTGGCGATTGCGATCTTTTGAAGATTTATATTCATCTTGAGCGACAACTGTGCCCGTTCGAGATGCTCCGTTTATACATGTGATTAGGAAAGATGTTCTTGATCACGCCTGCGATAACCTCCTACGACTATTTTGAATGCTTTTATTCATTTCGAGCGACTACTGTGCCCGTTCGAGATGTTGCGTTCCCTTCTTCGACTAAAAATATGTTCAGCGATGATCATTGGAGATTGCGATCATTTCTAGATTTATATTCATTTCGAGCGACAACTGTGCCCGTTCGAGATGTTGTGTTCCCTCCTTCGACAAAAAAGATGTTCTGCGATGATCGCTGGCGATTGCGATCATCTCAAGATTTATATTCATTTCGAGCGACAACGGCGCCCGCTCGATATGCTGCGTTTTATATGTGATCGAGGCCATGTTCCTGATCACACTTTTGATGGTTGCATTATGACTGCCATCATTTGAACATTTATATTCATTTCGAGTGACAACTACGCCCGTTCGAGATGCTGCGTTTCATACGTGAACGAGAAATATGTTCTTGATCACGTCTGGGAAGATTTTTGCTTGCGATTGCAATCCTATCAATAATTATATTCGTCTTGAGCGACTACTGCGCCCGTTCGAGATGCTGCGTTTATATGGTCCAAGATATATATATTCTTGGCCGATCTGCGATGATTTCTTTGGCGATTTTCTATACACCTGTCTAGAGCTACTACTGCCACCGCTCGAGAAGCTGCGTTCTTCTATGTGACATAGTTCTATACATGTTCTTTGTCATGTCTGCGATATTTGCTTTTGTATGTATATGTGTGATTGCAAAACCTTTGACCTTCGTCTTTTTCAAAGACTCGGCCAAAGCGGGGGCTTCTGTAGACACCCTA